>OY284476.1:38566317-39166317 GCA_958336345.1 Dorcus parallelipipedus
GAATCCGCCCTTATCAAACTTCCTTCTCACATTGCAGACCCTATCCGCCACGAAACTTCCAAAATTTTAAAAGCAGCCAAACCCCCTAAACCAAATTGTACAAAATCTGAATTTCAAGCCCTCAAAACCCTGAAAAATAACCCAGACATAGTCATACTCTCCGCAGACAAAGGGAACGCCACTGTAGTTTTGGACCGCGCAGAATACGACCAGAAAATCAACACCCTATTAGACGACCCCGCCTACCAACCCTTACGACGGAATCCAACCTCACGCATAGAACGTACCGTAACGACCTTAATAAAAGCTTCTTCTATCCCACCAGAAACACAAAAAGTCTTGATCCCCCGTGACTCCAGAATTCCCAGACTTTATGGTCTCCCTAAAATCCACAAACCCGATACACCTTTACGTCCCATAGTTAGCGCAATTAATTCACCAACCTACAAAGTTTCCAAATATCTAGCACAGAGTCTCAAACCGTTTGCAGGAAAAAGTGAAACCTTCATCCTCAACTCTCAGCACTTCGTCCAAAAAATTCACGAGATTTCCTTAGACCCTCAGGACATTCTGGTCAGCTTCGATGTAGAATCTCTTTTCACCAAAGTGCCAATTCCCGACACCATCACTATCATTCAACAACTGTTCACAGCCCATAACCAACCCGAAGACTTAATTCCCTTAATAGAATGTTGCTTAACCTCAACCTATTTCATGTTCCGTGATCAATATTACGAACAAGTCTCAGGCACAGCCATGGGCTCTCCTCTCTCCCCAATAGTAGCCAACATTTTTATGGAAGCATTTGAACAACAAGCCCTTATTTCTTTCCCACTTAAACCCAAGTGTTGGTTCAGATATGTAGATGATGTCTTTGCTATTTGGCCACACGGTAAGGAATCCCTAAACAACTTCTTTGAACACCTAAATTCTCAACATCCCGACATTCGCTTCACTTTGGAATATGAAACTGACGGCCACTTACCTTTCCTTGATATCTTAGTAAGCCGCCTCCCTAACGGTAGATTAGGACACTCTGTGTATCGCAAACCAACCCATACTGATCGCTATCTGAATGGACATTCACACCATCATCCTTCTCAAAAACAGTCAGTCATTAACTCACTAGTCAGCCGTGCCTTTGCCCTATCAGAACCATCTTCACTTCAAACTGAACTGAACCACGTAACAAAAGTCCTCCTAAATAACAACTACAAAAAGCACGACATCCAAAGATCCATTTCTCGTCATCGCACCCCAATTCCTCCACGTTCTGAACCTGATACACCTCCAGCCGCTACAGCTTACCTACCTTACATTCACACCATAACAGATCGAATCGGCAAAATACTCAAACAACAGAACATCAAATCAATTTACTTACCCATGACGAAACTTTCAGATTGCCTACCCCCCACAAAAGATCACATCCCCTTACAATCGGAAGGTGTCTACCGAATTCCTTGTTCCTGTGGACGTGTGTACATCGGTGAAACAAAACGGTCTGTTAGCACTCGTGTTTCTGAACATGAACGCTGTACTAGACTACTACAAACAACTGGCTCGGCCCTAGCTGAACACAAACTAGAAACCGGTCACCAAATCCTATTCTCCGACACAAAACTTCTAGCCCGCTCATCTCATTTTTTCAATCGTAAAATCCGTGAATCCATAGAAATACTGAAACATCCCAATAATCTGAACCGCGATACTGGTTTTTACCTCCACAATGCCTGGAAACATCTCATTAACGATCCGTCACGCCCCAACAGACCAATCCCCGGTCACCGTTCCGACTCACTACCCCCACCGATCACTATAAATACCACGACAACAGACATACCCACTCAGTCTCAACGACTAACCCGAAGCAGCAGCAACACCACCAGCAGCAGCAGCCCTGAAGAAGTTCTTCTGCAACGAAGAACGAAACGTCGGCAGTAGAAGTCAACGTGACGCGGTTCCAACCGGAAGCCAATTCAAACATGGACGACGGCCGCGGAAGCCTTCAAGTTAAATTAAGAAGCCTCTACGGGGAGGACATCCAGAAGAAGACGAGACAGCTGGGACAACTTCGACAAAAATTGGTATGTTTAATTTGTTCTTTAACTTTTCTTATTCGTTGTCGTAATAACAGTGTTATACCTACTTTCCTAACCGTCAAACACCACATCAAAACCTATACTTCTAACAAAATCCTTCGACGCACCAGTTTAGCCTTAGTTCGAGAACGTATCCAGTTTACCCGACATCAACTCTCCAATCTCTCGGCTACAATATTTCATCTTCATCTAGAACTTGCCAATACCCTCACACCAACGGACTGGCAACTAATAGACAGACTTACCTACGAACAAGCCTCCCGCACCCGTGAACACATCACTAATACCCACATCCGTAAATTCAATCAGTTAGCTTCCAAACAACTACCCAATCCTCATGAATCTCATTCTTTAACACATACTGTGATAAATAAATCTCATTATTCCTTATCTGAAAACGAAATCTCCGTTCTCTCCAAAGGCCCTAATTTCGCCATCACCCCAAAAACGATACCCACTGATAACATCATAGCTGGAGTTGAATCCGCCCTTATCAAACTTCCTTCTCACATTGCAGACCCTATCCGCCACGAAACTTCCAAAATTTTAAAAGCAGCCAAACCCCCTAAACCAAATTGTACAAAATCTGAATTTCAAGCCCTCAAAACCCTGAAAAATAACCCAGACATAGTCATACTCTCCGCAGACAAAGGGAACGCCACTGTAGTTTTGGACCGCGCAGAATACGACCAGAAAATCAACACCCTATTAGACGACCCCGCCTACCAACCCTTACGACGGAATCCAACCTCACGCATAGAACGTACCGTAACGACCTTAATAAAAGCTTCTTCTATCCCACCAGAAACACAAAAAGTCTTGATCCCCCGTGACTCCAGAATTCCCAGACTTTATGGTCTCCCTAAAATCCACAAACCCGATACACCTTTACGTCCCATAGTTAGCGCAATTAATTCACCAACCTACAAAGTTTCCAAATATCTAGCACAGAGTCTCAAACCGTTTGCAGGAAAAAGTGAAACCTTCATCCTCAACTCTCAGCACTTCGTCCAAAAAATTCACGAGATTTCCTTAGACCCTCAGGACATTCTGGTCAGCTTCGATGTAGAATCTCTTTTCACCAAAGTGCCAATTCCCGACACCATCACTATCATTCAACAACTGTTCACAGCCCATAACCAACCCGAAGACTTAATTCCCTTAATAGAATGTTGCTTAACCTCAACCTATTTCATGTTCCGTGATCAATATTACGAACAAGTCTCAGGCACAGCCATGGGCTCTCCTCTCTCCCCAATAGTAGCCAACATTTTTATGGAAGCATTTGAACAACAAGCCCTTATTTCTTTCCCACTTAAACCCAAGTGTTGGTTCAGATATGTAGATGATGTCTTTGCTATTTGGCCACACGGTAAGGAATCCCTAAACAACTTCTTTGAACACCTAAATTCTCAACATCCCGACATTCGCTTCACTTTGGAATATGAAACTGACGGCCACTTACCTTTCCTTGATATCTTAGTAAGCCGCCTCCCTAACGGTAGATTAGGACACTCTGTGTATCGCAAACCAACCCATACTGATCGCTATCTGAATGGACATTCACACCATCATCCTTCTCAAAAACAGTCAGTCATTAACTCACTAGTCAGCCGTGCCTTTGCCCTATCAGAACCATCTTCACTTCAAACTGAACTGAACCACGTAACAAAAGTCCTCCTAAATAACAACTACAAAAAGCACGACATCCAAAGATCCATTTCTCGTCATCGCACCCCAATTCCTCCACGTTCTGAACCTGATACACCTCCAGCCGCTACAGCTTACCTACCTTACATTCACACCATAACAGATCGAATCGGCAAAATACTCAAACAACAGAACATCAAATCAATTTACTTACCCATGACGAAACTTTCAGATTGCCTACCCCCCACAAAAGATCACATCCCCTTACAATCGGAAGGTGTCTACCGAATTCCTTGTTCCTGTGGACGTGTGTACATCGGTGAAACAAAACGGTCTGTTAGCACTCGTGTTTCTGAACATGAACGCTGTACTAGACTACTACAAACAACTGGCTCGGCCCTAGCTGAACACAAACTAGAAACCGGTCACCAAATCCTATTCTCCGACACAAAACTTCTAGCCCGCTCATCTCATTTTTTCAATCGTAAAATCCGTGAATCCATAGAAATACTGAAACATCCCAATAATCTGAACCGCGATACTGGTTTTTACCTCCACAATGCCTGGAAACATCTCATTAACGATCCGTCACGCCCCAACAGACCAATCCCCGGTCACCGTTCCGACTCACTACCCCCACCGATCACTATAAATACCACGACAACAGACATACCCACTCAGTCTCAACGACTAACCCGAAGCAGCAGCAACACCACCAGCAGCAGCAGCCCTGAAGAAGTTCTTCTGCAACGAAGAACGAAACGTCGGCAGTAGAAGTCAACGTGACGCGGTTCCAACCGGAAGCCAATTCAAACATGGACGACGGCCGCGGAAGCCTTCAAGTTAAATTAAGAAGCCTCTACGGGGAGGACATCCAGAAGAAGACGAGACAGCTGGGACAACTTCGACAAAAATTGGTATGTTTAATTTGTTCTTTAACTTTTCTTATTCGTTGTCGTAATAACAGTGTTATACCTACTTTCCTAACCGTCAAACACCACATCAAAACCTATACTTCTAACAAAATCCTTCGACGCACCAGTTTAGCCTTAGTTCGAGAACGTATCCAGTTTACCCGACATCAACTCTCCAATCTCTCGGCTACAATATTTCATCTTCATCTAGAACTTGCCAATACCCTCACACCAACGGACTGGCAACTAATAGACAGACTTACCTACGAACAAGCCTCCCGCACCCGTGAACACATCACTAATACCCACATCCGTAAATTCAATCAGTTAGCTTCCAAACAACTACCCAATCCTCATGAATCTCATTCTTTAACACATACTGTGATAAATAAATCTCATTATTCCTTATCTGAAAACGAAATCTCCGTTCTCTCCAAAGGCCCTAATTTCGCCATCACCCCAAAAACGATACCCACTGATAACATCATAGCTGGAGTTGAATCCGCCCTTATCAAACTTCCTTCTCACATTGCAGACCCTATCCGCCACGAAACTTCCAAAATTTTAAAAGCAGCCAAACCCCCTAAACCAAATTGTACAAAATCTGAATTTCAAGCCCTCAAAACCCTGAAAAATAACCCAGACATAGTCATACTCTCCGCAGACAAAGGGAACGCCACTGTAGTTTTGGACCGCGCAGAATACGACCAGAAAATCAACACCCTATTAGACGACCCCGCCTACCAACCCTTACGACGGAATCCAACCTCACGCATAGAACGTACCGTAACGACCTTAATAAAAGCTTCTTCTATCCCACCAGAAACACAAAAAGTCTTGATCCCCCGTGACTCCAGAATTCCCAGACTTTATGGTCTCCCTAAAATCCACAAACCCGATACACCTTTACGTCCCATAGTTAGCGCAATTAATTCACCAACCTACAAAGTTTCCAAATATCTAGCACAGAGTCTCAAACAGTTTGCAGGAAAAAGTGAAACCTTCATCCTCAACTCTCAGCACTTCGTCCAAAAAATTCACGAGATTTCCTTAGACCCTCAGGACATTCTGGTCAGCTTCGATGTAGAATCTCTTTTCACCAAAGTGCCAATTCCCGACACCATCACTATCATTCAACAACTGTTCACAGCCCATAACCAACCCGAAGACTTAATTCCCTTAATAGAATGTTGCTTAACCTCAACCTATTTCATGTTCCGTGATCAATATTATGAACAAGTCTCAGGCACAGCCATGGGCTCTCCTCTCTCCCCAATAGTAGCCAACATTTTTATGGAAGCATTTGAACAACAAGCCCTTATTTCTTTCCCACTTAAACCCAAGTGTTGGTTCAGATATGTAGATGATGTCTTTGCTATTTGGCCACACGGTAAGGAATCCCTAAACAACTTCTTTGAACACCTAAATTCTCAACATCCCGACATTCGCTTCACTTTGGAATATGAAACTGACGGCCACTTACCTTTCCTTGATATCTTAGTAAGCCGCCTCCCTAACGGTAGATTAGGACACTCTGTGTATCGCAAACCAACCCATACTGATCGCTATCTGAATGGACATTCACACCATCATCCTTCTCAAAAACAGTCAGTCATTAACTCACTAGTCAGCCGTGCCTTTGCCCTATCAGAACCATCTTCGCTTCAAACTGAACTGAACCACGTAACAAAAGTCCTCCTAAATAACAACTACAAAAAGCACGACATCCAAAGATCCATTTCTCGTCATCGCACCCCAATTCCTCCACGTTCTGAACCTGATACACCTCCAGCCGCTACAGCTTACCTACCTTACATTCACACCATAACAGATCGAATCGGCAAAATACTCAAACAACAGAACATCAAATCAATTTACTTACCCATGACGAAACTTTCAGATTGCCTACCCCCCACAAAAGATCACATCCCCTTACAATCGGAAGGTGTCTACCGAATTCCTTGTTCCTGTGGACGTGTGTACATCGGTGAAACAAAACGGTCTGTTAGCACTCGTGTTTCTGAACATGAACGCTGTACTAGACTACTACAAACAACTGGCTCGGCCCTAGCTGAACACAAACTAGAAACCGGTCACCAAATCCTATTCTCCGACACAAAACTTCTAGCCCGCTCATCTCATTTTTTCAATCGCAAAATCCGTGAATCCATAGAAATACTGAAACATCCCAATAATCTGAACCGCGATACTGGTTTTTACCTCCACAATGCCTGGAAACATCTCATTAACGATCCGTCACGCCCCAACAGACCAATCCCCGGTCACCGTTCCGACTCACTACCCCCACCGATCACTATAAATACCACGACAACAGACATACCCACTCAGTCTCAACGACTAACCCGAAGCAGCAGCAACACCACCAGCAGCAGCAGCCCTGAAGAAGTTCTTCTGCAACGAAGAACGAAACGTCGGCAGTAGAAGTCAACGTGACGCGGTTCCAACCGGAAGCCAATTCAAATATATTTAAGTACATATAAAATAAGTACAGTGCATTATAACACATACAACCACTATAGAATTAACGTCAGAGTAATATACATAATTTTTATGTAGTCTATAATTTGACTATATAATTCCAAAAGAACGAACAGACCAAAGCCTCAGTAAAGTTCACGATCATCCTATTGTATTTTCTACACTAAAACTAAAAACTGTTAGCGTTTTCGATTGATCGCACTAGTGCGCACTCAGAGAATGTTCATCTCATGTTATTGCATGAGGTTAAAAGAAGATACAATGATACAAATACACTGAGTGCAACCAGTGCAGCTGAATCGAAAACGCTATGTGATTTCTAAAATATGGTTCTTTGGTTTGTTCGTTGTTTTGGAATAACAGGGTCGATTTAGTATGATTAGTTTTAATAAAAACAAAAAAATTCTCATCAGTTCATCTTCTAAATGTGAAAACGTTCAGGTTAACAATTGTCAATCAGCTGTTGGTATCTCACACTTCAACATTAAAATCGATTTATGCTAATAAAAGATTCCGACCTTTGTTTTCAAATTTTCATATCAAATTATAATCTCCACAATCAACCAGCTAAGTGGTCAAACAAAATAAAAAATTACTACGGACTAAACAATGTCGACAGCACTGACCATAAACTAAATGCAGGGCAACGAATCCAAAAATATTCTCACCTTCTGGAACAGGTATACTCTTACACCTTCCAGAACAGGTTCATCTAATTGCTGGTTTTCTTCATTTATCGTCTCTATTTGCAGGGGCTCTAAATAACATAATTGAAATTAATAATAATGGTTATCTACCAAAATTAAAGACAGATTACTACCTGGTAAATGTTCAGTGGGAACAGCTGTATGAAGCAAAATATTATTTCTGCCGAAACAGTTTTCCATAAAATCATATAAAATGTTTAAACGATAAAACTTTAAAAATAAACGATAACTTTAAAATAACACAAACCACAACAACGCCATGCCACAATAGTATATTGTGTCACAAGGACAGAAAGGCAGCTCATAGCTAAGGGCTGCTAATGCGTTTATGCATGTGTGACACACAACTGTTTTTCGCCTAGCATTAAATCAAATTCAAACTTTGTTTAAAACTGCCGTTTAATGAAAAATTCTGTGAAATGTCAAAGCGCGCAAATGAAAGTCAATGTGTCGCTAGGTTACGAACTATAAATCGGGTTGTTATGAGTTTAGGAGCCCAAGGGCAGATAAATATTACTTTCCGTCATATAATCGCATAACGCTTGTAACTTGCATTCGATTGGTTGGACAGGTCGGTGGCGTTCCGGAAGCAAGGAGCCAAATTTAAATTTATGCACATGCTGCCCTCTCACAGCTTATGGAAATATTACTACCTCATTTTGCTAGGTACTCGGAGCTCCAATATAAGTGTCTACCCCGTGGCTATAGGTCTTATAAGACCTATATATTAAAAAAAAGTATTGTGTTCACGGAGCTAATCCCGAACTTATCCGGAATGGATTCTAACCTTAACAACTTAAAATTTGAACAAAATTCGAGACTTTTGTTTTCCGAAAACTATTTTTGAATCATTTTTTAATATTTCTAATATGTTGGAAATCGTTCGTGGAAAACAAAAATGCCGAATTTTGTTTAAATTTTAAGTTGTTCAGGTTAGAATCCATTCCGGATAAGTTCGGGATTTGCTCCGCTAACAAAGCTAAAGTTCATTACTCAAATAGCTGCTTTCCCGTTACCCACTTTGTGCACGCAAACAAGCTCAAAAGCCCAAAAATTCGTGAAGTGCACTTTCCAATTGACGTTTCAATGTTCGCGTTTTACGCTCAATAAGTGCTTTCCAGGTTGGAACTTCAAGCTCCGGAACTACTCGAGAGTGTAATATTCTGCGCAGTTTCAGCATGGAACGTAAATTTGGAATGTTGTTTTTGACGTGACGTATGGTTGGTTGACATTTAATGACCTAGCCTATCATTCGCTTCCCCCTCCATTCAGAACTTGGAGTTCAAAATTTTAGGTAGGTACTTCAGGGGACGGGAGTGTACTTCAGGGGACGGGAGTAGGTATATTCCGAGCAGTTCGAGAACTAAAGGTAATTGTACATGGAACGCAGCGGAACTGCTCTGGAGTAACTCGGAGCTATTCCAATCCAACGCTTACCTGGAAACCACCTATACATATATATGTCCTTCCCCTGAGTGTTGCCAGATATAATTTCACGACGGCGCACGCGCTTTATCAAATGTCGCCCAAAAGTCGCAGAAAATATTGTTTTTCTACAACCGTGTCTAAAGTAGATACTTCAAATGTGAATTTTAGTTTGTAAAGTGTCACTTTTTAAAAACCAGTGCATAAAAAGCTGCAAGGTGATTTAAAACTAACCACAATGATGGCGTTCGACATTACGCTCGGGTAAGCGCTCGTGGCACGCTCTGAGCAGGAGTGTGAGGGAGAACGAATGCGTGCATTGTGAACGAGTGCATGTAAGAGCGAGACAAAGGAACACTTTTAGCATCTGAGCGCTCCGAGCGTTATATCCAATGCACCCAATATAAGTAATTATGTTCATAAATAAATCGCCAAGGCGCCAAAGGTATCATGTCAAATTTCAAAAATTAGCCAAGTCTACCAACTATTAATATCATGAAAACTGCATTACACTATTTTTGGTAAGTTACATTGGGCAACCAGTATTAGGTGAGTTCGGCAATGCGCTCGATAATATACAGGGTGTCCCAACAGTGTGTTCTCGTGCCATATCTCCATAACTACTGAAGATACAAAAAAATTTTCAACACAATTTCTTTTTTAATTTAAGATCTACAACACAAAATTATTTTCATCTATACAGAGTGAATCAAAACAGTGGTGCCGGACACAACTTTTTTATTTTAAATGGTATGCCCTATATATGAAACCAAATTTGCTCATAAAATTCTACACATTTGTATACCATTGCCTATACCTAAACTTAACCATTCTTGAGATATTTAACATTTTGTCTAAAAACTGCCATTTGCAGCCACTGATTTATTTATTCATATTTATTTATTTTTAACTCTAAAAAAAGGATTTTTGGTACAGAAGTCGTTGATACATAAGCTTATCATAAGCCATTATTAAATGTACTTTTATCGCTACAGGGTGCTCATGGTAATAAACAAAATCTCAGAAATTTCAAAATGACAGAACTCCATTTTCTTAAATAGCATGCCCTATATTTTTCTATCCTAAATTATTCGTTTAATAAAGTACTTTCATTTTTGTTAAGTATGTCTTATGCCTATTTGAGATATTTTCTGAGATTTGTAGATTTATTTGAATTATTTATTTGAAAACGAGTTATTGTCTAAGGTGGCCGTGGAAAACGGCAAACAAATGAAGCTGTTGACTTTAATGATTAATTTTCAAGTGATAACAAAAATAAGATTCTTTGAAAATACGATATTTCCATTTCGGATATCGATATTATCGATAGTAACGATAGAGCGATAATAACTAATAAATAAAATATGATATCGCGCAACCCTAGTTCCAGGCCGTTGCATGTATGCACCCATCTAGAGCAGATAATACACCTAAACCATTGTTCAGTTTTAAGTAGCAATTCTTCAGACTTGTGGAGGTATGTGTCTTCTTCTGGATTTTAGTTACTTTTGCGTAAATATAAATTTTTCGCGCGCACACTTACCCCTTCACAATGCGCACAGTTTCCCCGTACCTACATTATTTTATTTTTATTATCACAAAATTGTAAAAGAGAATTTTCAATAACTACCAAATGCGCAATGCATTCTTTAAATGTTACTGAATATCGTAACACAAAACTGAAATGAAAATATTTATAATTAATTTATTTACGGCTTAAGTTTACGGAATTCAAACATACATTGAAAACTCATTGCTGCTATGACGTCATATCGAACTTGATTGATAAAGCAGATACTATTAGGGCTTTCAAAAATTAGAGTTGTGGGTGGATAACATAGATTTCATGAGCAGTAATTTCTTGTAGGTCTATTACTTTTTGAGATGAATGGGTGCGTACAAATACCCCGTGCGCACACTTACCCTACTTTCCCCTACTCCCGAGTTTTGGCCGGCCGATTTTGATTGATTAATTATCTATTGAAAACCTGCGCTGCGTCAACTTTAAATGCACATAACTTTTTAACGAAATGTTGCACAACAGAATTTCTTGCAAAATATGAAAGAGAACATTTAAATCTATCGATCTAAGGTACTCCCGAGTTTTGGCCGGCCGATTTTGATTCATTATTATCTATTCAAAACGGGCGCATCCTTCTATTCTGCAGTTTATGTGGTTTGGTTTGCATTAATCCCTAGATCTAGTTTTTTCGCTTTGCGCAGCAATGCTGCTTTCATTGTCTTACGGCTTATTACCATTCCAGACAATTTTCTTTGTGTTATAGCTGGGTCTCAGTCCGTACAGCACAAACACCCATGGCTAATGGCAGGATTCGAACCTGCGCCGCCGAGCGAGACGACTTGCAAAGTCGACTAGGCTACCGCTAAGCCACCCGGCGACCCCTAGATCTAGTTGACTTTTAATTGTTTGCTAGGGTTTGGAAGTATCAGGGTTGCCACTTGTCCAACGTACAATTTGAAAAGCTTATCAGATTTAACCAAAAATTATCTTGAAAGTGAAGTTTTCATTAATAAAAAAAGGAGAACGGATAAATAATAAATTTTTTAAGAATATTTAACGTTTAAATGTGACAATGCGCCATATAATAAATAGTAAAACAAAATTATACATCTGGCAGATTTTCGAAAATATTTTCCTTATCAAGTAATTATTTTATATTTAGTTTATACATTTCAGAATGCCAATGCGTAAATCAAAGTTCCGTTAGGTATAGTTTTTAGGGCACTGTCAAGGCCTTTAATTTGACTCTGACTTATATTTTTTCTTTACGTCCACTTTATACTGTAATATTCAGTATGCTTAATTTTATTGCACAGAAGTGTACGCGTCTTCTTTTTAACGTAATGAAATTTTTACAACGGTTAACCGATTTTGGATATTTTGAATATTTGCGGTGTACAGCATGTCACTTGTGCAAATAGAGTTGCATAACTTGAATGTGAATCTAAATGAAATTTTTTTTTCATGCAACTCTATTTGCATCAGTGGCAATGCTGTACACTGCGAATATCCAAAATCGTTTAACCGTTGCCAGCACTAATTTTTACGGTACACAGTAGTGTCACTTAAACGTCAGTGTCGAAAAAAGCCGCCATACTGTTTGATACCTACTTGGAAATGTAATGTAATTTGCAAATCGGTAGGTATCAGACAAAATGACAAATGTGACAGTTACTGTCCTAAAACTGTATGCAAAAAAACACTAGACTAAAATACAATAATAAATAGTATTGGCAACGTTGTGGTTGGGTCGTTAAGTTTTGTCAAATTTCTAAGAGTTCGAGTTTAAATCATTACAGAAAAATGTTCTTAATAAAGAAAAAAAGGGAAAAAATTAGAATGAATATTGAACAATGTGGTTCATTTGTAAAATCTCGTGAAAGCTCAAATTATGAAATCATTTATATTATATTTTTCTATCAGAATTTGACAAAAACTACGTTAAAATCTGGCGATTTATGTAATGGTCCGTTTTCACGCTCAAGCAATTTGCGCAAATGTGCTTATGCACACAAGGAAGTCGTTGCATGAAAACGTATTTTATTGCTTGCACAAGCTAAAAAGATTGGTAAACTGCATGCATTTGCGCAAGCAAATTTGTATGCGCAAATGCTGGCACAAATCCATTTGCGCAAATTGCTTGAGCGTGAAAACAGACCATAAGAGTTGGCAAGACTGGGAAATGCATTGTATTTTTTGTTAGTAATTTGATTTTTGTTGGCTGAAAAGAGTTTTTGATTTAAAAACTTTTGAAACGTAAAATCTGTGAATAAAATGATAAAAAGAAGTTTGAAGACAAAGTCACAGAAAAGTAAAATAAAATTTCAAGAACTGAACCGAACTTTCACGGCCGCAAAATGAAATCTACTGCACTTTCTAATTAAGATTAAATTAGAAAATAATAAAATACAATATAGGCTCTTTCATAAGTAGCTGGGCACAAGGTTAAAGAGAAAGAGAATTTGATGGGTTGTTTCCAAACCCTGTAAGATAAGTTAAATGTCTAGATCTAGCAACCCTACTTTGCACGAATCATCTGTTGGTTTTTGTTTGCATTTCTTTGTTTTTTCCTATTATTTGTTTTTTTTACGTAACTTATCTTCACGTACACACACAAACACACATCAGTCTCAAAGCAGCTCCGATGGATGTACACCATCGTGGGGGATTTGCAGTAACTGCAAGAAAAAAAGGTTACGCTCTGAACCTAAAATTTTAGATAAATATGTACGTTATTAAAGTATAAGCAAACCAATTTGTCATTAACAAATAACGCAGTAATATGAAGAAAAATTGCTGAAAACAGTTTGGAAGTTGTTATTGTTAATCTGTTAAGTGGTCTTTAGGCCAAAATTTTGGGCGGTTACGTGATTTATTTGAATTTATTCGCCCTGTATAATTTTCTTCATTTGTCATCAAAGTTGAAGTTTTAATTTAAACTTTTTGTGACGTGGTTTTAAAATAAATGTAACACCGTATTTGTTTAACACATATTGCCAAATAATATTTTTTTTGGGAAACTACGTGCTAATTTTAGTTGTTGGAACAGTTGCGCTCCCGCACATTTGCGTTCTTGGTACATTTGCGAACTTGCGTTTAAATTTACCTAAAACTTATCGGATAAAATAATTTGACTTTACATTTGCGGATCCGTACATGTGAATTCCACAAAAGTAATCTCGCAAAATAGGAACACAAATGTGTATTAGTACTTAACGCTCCCTTGCTGAGTAAAAAAAGAGAAAATTGACAATTTATTTCCACTTAAGAAATTATTTTTGATGGTGAGGGTATTCCTTATTCGTTTATTACTAGAAGTTGTAATGATGCCTACATAATATAAGGGTGGAAATGTTAAGATATGAATTCTGCTTCCGCAAATGTACACTCTCGCAACTGTCCCGGATTTATAATAAATAACATTATGTACAGGCATTAGTTAGTTCTAGTACGTGACTCCTTTAAACAGTTATACATTTTTTGTACTTACGTCACACATGCCCCAAGCTGTCTATGAGCTTTTCAGGAATGCGTTAAGCTGTCTATTGTAATATTGCCCGCTGCGGCTGCGACCGACCTACTAGGTGTTTTCCATCGGCATTCGTCTTACAAACCGGGAAAACGCAGAAAACTTAGTTCGAAGGGGACGAAATGAATCCTGAACATAATCCGACACATAAGTGTTCCATTTCTGACATAGGACCCATATGTACCAGGAGGGGATTCGAACACACACCTATAATTGCCCGACCAAGCGTCAAGCCCATTGCCAGCGGATCCAACCAACTTTGGCTATGCAACCATTTATTAAAGAAATAATTCAAGAAGCCTAATAATTCATGTCTTAACAAGTTCCCAACAGTCTAACACTTTGAAAAATAATTATTAATGTCAACCGGTTCATTGTTTGCCGGTTTTCCACAGCCACCCTAGACAAGTGTTCATTTTAACAGAAATAATTCAAGTAGATCAGAAAATCTCAAAATATATCGCAGATAGGTATAAGACATACTTAAGAAAAATGAAAGTATTTTATTAAACGAAGAATTTAGGATAGAAAAATATAGGGCATGCTATTTAAGAAAATTGTGTTTTGCCATTTTGAAATTTCTGATATTTTGTTTATTACCGTGGCCAGCCTGTAGCGATAAAAGTAAATTTAATGATGGCTTATGATAAGCTTATATATCAACTACATCTGTAAGAAAAATCTTTTTCTTTGAGTTAAAAATAAATAAAATATGAATAAATAAAATAGTGGCTGCAAATGGCAGTTTTTAGACAAAATGTTAAATATCTCAAGAACGGTTAGGTTTAGGTATAGGCATTGGTATACAAAAAATGTGTAGAATTTTATGGGCAATCCAAATTTGGTTTCAAATAAAGGACATGCCATTTGAAATAAAAAAGTTGTGTCCGCCACCACTGTTTTGATTCACTCTGTATAGATGAAAATAATTTTGAGCTGTAGATCTCTTCAATTAAAAAAGAAATTGAGTTGAAAATTTTTTGTATCTTCAGTGGTTATGGAGATATGGTCCGAGAACACACTGTTGGGACACCTCTACATGGCATTTTGCAGGCCTCTTGGGCCTATAGCCGTGTTTTCCTTTACATCTCTGTCCGTCCTTCGTTGCTTCTCTCCGATTGTCGATTCCTTGTTTTTTTAGAAGAAGTGCCAAACTAGTTCTTTTATAATCATATATGCATTTAGCAGCCAATTCAGCTCTTAATGTGTTCAGATTTATGTGTTTACCTAAAACAAAGTACAACAAAAATAAATTAAACAAATATTAATTAATTATAAAATTACGTTGCTGAACCATGTCATATAAAACAAGACGAATTTCCTGTTTCATATTTGTGTGAAGGTCTGTTGTGACACTTTTCATACATTTTCTATTTTTTTAGAAATTTGTGGATTATTTTTATATCGCACTAATGATGAAATGCTTACACCTAAACATGTTGCGGTAACTTAAAAAGCAAAATGAAGATTTTTATAATACACCTTCCTATATTATATTCCTACATTTACAGGGCATCCTAAGTGCAAGTTCTGACTTTTGAAATATGAATAAGCATTTGGTATCATTTGCTGAGCCACAGCATTGTCCACTACGGTAATGTAACTTCTTTTCGAAGGTTCAGCCTACAATAATTTTCATAATTAAAGCTGGTTCTTGTCCATTTAAAAGAATTTGTGATACAATAATTTTCATATTCATTGCACAGTATTAGCTGCTTTCAATTATATGCACTGAAGTACTCCAGGGCACCCCAGGCTGCTGGGGTATGTTCGATTTTCCAGCATATCCAGCGACATTTGTTAACATTTTAAATTACAAAATTAACTTCCAAATTGACTTTTTTTGACAAGACTTGTATATTATGTTGACATCTAAAATTGCAAGATAACCTTCAAATTGACATTTGTTTGATATTAAGGTCTGTTTGGTAACATTACACGGGATAGCATTCGTGTAACGAGTGCAGTAACGCGAGTGTAGGAAGTGTACAGCGATGAAGTTGGTGCTACCAAACTGCTTGAGTGTAGTTTGTGCGGTTTATTTTTCCACGTGTTATAATCGTTGAACTTTGTAAACATCAACTATAACCTAAAATCTTACATGTTATTTCAAAATAGAATTAAAATGCATACATGGCAGTCTATTTTAGTTGTAAACGCATCTGGCGAAAATAAAACCTTTGTAAACGAGTATTTTACGTTTTGAATAAATCATTTTGCATTTCCTTGTGAGATTTAGCAAAACATATCCACGTGCAATCGATCACACAAATGACGTTTAATAATCTATTGCGCATGTCTACCCTATCTGCACTCGTTACTCTTTCTCCCGTGCTGGTGTAGTTTGTGTAACACGAAATACACTACACTAACATAACAAACAAGGTAGTGTAACTGCAATGAATAATACCAAACAGGTATTAAGAAAAAAGTGTACACTGGTTTGCACTAGTGCAGGATAACAAACACACCTTATGTTAAACCAATGATCTGGGAGGTCGTAGATAGGCAGTGCCTTATGTTTCCTGTATTCTCGATTGATATCAGCATGTGAGTGAAATAGCGAATATCTGTGAGTAATTTTGGCTCATGTATCCGACAAGGATGTCATTCGAAGCCTATGTCACGTGACTTAGGATGAGCAATGCTTTTAAACGGGTGTATTTACCATCTCACTCTTAAGTTAATATCAATTCCTCTTTCTCTACAGGGAATCTGGCTACTTGATAAATCTGTGATTGACACAAAGTTGACATTTCAATTTAGCTTGATTTGTTGTGTACGTCATGTCTGGGAAAATTAAGAAAGACAAAATTAGTGGAAATATTGCTGTATTCAGTGAATCTGCAGTTAGAAATAATTGTTCTGTGGTAGAGTATTGCAGAACATCAATGGCTGCGTTGTCAGGCTGCACTGCTGGCTTATTAGGACTCACCGGTCTCAAAGGGGCAGCTTTCTATGCATTCACAGTTATATTACTGTGGGTAATGATTTTATTTAAAGCTGGCTCATCTTTCAACCGCTACTTCGTATCAAGAAGGTCCCTGCTAACAAGCGGTTTCTTTGGTCAACTTTTCACCTACATACTTTGTTGGACGTTTTTATATGGAATGGTGCATGTATACTGAGAAAAACTATTTATTCATTAATTATTATAATAAACTTAGAATAATAAATGTTTTATGTTAAAATCGATGTGGTCTTAATGGTTTCTCCGAATCGAATAATTTTGGATCTTTAATAAAAACTGGGTCCTTGAAGTACACAGGCATGAGAGCAGCACCTTGTGCTTTTACGATTTCCTTTTCAACTCGCTCTTGCTGCCATTGGCATAATCCAGTAATATGTCTGCCATACACACGGCCTGTATAAGGTGATTGAAACTGAGAAAGTAATTTCACGTTTTTATAATCAGGTGTTATTTTTAAGCGACACATTATGCATTGTGCTTTTTCTTTTTGGAATGGATTTTCCATGTCGAACACAGGTTCATCGTTTTGGGTACTGAAGACTCTCCGACTGAACTGTAGGCTGGCGTACCGTGCATAACCTTAAAAGTATTTTAATTTCAAATTAAATAAAATTCATAATAGAAAGCAATGTCGTACCAAAGATAGATTTCGATAATTGTTTATGAAGGTTCATCCTGGATGATCGGTGATCCTGGATTTGTAAAATTCGAGCAATAAATATTTTAGACTGTAGTTTGCAATGTTGCCAACAGACATCCACAAGAAATACAAGAATAGTTCACCACGAATCGAATAGTCCTAGTTTGTGTTGGTAACGCAGTGTTCTACCACTTTATGTGCACTTTCTACTTCATTTTACGTCATCGCCAGTTTGTCACCTACGTTTCATTTTGCTGTTGTTTATTTGGCAGGTGTTTGGCAGCAGGGGGTGTGATCTTCAGTGGCCAAGGTCATTTCGCAATGTAATTACCCTACTACTCTCATAGGTGGCAGAACAATATTACAATCTTAATAATCAAGACGCGCATGAGCAAATTGTGATGTTTGTTTCCATTTTATATGGTGACCATATTACTGACATTTATATTTCATTTTTGTAAGTAGATTTTTTTAGTGCTTTGTATGTCCTCTTGCTTGTGGCTTCTTTTTCTTGCGGATTTTTTGTATTGTAAATTAGTTTTCTATCACTCCAATGCCGCAGCCAGATATACATTTAATGTAACGCCTAACGTAACATTTAATTTGACATAAATCTGCGGTTGCACCGAAATTTAATATCAAATTTGTTTTCTTTTCCATATTATCATATCACAAGTAAAAACTACACCAAACTAGTCAAATTAGACTTTGAAAATCACGTTAGACGTCACCAGGGTTGGGACGTAGATAATGAGACGTATAACTACCCATTAATTACGCGTAGATTTTGTAATTATCTACGTCGTAAAAAATGAATTAACTACTGTAAAAACTACATTGTTTTCTATTTCTTCATTTTCAGGTTATAATTAATTATTTATACATGATATAATATCTATTTTGATGTAAAATGGATAAAATTAGTGTATACAAGCATTAAAAAGCATCAAAAGCGCAATATTTATTTGAGATACGTCAAATGAACATTCAATTTTGAGGTTAGAAATGTGACATTTCACATAAACTACGTTGAGTAAAAATTACATTTAACTACGTTTAGACGTAATGTAAAAAATATTTTTTACACGTAGTTTTCCCAACCCTGGATGTCACGTTAAACGTAAATGTGGCCGCACCACAAAAAGTAAACTATTGACACTGTCATTATTTGTAATTATTTTAATGCGATCGATGGATCATTTTTTTGACCGGGGTTTGCTCTTTGCTTTCTTTAGAGATTTTCTACCGAGCTAACTTTTCTTAACCACATCAAACTACAGTTACTCAAGTAATGACGTAATGAGTTATCTTTTCTGACGGAATTGGACAAATTGTGGTTATGTTATGGTTCAGGCACGTTCTGGTGTACTCTTGTCGACGGTTAATTTTTGTGTAAATTATTATTATTACCTCAAATTCTTGGGGCTACACGTTAAAAGTGACTACTTTTATAATTGCCATGAACCTGATGTCTCGGAAATTCATTTTCAGTAACTACCTTTCCCTGCAATAAAAATTCGTTGCAATGAACACGTCTTACAAACGTCCAACAATACGAATTTTACTCCAGGTTTTGCCAAGTCGATGTATATTCTTCATTTTGCTGTCCACGCTGCTAGTTTATTCGTAGTACTACTTACAAAACTTGAAGAAGCTAGTAACATTGAATCGTCAATAATTCAAAAACGGTGATACATTAATACACACATGACGAAACTGACATATTTTATTTCGTATGTTCTTGGAAATTAAATAAAAAACGATATATAGGTACCTACCTAGCGAGAGCCAAATTTCCGTGTTCAAATTCTGAACGTTTCCCTCCGGATGAGCACATGCATTTGTCTACAAACACACTAATATGAGAGAGATAACGCTATTAACCACGCTTTTACCTATCCCACGACCTGGGTAGTTCAATTTAGTTAACTCTAGTTAACTCTGACGTCATAGTTTGGCGTAGTTAGTCGGTAGAAATTGAAAGTTGACTGTGGTTTGCCGTGGTTAGGAAAAGTTAGCTCGGTAGAAAATCCCTTTTCTTTTTCATAGTTTTCCATATTTTTTGTAGTTTCCGGTAGACATGGCCAGTAAATGTTATTGTTATTGCAAAGCTCCGGTTGCAATAATTCAACAATTCGTCAGGAACAGAATTTAACTTTTCATTTTTTTCCTGTTGAGGATCAACGTTTGAAGAAATCCTATTAGATTCATATTACACGTTAATGTAAATTAAACGACAAAAATAAATACTTTTTAATTTAAACATGTATACATATATAAACTTAATTGTGAAACTAAGTGCCGATTGTACAATTATGGTTTGACTTTAAACTTTGCTTAATTACTTGAATTTACAATTAATGCTATGTGACTAAAGCGAAGCTTAGAGCTAAACCATAATTATACAAACGGCACAAGTGTTGTTGTTATACTTGAAAATTGTAAATTCCTCAGGTGAAAAAGGAATACAATTTTATAAATCCCGCCTTTAGCAACTGTTTACTCTACTACTCTACCAGGTGACGCTGAAGATTGTGTTGTCGGTAGGTACTATAGATGTAATCTTTTTTGTTGATCTGTGTTTGGCAGTTTACCATGTGCAAGGAGAATTGTGCAAAATAAAATTTATTTTGAAAATATTTGTTAGGTTATTAAGATATTGTAGTTTCAAGACTCCGGCGATATTGCAGTGTTCAGTTTCGGTTTAAAAGAACTGTTATGTAGATATTTATGAGATATTTCCAGAGCACAAGTCTTGGAGGGAATTGCCATGCAGTACTTAGCGAAATGAACGTTTTGAAATAACTGTTAGAAAATGGCAACAGAAGATAGTATTTTAAAACCGTTAGACATAAATTCTGGTAATGCAGAAAGATCACCTGCACGGTAAGTTTACAATACTTTCATTCTAGATAGCATAGGTTATGTTATTTGTAAGGTTATAATTTTTTAGCGCTTTCTTGTTATAACTTAAATTTTCGGAATCAGATTCATGCGAAATGTAGTTTGCTTCGAATTACATTCCTCGAGGTTCCTCAATAACTGTAACAGTATACAGTATTGCTTTGGAAAAGGTAGACTGGCTATATGAGCACGGGGTCATGTTCTTCTCACTGCAGGAGACAGAAAGTTGACAATCCTGCCGTTTAAGCAGATATTAATATTTGTAAGAATTTCCATACTGTTTGTACTAGCCAGATATAATTCAAACAGGTCTTGTTATAATAGTTTATTCGTAAACATTATCTCGACTCTTTCTTTTTTGTATACGGTAGATTAATACACATTACATACATGGTACATCCAATGTACCCAATACATGGTACATTAATACACAAAGCTGGAAATGGGATCTAGAAGAATTGCATTGTTATCACATGTCATCCATGTTTATCTTTAATCTTAAATTTATTCCCATAGTAACAATTATCAAAACAATTGTTTCTATAGAAATAAACTGAAAATTAAAGTTAAACTGTGACTGAAATACTGGGCCATAGACAGCTTTAAAAGTCACATTTTATAATAAGATCCTAGGTGTATGTATTTCTTGGAGAGGAAATGTTCTTTAATTTAGTTATTTTTATGGGAAATGACTAGTGTTAAAGTATATTTACGAATTTCCTGTGATTGTAATAAAATAAGTCTCACTTCACGGAGTATAAAATTGATTAAATTGACACATTCGCAAGCAGGTATAAACTGCAGGATTACCAAAAAGTTAAACTAACTTGATGCAAGGATTGCTAAGATATGCACTGTCAAAGGTGTCCGAATTTTGCCGAGTTCACCCTTTATTATGAACATAGAACTAAAATGTGTCCTTAAAAAGTGAAAATGCTGTGCCATACTTCATTCAAGTGTATGTTGACGATTTCAAATAAAACTTTATGATTACAAAGTTAAATAAATAATAGAACTTGAAACTTTCAAATAGTATTGACATGTGGTGTATTTAATATACAATGGGATTTTTAATGACTGGGATCGATTTGAATTTACCGCCATATTAAATTGTTATTGCGTTGGCAACACCTGGTGCTGTCACTTACCTTTGTCATTTTTCTTCTGATAACATAAGAATAGTAATCGTAAAATAAAAAAAAGCAAAACATCAAAAAGGCGCCTGCGAAAAGCCAAACAAAATAACGTGTCGACTTTGAAATTTTGCATTGTAGCCACACTTGAAACGTGAAATATACTAAAAACTATGGCGCCAAATTCAAAGTATCCTCACTCTTTAAAAATCACACTATACAGGCTGTCCCAACAGTGTGTTCTCTACAACACAAAATTATTTTCATCTATACAGATTGAATCAAAACAGTGGTGCCGGACACAACTTTTTTATTTTAAATGGCATGCCCTATATATGAAACCAAATTTGGATCGCCCATGAAATTCTACACATTTCTTGTATACCATTGCCTATACCTAAACCTAACCGTTCTTGATACCTACCGATTTGCAAATTACATTACATTTCCATAAGGACATTCAACAATTTGGCCGCTTTTTTTGACACTGACGTTTAAGTGACGCTCTCGGTAATTACATACTGTGCTAATGCCACAGCATAAACACGCATAAATACACACAGCAGGTTCACTCTCCTTGGCGGGAAAATTTCCCGCGCAAACTGCCATCTTCCGGATGGATAAATAATAATCTGTCATGTTACCTGTTAGGCTATGTCCGCACCGGAGTTGGCTTGCTAGTGTCAAGATAGTAGATAGATAGTCGCTAGGATGTTTTATCCTAGCAAAAGAACTTCCAAGAACGAATGAGAGTGGCCGCACTGAGCACTTAGCTCCCTGGGTAGTCGGTAGGCGTGTATCTTAGCGAACGAACTCGGCTGTTTTACCAAGCTTCTACTTATCCAAGTGGAAACGCGCACTTTTATTGTACTTTTGCAGTGTTTCTTTGAATTTTACTCAGCAGAATATTGAACGTTTCTGTAGACATTCGTAAATATTCATGAAATTTGTCAGCTGATTCCACTTGATTCCAATAAATCCATGAATAAATTGCCAAATTAGAACCAGTTCTAATTTTTCATCGATTTCCTTGAAATTTTGATTTCATAGTTTCATTTTCATGGCTCTCATTTTTTCAATTTATTCATAGATTTATTGTCGTCGATTTTATGTTTGCACGCATGAATAAATTCAAGGTCATAAAATCCATCTACTTCTTTGACTGTGTAAAACAGGCATTAGATAAGTTAACCTTAGGTTAAATATGGTGAAGAAATCGGCCATTAGTCAACGAAATGTGGAACATACAACGGTATTACCATAACTTTTGCAACCAAAATAAGTAAATTAAAAAAATATGCGTAAATTCAAAAATCAATTTTTTCACATATGCTATTTTACCTTAGCAGGCAAGCATTGCCTAATATCAGTAGTATTTTATTATTTAATTATAAAGTACCCCTAAAAGCATACCCGGCTGTAAAAATTATTCCTTTTAAGGGAGTCCTTTAGGTACCCTTTTTATCATTAATAAATAGAATGAAAAGGTGATACAAATGTCACAATGTAGAAAAATACATGAAAATTATTTTTTATAGAATGCGTGCCTCGATGCGTGCGCTGAAGACATGACGGAAAGTGTTTTACCGATAATCTGATAATTTCTCTTCTCTAACAATGTTGCCAACTTAAGGGATTTACACAACGACGAAGCTGTCGAACGACTGCGAAACGTTATGTGTTTGTGCGCCATTTAGTGTCCGTTTAAAAGAGTTTGTGATACCAATATTCATTTTTACATCAAAAAATTTTCAAAAGTCTGCTTTTGTGATAAAAGAAGTAAAACTGCGAAGGTATATCAAACTTTTTTTGTTTTTGTTTTCACAGCATACCATATTTTTCTTTGCACTGTTATTTTCAACAACAATTTTCTTGCCTTTATAGCTGTTTCAATTTACTAAATAAGGATGTTGATATATGGAAAAGCATCAGAAAAAATAGATGCATTCAATGGTATTAAAACCCAATGTAGCCGCCCATAAGAAAAAAAGAAGTTGATGATGGTCAGAACGAGACGAAACGTTTTAAGTAAAATCTAATCATTTCATCGTACAGAGCATGTAGAATGTATTAATTTTGTTATGATTCCTGCAATAACTTCAGAAGAAAATAAAATTGTGTTTTTCGGTTTTTTTTGGAAATATATCAAAAAATACAAATCGTAGATTTTTCAGAACGGATTATTGATCAGCACCAAAATTTTGTCCTAATTTAATCCACTTCGTATCTCTTACCGTTTCCGAGATACCAATGGTGAGCCTCGAATTTTTAACAGCCTGTATATTTTTAAAAATTTTGTTTATTTGTTTTCTTTGTTTTGTCACCATTCTTTTCATTCTTTTTTTTAAATTTATTATTAATCAACTGAATTGCATTGTAAAATCAATCGTCTTTTGTTTATTTTCTCTAACTTTAAGTATTTTTAATGAATTTTTTAAAATTTATTCCTGAATCTAGGTAGTAACAAATGAAGGAATTTTCTGTTATGTCGTTATTAAAGGGATTTTTTTTGGCAACCTTCTTTGAATTTCTGCTTTTTAAACTTTGGTAACACTGTTTTCAAATGGTGTTTCGATTCACTGCTCTAGAGTCTACAGCTAGAAGCACTCTCAGAATATTGTCATCTTGTTTCCGAAGACTCCAAAAGTCCCCCAAAATAATCATTTTTAATAATTAAAAAAAAATCTCTTTCTCTTTTTAACTATAAATAAATCCCTCAAGTTGACAATCTGAATGCTATATCGTTCGCGCTTCATAAATATGAATTTTTATTTTTCTACACTATTTTTGTTCTCATTAAATTCCTATTCCAGTTTCAATCAATTACCAGTGCCTATATGTATATAATCTGAAATGCAAATATCTTCATCAGTTGTAAAGAAAGAATATGTATTCGTGTTTTCTCAATTGATGTAAAATATTTATACAAAGTTAATTGCATCGGTATATGTATATTCTACAATAACATATCCTCTACCATAATAATTCAAGCTAAATGAAACATGTTATTTATTTTATGTTATAGTAAACGAGCCCGCTATGAATCCCCAATCAAGGAAAGATGGAATTTAGCACGCAATGACGTCTTATTAGATGAAGTATACGACTGCGGTGTAAGTCTATTAGAAGACAGTGAGTCCGATGGAGCGTCCGATGATGAGAATAGTAGCAGCTTGTCGACTAATAAACATGACCATGTGAGATAATTTTGAAACATTTTTAATGCAATTCAAGCATAAATTGTTATTTGCAGATCAATAATTCAAAACCCAGTGATAACTTAAAAGTAATATCTGAAAATGACTGGAGTGAAATGACTACCAAAAGACCGAACTTATGTGATGCACCTTCGACTAGTAAGAACCTGCTTGCTCAGATTAATAATCCATTAATACTTACCGTTTTTTCAAGGTTATTTTGAACAATTAAGTGATGAAGTAATTTTACATGTATTTCATTTTCTACCAAAATATACGTTAAGTACGGCAGCTCTAGTGTGTAGACGTTGGTATCAGTTAACTCAAGATGAAAGTTTATGGGCAAGATTGGATGTATCTTGTCGTCAGTTGAAACCTGGTGCAGTGGGACACATTCTAAGCCGTCAGGTCATTATATTACGTCTTGCACAGTCTGAAATATCACATCCGCCTATAATGGAAGGATGTCGTGCTTTTAGTGAAGACTTTCGATCCCGTCTCTTGTTCCTAGATTTGAGCATGGTTCATGCTGAAACTGCGAGTTTAGTTGACATACTTTTAAAATGTCGTAGATTAAAAAAAATTAGTTTGGAACATGTAGGTGTAAACATAGAAGTAATGAGTGCTTTAGCACTTAATACAGACATAGAGGTGATAAACCTAGCGATGGCAGAAGGTTTAAACGAACAAGGACTAAAATGTTTGCTTAGTAACTGTACAAAAATAAAAGAACTGAATTTATCATGGACGTACTTATCTTCGAGTTGTTTGCAGTACGTCTGCTCACACCTACCTCCTTCATTACTGAGATTAAATCTTTCTGGCTGCAGGAAATTGTTAACAGACAACAACGTGATGAAATTAGTAACTCGTTGTAGTGCGTTGCGAGAACTAGATCTATCTGATTGTACGGGAATCACTGGTGAATCAGTGCAACACGTTACACTATTAGAAGACTTAAATTTCCTCGCTTTATCCAGGTGCTACCAAATACCTTACAATTCGTTGTTACATTTAAAAAGTATGTCTGCCCTTGCATACTTGGATGTTCACGGAGGATACATCGACACAGCTCAATTAGGCATCATTCAAGATGGATTAGGACCTCAAGTATTTCTTAATAAATTTAAGTTTAGCTCGATAGCAAGGCCAACCGTCGGAACAAGACGTTCATCAATATGGAACATGAGAGTTCGTGACTGACATTTTCATAAGTATTACAATTAAACATTCCATTTTTATTTTCTAAAAACATCATAAATCTTTACTTATTAGAAATTCATTAAATAATTTTATAATGTGTATATAAACAACCAAAACCAATTGGCACCTTATTGATGAATTATCAACTATCAGTTTTTAGATAGAAATTGGTTTTGTTTGGTTTAACGCTTTGGAACAGTTTTTTTTTTGTGCACTTCACATAATTGTTGGAAAATTGCGGTTTATTTCAATTGTAACAAAATTTATATTTTTTATACAATTTTTAAAAATGCACGTTTCTCTTAATTTGAAGTGTTAATTGAGATTTATAATTAAAATTTTTGCTGTAAAAAGAAATTGTTGCTATTTTTGTAAGTTTGGCTACTTTGTTAAACTGTATTGCATTTAAAATAAATATGTAAAACATTATGGATTTTAAACTCTTCTGAAACTCATTACCAAAAATTTTGTTTATTGCCAAAATTGCGAAAAAATTGGTTATTGAAATCAAATCATTTCTTTGTAATAAATCAATAAATTAGAATATTTACTAGTTACTGGATAAGCTGTCAGGAAGTCGTTTTATATTTATTTTCAATAAAATTAAATTTGCAGCTTTCACAGGCTTTCCAACGAGTGTTGTGTACATTAAACACAACTTAAGATAAACAGCTAATTACAATAAAAATATATATTTTAGAGAGAAAGGTAAATGAAACTCTTTTTTATAAAAATCGGTTTTATTCATAAGAAATAAGCACACTTGGTACATAATCACTAAATACTCGACAACACAAGGTTGCATTCAGTAAAAAAAAAGTCAAAATTAATTCGTACTCGAATGGAGAAAAGAAAAATTGTAATAAGAATTGTGTTTTTCATGAAGATGGCACGCACAGCGGCTGGACTGTGATAATTTGGTACGATATAATAGAGATGGGAAATATAACAGTATTTGTACTGCTTGGTAAATGCTAACAATCTCACGCACTCTCACCATTGAGCATATCAAAATCATATAAAAATATCCGTCATCACATGGACTGAACCGGCAGGTACGCTCTATTCTAGCTCTTAGAGTAGTTATCACAATGTAACGAACCACCTACACTCGAACCTAGAGGTTATTTCTGGCCGTATACATGGAGCACAAGGTACATTGTAGGTATACCTAGCGCACTATGTGACCTGGTCCAGGGGTACCTCAACACCGGGGGGTCATATATAAATAGTCGAGCGACATTCTTGCTGATGATGGTAATCAACCACTTGGACTAGGAATTGCCGGAGTGGAAGTGGGTGGTACCAACATTTGTCTCGCTTTAAGTCGTCGCTGTAATAACAAACTTTCACTGGGTGGACTGAGCCCATGTGGTGGTGGTTCTTCAGGGTAAACATTGGGCCGTTCTAAATAATCCAACCGCATACTGAAATGCTGCTGCACTACACGATTAACTGCCATCGCACTTTCGGCGAACTGAGATAACTCGCGAGCAGAGTTATTTTTCTTGATTACGGCAGGAGTAGGTAATGGAGCTGTTTCACTAGCGCAACGCAGCCAAGGATGCTTCAGAACATCGGTGGCACTCAGACGTTGGCTAGCACTTTTCACTAACAATTTCGAAATGAGGTCCTTCGCCTGATAAGAAATGTGTCCCCATTCCGCATCAGGAAAGTCATAACGTCCTTCTTGAATACTTTGAAATAGTAGTTTCTGACAGGCCTCGCAGTTATCTCCACGTTCCCATCCACAATCTGCACCACACTTTCCATAAAAAGGTGGATATCCACATAGAAGTATGTACATTATGACCCCTAAAGACCATAGGTCGCAACGCTTATCGTACGCCACAGAGTCTGTGTCACCTATAAATGCTTCGACGACTTCCGGCGCCATGAATTCTGCACTGCCCACAGGTGTCAACAGTTGTGGTGTTGCTAAAGGACTACTAACGCTAGCTTGAAAACGTATTCCTGAGCCTAAATCTAAGTCGCAAATTTTTATTGGACACAATCTGTCTTGATACACACAAAGAATATTCTCCGGTTTGAGATCTCGATGTGCGATGCCTTTTGCATGCATGAAGCTAAGAGCAGAGGCTACTTCTCGAACTATCGCCGCTGCTGCAGCTTCACTAAAATATTTATATTCTTGAATACGACGTAAAAGTTGCCCACCATTTATCTGTAAAAACAATCGCACATTATGGTAAACTATGATTAACAAAATTAAACGCTTGAATGAATTTAATAAGCAAACACACCCACAAATAAAAAGTTCCGGTACGTATTACTTAATTTAAATTGTATTCACAAAGGGACTATTATTAATATTAATTGAATTATTAAGTATATTATTTTTACTAAACCAATGACACATAAAAAATTGAAGACGACTTGATAAGAGTATAGAAACGAATTTCCTTCAATTTCAATAGAATGTTATGTACAGAGTCTTTTCAGGTTTTTTAATAAATTAATGTAGCCAAGGGAAATGTTTTCAAATAAAGGATCAGTATGTCTCTTTTATTTTCTCGTTGACCATGACCCTGGAACTTATATGAGTGTTTTGTTTGGTGAAGAAGAGAGAGGAGTAAAGGAGACATTTACCTTTTCAAATACCAAATAAAATTTTTCTTCATCCTCGAAAAATTCGGTGAGTTGAATAATGTTAGGATGACCTTGGCAGTGGTGGAACGTCTCCACCTCACGGAAGACGCGGGCCCGAGCGTGTCCCGGCACCTTATCAATAATTTTGACAGCATATTCTTGATCTGTGTACATGTTTACACAAGTTTGCACACTGGCATATGCTCCCTCGCCCAAAATCTCTCCAGTCAATTTATACAAATCTTGAAAACACGAGGACACCAATGAGGAACCTGTACGTTTCTTCTTGCGCCTTTTGCGTTTCGCCTCTTCCTTGCGGCGAGCCAGTTCTTTTGCCCTCGTATCCGCATCCATTTGGTCTCCACTGTCGGATGCACTTCCGCCGCCGGCACATTCTCGTCCATCGCCTGCAACAAAAATAAAAATACACTTTAACTACCTTTCTCTAGTGACATAATTTACTTTAGTTCCAACTCTAAATTATTCCGTTCTTATTTGTTTACATTTATTCCTCGACTTGGAACTGTTACGCTTCTCCATTGTAATACTTCTTCAAAAACATACTGTACCTACGTATTCAATATACATAGATACATCAATCAATTAACTATCAAGACGAATTAACAAAATCTTATTTGTTGGAAACCTCTTGAATTACAAATTCAAGGTCAATGAAGTTCACCGATAATTAAGCTTAGTGAAGTTCAGCTCGAATTAATTATGTACATTCTTAGGAAGCATGGAAAGTAGTTTTATTTTAATGAAATCTTATTAATTTTTTAAGAAAACAGTGCGTTACTAATTACTGATGATTCATGCGGATGACGCCTTTGTTTAAATTAATTATCGCTTCATTTTAAAAAACGAACCATCACAGGAAAAATTTGATAAATCTACCTAATCTGTTTTGAATAAATTACGAAATGTTGACGAAAGTATGCTGTGGGGTGGAACTCGTTTACATTTGGAACATATTTTGCATACGATTCATTATGAATCTAAAATCACCGTTGAGTTTATTATGTATGTATTTTCAGTGAGTTTTGTATACCTAATTGTGGTGTCTCATACAATTGATTACAAAATGCTTTTAAGTTGCTAATATGTATAAGCAGAATTTAAAAGAGAAACGGTTGCTGTTTATTTAAGTGACAACGCAAGCATTCTTATGGAATTCGATTAATTAAAAATATCGAAAATAAGCAAAAAAATTGTTTTAAATAAAATTGCAAATGGAATTTAATTTTAATCATCTTTTATCTTCTATTCATTATGAATCTAAAATCACCGTTGAGTTTATTATGTATGTATTTTCAGTGAGTTTTGTATACCTAATTGTGGTGTCTCATACAATTGATTACAAAATGCTTTTAAGTTGCTAATATGTATAAGCAGAATTTAAAAGAGAAACGGTTGCTGTTTATTTAAGTGACAACGCAAGCATTCTTATGGAATTCGATTAATTAAAAATATCGAAAATAAGCAAAAAAATTGTTTTAAATAAAATTGCAAATGGAATTTAATTTTAATCATCTTTTATGTGGTTGGTATTTACTGCATCATCTTGTGTCTAATATTTTTCATGAAGAAATAAAAATTTAACTATTTGTTATGTAGAGTTAATTAATTACAATTTTATAAGGTTTAGTAATTATTTAATTTTTTGTCGCTTTCTTTTTTCATTTCGAGTAGGATTTGCTTGCTAATGAGTGGTTGTTTTTTTTTAAATGTCATGTAAATTAAACACGTAACAAATGTGGTATGTATCCTTAAATAGTAACTTTCATGTCACTATGATTGATGGTTAAGGATAAGAATTAATTGTAAATTAAAAAAAAACAGAAATAGTTCAAAAGAGTTTTATGAGTTAATCGGTCGCCTAAACATACCTTACATGTCAACTTTTTGCAGTGAACTTGCATTCTTTAATATATTAATTTATTGCCACGAGAAATTATATGTATGTACTATGAAAACGATAATAATGTAAGTAACAATTTGCTATTTACACTTTCAACAGTGTTACTAATATGTATGTACAGTTGTGTTCAAAAAGGTGTTGTACAGCTACGTTTTAAATATTCTTGCTTTTGAGCGGCAGGTGGTTTTTCTATTTTTGTGTTCAATGATATTATTATTGCCAGAAACCGTATATGTAACAAAACAACTTGTACAACAATTTTTTGACTTCATGAATGCACATACAAGTTTACACAGTACAAATTCTGTACAACACTTTTTTGAACACGACTGTATCTACTGTTGTCAATAATATTACTGATCATTAAAGTTATCTACATATACAATCAGGCCTATGGTACATATATCATGGATGTTAAAATAATATTCAACAGTTATGTTATCTTAGCTGCACCTCTTTTAAATTCATCGACAATTTTTTGATGATGCATTAGTGGTTTAATGGCGCTCAAATAAATGCATGTTAGATCACAAATAATAGTAATCGACAATAAAATATAGCCACAAACTACACAAATTACGTTACGATGATACATCCTGTCGCCCTAGGGCATTATTTCAATGCTAACGCGATTTAAAATTGAACCATAGGCGCCATGCACATCTCTGCGTTCAGCGCCGCCTGGCGTGGTGAATTAGTGATATGAAAATATTTCTTGAGAGACTCATTGCATGGGAATAATATCACTCTTATGACAATTTACGATTGTAATACATAATACTTGAGCTTCCTGGCATTGAAGTACATTACAATATTCAAGTTCAAATGTACACTAATAATTTGAAACAACTCGTATTTTCATACCACTAATGCACAATATGGGCATTGGTGGCGCTGGCTTCGCATGTGCATAGTTCCTCCTATAATTGAGCAAAAATCGAAATAAACAAAAATACCCATTGACAAAAATGTACATATAAAAATAACAAGTTTCGTCAACACTAAAATTCTATCTTTACTTTTTCATTGGTAACTAGTTTGTCCAATAATTGCGATTTACCCGATTTATTATTTATTCAATACATTTCTGCTGCAATACATACACTGTAGAAAACTACGCAATTTCTTCTTCAAATGGAGGTGTTTACACATAAAATTATGTCATTATTTCCATTCAAGTTTTAGAGCACAGTTTCACTTTTACTCCAATTGAATATTGAAAGTAAAACGCCGTTTCTCATTCATAATAACAACAAATATACGGTCTAAAAACTGATACAATTTAAAAACAAGTTTGTTTAACACAAAAACCATTGAATAAATAATACTATATTTTATTAAATTATTAATTAATGCTAGAGATTCGATGATGATTACTACGTAAAATTGTTTTTTAAATGTTAGGTATTATTGTAGGTGCAAAATTTTAAGATTGCATTTCAAAAAGTAAAAAACGTATAGCTTTTAGTTTGTTTCCTCTTAAGACAGTTCTCATATAACAACTAAGAATCATTCCGTTTTTACTTTACTTATTATCCTTAGTGACAGAAAGCACAAAAGATTTAGCGGTAATTTTTAACGGAATTTCTTGACGTTTATCGAATCGGTTTACTGCTGTAATTCCCGTTTTACAACGTGCGAAAATCATTGTTCAGAGCGCAAGTTTACGACCACCTTTTTCTAATTCTAGAAATAACTCTCTCCTCCCCTCGGGGAATGAGTGTTATTAAATGTTGCTCCTTTCTCTGATAGTACACACTTTTTGTAGCACATAATTTTATGTGCGTTAAACAGTATTGGAGGCGCTGTTTTCATTCTTCCTGTATTACATCTGATTTTGAAGTTGAAAATGACGAATGACGGAAGTTTCGCTATTTATACACTTTGGCTAGCTATTGGACTTGAATCGAGGTAAGCAGGTGGTGATATTTAAATAAAAACACTAATTTATCATGTTGCATACGCATGTAACGAGTGTCTAATTGAAGTAAGGGTACGTGCAGAACGACGCTGTGATACTAGATGATAGCTGAGATGATAGATGAAAGAGGAAAAAACAAGCGTTTATAGGCGTGCACAACGAAGCTTAGCAGTTTCTTTTAAAATTTGAGAGAACGCGGACGATTATTTTTGTTCTTCCGCCACAAATACCAATAATTTAAAAAACTACTAAGTGAAAAGTATCGATCATAACTCTCTGCTTACTATTGCGACTTATGCAAGTTTTGTACACCATTTTTCACTTTCGTGTTTTTTCTAATTATTATTTTTTTTTCTTGTAAATACAAAGTACTAACAAAATCGAATGAAATTAAATAAAAGGACACGAATGAACAGAGTTTTTCAATAATTTAATAAGGTAGAAACTTAAAAATATATGTTATAAGCTCGGACGCAGCTCGCAGAAGAATAGTCAGCTCTATTCTTGAAATGACAAGCGAGTATCGTACGCTATGCACATCTTGTATTCACAGCTTCGTTTTGCACGCTCTCATTTATGTATGCAATATATTTTTATACGCGCTGTTAAATTACCTCTATCATCTCAGCTATCATCTAGTATCACAGCGTCGTTCTGCACGTACCCTAAAGGATGATTTACATTATAAGACAACGACACGACACGTAGCGTAACAGACACGACACGGAAACATTATTCAATGATATCATGCACACTATCCTGCAACGACACGTATCGGCTAAGACAAGACGAGACGACAATCTGACCAGGAATGTTTTTCGTGTCTGTGCGTGTCGTTGAAGTACAGTGTATTTTGCGAATCTGACTGTCTGATGTGTGTCTGATAATGTATACATTGCGTATTTTTCGTGTCGTGTCTGTTACGCTACGTGTCGTGTCGTTGTCTTATAATGTAAATCATCCTTAAGTCTGCAGTTAGTTACCTGCAAGACCTGTATTGCCAAACAAATTATGTATATGCTTATTAATAGACATTTCTTCATTTTTTGTAATAGATTTTCATATATGTTAATAGATGGCTCTATCTTAATTGAGGTCGTAGCGTCGATGTTTATTTTTTTTTACAAAGTCTCACTTTGTTGCACTTTGCACAATGTTCTATCTTTATTATCGGACACACCTATAGGTCTGTTCGTACAGCATTTTTGACTAGTTTGAAACTGTCAAATATATTCGCTCGTCGAATTAATCACCGCTTTCAAGAGCTGCATTAAATGTGAAGCTTGGATCGGCGCATGCTTCTGACAGTTTCGGACTAGTCAGAAGCCGCTGTACGAACAAAGCTATTATAAACTGTTACAAACCAAAATGTAGTATTTAGATGCAACAGTGTCAACATAATATTTAGAATTTGTTTGTTATTTTGAATAATACATGACGCCAAATTAACAAGGCTTGTTGATGTGAAGTTAAGGATTAAAAGAATTCTTTCTTACGTCTTACGTTCTGGTAAAATGGCACACACAGAACTGAAGTGCGTTCAGAACTTAAATACCGGATTCACTCTTCGGCAGTATGTCAGTTCCTCTCATAGAAATAGGACTTTGTATATTTTTATCTTCTCATCACAAATAGGTGTACAGGTCTTGTAAACATCCAGCCAACTTTCGTCATTAATGACGTTAAACCAGTACCAACTGAACTCAAGATGTAACGTACGATGTATCAGTTGAAATTTAGTAACATTTTGTTATTACAAGTTTTTGAAAATGACAATGTTGCCACCGCTTCAATTATCACTAACGTCAGATGTGTTTACTTTGAATATATAACACGTACATAACCTATACAACATCAACCACCGATCATGTGTAAACACTTCAATACTTGACAACATTGTTATAGCATTACGTCATAAATATGAATGACGAAAGTTGGCTTGAAGTGTACAAGAACTCTATGTTATCACGAAGTCACAGTATAAGTAATTACTCAATAGCGTCACTTAAATGTCAGTGTCAAAAAAGCGGCCATACTGTTTGATCCCCTTATGGAAATGTAATGTAATTTTCAAATCGGTAGGTATCAAACAGAATGGCAAATGTGACAGTTATATTCGAATGACGCTACTGTGCAGATTCTTATCTGTGACGAAATCTGGTGACTTTATCTGTAGTTTGTTCACTTGGTGATTATTTTCAATAAAGCTACATGTACCTACGCAAAAATAAATCAGAAATAATTTCCATAACAAATAAATATCATGTCATGATAAAGTCCCGTCACCTCAGTAGGCCTTGGATGTGTAAGGGCACGTCTTTTCTTAGAAAACTGAATGACGTTTATAATTTGTATGTCCCACATTAGAATTCGACAATATGAAGCGACGTGTAAATCTTTGCCGTCAGCAAAATTAAATTACTTTCTTTAAGAAAAGACATGCGTTCACACTTCCAAAGCCTACTGGGGTGCCGGGACTTTATGAGAACATGTTACATTTTCATTCTACTCACTTATGACATGAGCAATACAAAAAATAGTTAAACCTGTTGTATTATGAAAACAAGATATAATCATGATTAACAGAAATCAGTGAAGTGTGAACTATGTTAATCAAGATTAATGATAAAGACGCGAATATATAATATACATATATTCATAATATTATTATGTTCAAGGTCCACTTCCTTAAGGAACACTTTTCGAACACACCCGTGGTAACATTCTAATTCATAAAATTCGCATTGACGTATATCATGTGTAACTTAACTTAACCTAACGTCATTAATCCTAAAGTTTGGACTTAATTTGTTTTTTTAATAAATCTTTATATTAATGGAAGAAGCAAAGAACTTTTTTAAATTTAAGTATTTTTCTTTGTAATATAATTCAGCATAAATGTATTCATTTCATTCCATTTCCGAGCGGAATATGTCGCGGAATGTTTTGTAATATGTTTGTAAAATGTTTGTAATGTTTTGTAAAACCTAATCAGGTTTTCCACTGTTAGCAACATTGGTTACTAAACATTTCTGTCAATCTTCAATCTTATACAGTGAGTATAAATGATTGAGATTTATTTTATTCGATTGGCAACACTTTTTAAAGTTTATATTGGTGTAAAGAATTTTAAAATTTGAAGTTTATGCTGGATTATCAAAATCAAGTAAAGTACAAAGTGATCAACTGTTTCAGTTGACAATACAATTAAGAGTATTTTTTATTTGGCTATTTGCAACACTGCAACCGGATATATGTTTTGTTGCGTTGGATTATTTAACGTGACCTGAACAGCGACAAGATTGTAGGTTGTGTGAATAAAAATTAGCGTTTTAATTTGAACGGTCAAATGACGCTTGTAAAGTTGTTAGTGTCAAGCCGTCAACAACCGGAAGTTACTTCAGTTGTACCATTTAAAAATAAAATTCAGCACTGCCAACTCAAACAGTGATTCTTGACCACTAGTAAATTATTCATCTATTGTCAAATCAAAGTTATAATTGTCACGGTTTATTATTTTATCTAGCGTTTTCGTTTTCATTGTTAGTTTTACAAATATTTACATTGCCGGTTAGTTCTATAACAACTGCCAACTCTAACCTAAAAAAATTAACCAAGTAGTCGATCGAAAATAACGAACTATAAAAATAATGTCAAGTACAGACTTACAGAGTAGTAAATACATTGAATGTGCCGCTCTACAATAATTTTTTATTGTCATTGTCCATACGGCGTTGTGTAGAAATTATTATTTATCGACATCCTTGTAGATAGTAGACAGCCTTTGTGGAATGAAAGATTGAATATTTCGGAAATACATATAACCGACCCAAATTTTCAATCATTTTTGATCGCAGTGTATTATTTATGTTTAATAAACGAAAACGATAATTAATTAAGATTGATCGACGTATGTATTATTTAAAAATACTTGATATAATCGACTAATCGTGTCTCTAATTTTGATTACCTTTTTCTCCGAAAAATAAAAACAAGTAAATCCTTTTTCGGATCCTCTCATGAATTGGTTACGCAATTGCATACCTAAATGTTGAATAAATATGAAACAATTCTATTAATGTTTTTTCAATGTTAATTAGGTACTATACTAATAAAGAATTGTACGGAACATTTCAAATTACATTTATTTGAAACTCATAAAATACTTAAGGGCATTATTAATTAAAAAAATAATAATAATAATGGTAGGAAAGGCTTCTTATTATATTATTCTTCTTCATGTAACACGATATCACTGTTATTAATACTTAATAATAATAATCCTAGTAACTTACAAGGGGTATTATGAGTTTCAAATAATTTGAAACGATCTAGGTACACCGTCTTGTCAAAATGTCAAAAATTTCCGTCTTTGTTGTTTGGTTTCTAATGCACATAGTGTTCTAGCATCTCTAAAATTGCAAATAAATATCTTTTATAGAAATTAAGAAAAAGGTACAAAGGTAAGTGAGGTAGAAGAGAGGCGTCAGTACAGTACCCCTTTAGGTTTTATTCAATTTTCCTCTTCACAGAATAAACCTGTTTGTTGAATATAGAGAAGGGGAAGATTTTTCTCGATTCAAAATCATGTCTGATACAGAATAGTTTAAAATGTCGTAACATTTCGGAATCTTATAAAAATCTCAGTGTATTATTAATTTAACTTGAAGGCTTCCGCGGCCGTCGTCCATGTATTATTATTCACTTGTGTATATCCGATGGTACCTACACATACCTATGATAAAATTTCTTTAGATTATTCACCATATTTTATACTTTCCTGCAATTTAAGAGAGTTTCATCTTTTGCTGCTCGTGAATTTATTTTTGTTAAATTAAAGATGGGGTCGGTTTCTATAAAGATACTTACTTTGATTGGATACTTTGTAATTTTACATGACACACCCTGTGTACTATTCCATTTTTAATTCTATTGTCAATCAAAACTGTATGCATATTTTCATTGTCGGAAAATTGGGCGTGAATGAACTGAAACTATGAAAAATGCTTTCAGGTCAAAGACCAAGGTAATAAGGTAAACAATTGCTACATTTTAAAGAAAACTAGAATAAAACAGTGTAATAATAAACACAGTTGTTTTTAATGGGATTCTATTGGGCATGATATGAAAGTAAATAAAGGTGATCTCGCCGACTATTTAAAAAAAAAAAAAAATTAAAGCAATTACTGAAATCAATTTAAGCACTCCCGTATATTATTGTACACACAAATTATTCGTAATATTTCTTATATTAATCTGAATATATTATTTCTTAATTTAATTTAAACAATCTTTCTTTTTACGGATGCACATTACAAAAGGGTTTCTAGTTTCTTTTGGTTCTAATCTAGAAGTATTCATTTCAAATAAGTACATTAGATAGACCAACGATTGGGAATCCCTATGTAGCATAATTATATTTATAATGCGAATATTTTAAATTTTACAAGTTCTTTCCTATTGGAAACAAATTCAAAATATTTGGACCACAAGAGGCTTGATTGTTGTTTATTGTTTCAAACCGATGCTAAGTTATGCACAAAACTTACTGTTGCGCATGAACCTTTAATGTTGATCAAGATGAAAACTATTTTGGCGACGAAACGCCACTGATGGAAGGTAAATAAGAAGGAAAAAAAAACATTCTGATGACGTAATCGTAAACAGCAGGGAACGGTATCTAATTAACTAAATCATAAACCGGTTACAGAGCCGCAGTAGTAATATTTTACAAGGCTGACGTAATTTGTGACAACGCAGATTTGTTGATACGGCGTCAGTCTCGAAAATACCAAGCGTTGCTATCTGCCATAGAGGAGGCCCGTTCCGCAATTAGCGGGCCGATCGAAAAAAACTGGGGGGAACAAAGAACGCGAAAAATGTCGCCGCCACATCAGAGGTACGCACCTGTGCCACAGCACTCCTTCTCTTCAATAATTTTCTCTACCATTTCGCCAGTTGTTATTCCAAACTCTCTGTACCAACTCAGGGCTCCCGACCGCAGCGCTTGTCGACGCACACACAATGTTGATAAATTGACGACTTCACTAACTCCCCATTTTCCGATCTATTCCTTCTGCTGCTCGAATCCGACTGCGGGCGTAATTCCGTATGCTATGCTACTTGTCACGTAGACTCCATACAGGCGCCTGCGCGCCACACCACATTCAATATAAACGTCACGGCTACTGGAGTCGTGGAGTCGAAGGAGAGCCACGTTATTTTGTTCTAGAGAATTCTTTGTTGTATGCGAGCACGTTACCGGTAGACCTAGCACGGATGTAAAGTTGAAGGAGAGCCACGATTAAATAATTGTTCTAATAATGATTAAAGAATTACATGGGACGGATCACAATCAATTAAAGGGTTACCAGGGTACCGTAATATTAATCATAGTATAATGCTTTCCGTCTTTACCACTAAAATGCAATATCATCAAAGTAGAGGATGAAAATAAATTATCCCTATGGAAATCTCAGTAATCATGAAGGAAAGAAAAAAATAGCCAAGTTTTACTTTCTGCTTTTCAAGGTTCTGATTTATTTTATACCTAAAGAAAAACAATTGAAGACCATAACTTCAAAAGGGTCTAAGTGCCACAAATAGGAATTATGAGATTATTCACCAAATGGGTCTACAAACCGAATCAAGTTATATTCGAAAGGGTCTGCGTGTCAGAGCAAAAAAGTTAATAAACCTGTTGTTGGCAATTTCCTATAAAGGGTGATTCTTGAATACACCAATCGATAAAGAAATTAATATTGAAAATATTTGAATTAATATTAAAAATATCAAAGAATTAATATTAAAAATATCAAAGAATTAGTATTAAAAACATCAAAGAATTAATACTACAAATTATCCCCAAAAAGACAATACATTCCTGGTTAAGAAAGAGCAGATGAACGAAATAAATCCAACCATAAAAGTGTTTTATAGTTTTTTGATTGTTACGCAGGTCCGCCGTTGCCCTTTGTGCAGATTGTGTAAAACAGCAAAAATAATTATTCAAAAGCACCTTGTTCGTAAGTTTTATTTCAGCAGAATTAATTTTTACCAAAATATTATTTATAGATAAGTAAGTATATACAGGGTGACTGACAATTGTTTCACCAGAAAAAGAAATACGAAGAGAAGCGATATCCCAGAGTATGGGAAAATGCTAAAAACATTCTATGTACTTTGGTTTTGGAGAAATAATCAAAAATTATACCCAAAACGACGATTCATCCGTGATTAAGAAAGAGCAGCAGATAAACGCAATTCAGTCATAAAAGTGTTTTATAGTTTTATGATTATTGGACGTTAACTTAACCTTTAAACGGAGTTATTGTAATCAGTTGAAATACGAGCTCCAAAATATTGACAAATGCATGCGAAACACCTGAAGAAAATTGTATAAAATAAGGACAACGGCTGCACTTGAACACCTTCTTCGACAAATAAATCACTACAACACGAAAATAATTCAAATTTCTGGGTTAAAAATTCCTAGTATTTTCTAAAAATAGTAAAGGAGACTGTGGTTTAAGGAATAATTGAAATTTATCTCCGCCCACAATAATTTTATATCCGTAGATACGTATTTCGACAGGTAAGCTGCCATATTCAGTACAATTTAAAAATTTTAAAAAACTCTACATGAAATATAACAGCTACCTACCTACCTACCTACCTGATCATACTACTAATAATATCTAAAATTAACAAAATACTAAAAAATAGTAAAGGAGACTGTCGTTAAGAAATAATTGAAAATTATCTCCGCCCACAATAATATTAACAGTCAAAACCTACCAAAAAAAGCAAATCAAATAAAACGGAAATGAGTATTGGTCTAATATCCGAAAAAGGTTCTTATTCTCTCGAATAAAGAACTTCTGTAAGCATTTAATTCCCTGTTATTTGATACCGCTTGAATTTATCCCTGAAAAGAAATTATATACCTATATATGTATATGCATGCACCTACATACATATATATGCACAAATCGTCAAAAAGCAACCTACAAATTAGAGCAGATCACACCCACACACCACAAGTTAAGAGCACTTTACGATATTTATTTCGGAGAATCCTCTCCTTATCATTTTGCACTGGATATGTGCATCCCTTGTTCGCTCTATCTTCTTTCAACTTCAAAAAATCCAAACCAATTTGATGAACTTTTGAACAATTGAACACTCGTTACTCTACACATACTGCCGTAAGATACTTTTTGGTTACATTTTTATTAATTATAAGCTATTCCATAGAATTTTTTTAAACATTTTTCGCGTAATCTGTGACATTCACTCTGTTATGCGTTTTTCTTTTGCAGAACAATTGTCAGTCACCCTGTATGCATACTATGTTGATTCGTTTTTCAGGCAGAGAAAATTAAATATTTTGCAAATATTGGCGGTTCTACTGTATATTTTGAGTAAAATGGTAAAGGAATATTTGTTCAGAATTTTAAAATGCATTAATCAAGGGCGCCAAAATATGTTTTGCACAAGGCCGCTCGACACCCTAGCGCTAGCGGCGGCCCAGTTGTTACGGCGTAGCGTCGGGCGTGAACTTAACCTTTAAGCTTAACTGATGTGATCAGCTGACATACGAGCTCCAAAACATTTACTTGTCAAATGCATGCAAATCACCTGAAATAAATTATTCCGTACAAATTGTATAAAACAACTTTGAACATCTGCTTGCACATGTAAACAAATAAATCACTACAACACGAAAACATTTCAAATCTCCGAATTAAGAATTCCTAGTACACATTATACAGGGAGCTTCAAAAATTGTGAAATAGCGCCATTCTGCACTATTCACTCTGAGCACAGAGCACATACTCTGAGCATGGGAAAATGTTAAAAAAATTCTACCTTACGTTTATGTTTCCGTCAACTGATATTAAACAATAACATATTCAGTCAAAGTCAAAGTCAAATGCATAGGTAACTAAATGCAATTACTTACCAAATTAATAACTTGGTTGCCAGATCATTTTTATGATGATTTTTGTGCAAAACATGTACTATTTATTGATTTTAAATAAAAATTATTGTTGGACATCATTTTAAATATGTCTTCCACTACAAGAATTGTATGAAATGAAATACAGTGCACTCGCGCTAACGTGAACTAATTAAAACCGGCTGTGTTCATGTTTGCGCAATTGTTCATGTTTCCGAGATGCAGTCTTCAGCTCTTAAAAACAATTAAAAACATGATACATCACTATCAACCTTTATTTATTCATTTCAACCATAATATATATTATGTATTTTTGGAAAAAAATTAAATATGTGATTGTTGGGACTTATGTTGTGGGACATAAAGTAGCTGTTCATGTTAGCGAGGTGCACTGTTCACGTTAGACAGTAGCCAATGCTAAAATTTAGATGTTCACGTTATACAGGAGTTTATGTTAAGCAGTGTTCACGTTAGCGCGAGTGCACTGTACATATTTTGAATCGGTAAATAACAAAAATTTCATATTCTAATCTTATAACCTCCATATCCTTCAGGAATCATGAGATAGAATTTTTTTAACATTTTTCCCATGCTCAGAGAGTGTCCCTGAATACCATTTTTTAAGCACCCAGTACATATTAATTAGAAATTATTGTATAGAATTTTTTAACATTTTTCCCATGTTCCCATGTTTTATCAATACTTTTTTGTCGGTCTATTCAAGAATCACCCTGTATATGTGCTTCTGAATGACACCTTCAAAATCGCAAACTTCTCAACGTTTCGGTGTTTCGATTGACAGCTTCCTTCTGAAGACGCAAATTATATCAACTAAATCACTCTGAATCATTTCAGTTTCGATCGCGTGGGACATTCGACGTTCAAAAATTCCCTAAAAAAAAGTATGAAACATCCAAATGAGATAACCGATAAGGAAAATGAAAGTTGACAGATATATAAAAACTGTAAAACTATCAACCTCAACTTTTAATTTTAATTTTGTTTGAAGGTAAAATTGTAGCACGATCTTTTCGCATATTTTTTATAGACCCCAAAATAGTCCAATTTTTTTTTCGTAATTTATGCATTTCTGTATCTCATAGTTTCCCCGAGATCCCCGCACAGTGGCCCTTTAATTAATTTTAGCCCTGCTTAGGGTATGTAATAAATTTTCATTATATAAAAATGAAATCTCAATAATTTTTTTTTTTTATTGAATATACATAATTAATGAGTAAAGAAGCAACTAGAGCAAATGGTCTGCTTTAACTAGAGTCCCTATCCCTACTAACGATTTACATTTAACTTATCTGACAGAATTTTGAACCAACGCAACGAGTCAAATTCTGCATCTTTTTGAATTCGTAGTCACTTATATTATAACCGGTAAGAAGTTAGCAAACAAACCTCCAGCAACAAAATTTCTAAATTTAAATTGGCTGCCAAAGCCATCCTAATTATCACAGAACTATAATCTTAACAGCATTGTGAAGATCATTAACTATAGTTTGTCCCTGGTGTATCACAATTGAGAAAAAAACGAAATCAAAATTATTAGTAGTAATTAATGCCCAGTACCTAATTATATTAATAACTTTTTAAAGAAACTATTTACGTTGAAAACTTTCACGTAATCGTAAATGACCAAATATATCAAAAGATGCCACCAGTAAATTTTCGCCGATTACGCCGATTACGTGAAAGTTTTCATCGTAAATAGTTTCTTTAAAAAGTTATTCATATAATTAGGTACTGGGCATTAATTACTGCCAATCATTTAGATTTGTTTTTTTTTTTCTCAATTGTGATACACCAGGCACAAACTATAGTTAATGATCTTCACAATGCTGTTAAAATTATTATTATTATTATTATTAATTAAAGCTGGTTCTTGTCCGATGAAAATTGTATCACAAACTCTTTTAAACGGACACTAAATGGCGCATAAACCCTTAACGTTTCGCAGTCGTTTGACGAAGCTGTCGAACGACTGCGAAACGTTAAGTGTTTGTGCGCCATTTTGTGTCCGTTTAAAAGAGTTTGTGATACAAGTTAAAATTATAGTTCTGTGATAATTAGGACGGCTTTGGCAGCCAATTTAAATTTCGAAATTTTGTTGCTAACTTCTCACCGGTTATAAAATAAAACTTGAAGAGCCCACGTATGTATGTCTGTAAAAGAATATCTTTATGGCCTTTGCTATTGATTTCTTTTTAACATTGATGTTAGTATATCGAAAATTTTTAATTAAATAATTTTTCTTTTTAAAAGTAAATGAATAAATAAAAACATTTTTGCATTTTATTATTCCCACTTACCGGTGATCTGGAGATCGTCTTCATGATCTGCTAGACCACTGCGGTTGTCTGCCTCCTACAACAAAAACCGTCGAGTCAATATACAAACACGTGATTTTTCTCGTATGATAAAATATGATTCACTGAACTTTGAAACGAAAACGCCAATTACATCAGCTTCGCGGGCGGTGTAAATGCTGACTAAATCGTTTCAATCGTTGTGCAGTATCATTAAAACGATAGGAGTTCAAAATAATGCGATACAAAATGCTTCAAAGTAATAATAATATAAGCGAATTTACTTTCTCCTTAACAAGGCGAGTTATTTAATAACAAACAATGTTGCTAAATGACGTACATGCCTATTGTTTGCTTTGATTAATGTAAAGCAAACAATAGTATGTAATTATCAGCGTTTTCAATTAAATGCTTGTAATCGTTCTTTTACGGTGATCAAAATTTACCATGACTAATTTCGGCATTGTTTCAGATGAGTTTGAAATCCTACGAGAATTTACAAATAAGGAACTCTCCATTAAGTTAATCACTATTAATTTGTCATACATTGTTCTTCATTTAAAATTGTTTCAAGCAAATTTAATATAATTGTTTGTTTTAGAAATATTTAACATGCTAATGTGCTGTGAAGTAAAGTTTGGCAAAGTTAATTCGTAAACAAAACCAAAAAACTCTTGACGGAGAGTTAATGCACATTTAAAGATTTTTTTTTAAATAAAAATCATAAATTTTTAATTAAAGCTACTGTGCATTCAATTGTAGACTATGAATTTATTATTTATTAATTATTTGTTTGTGCTGAGATAACCCCCAACACTTGGCAAACGTCTTTGAAAACATGAAGCGTAGGGTACGTTTGTGTATTCAAGCTGAAGGACAACATTTTCAGCATCTTTAAGCTTCAGTATTGCTTTGCAGTGAATTAATTAGTGTTTCTCTGAATTTTGCGTTTACTTTATATATTTTTTTGTGATGTTATGATCTGATAATATGACACTGAGAGTTATTGACAACTATCCTCCTGCTCTGTATTACGTATCGCCAACTTTATAAAAAATCACAGCTTAATTTAACCAGAAATACATTTGAAAGCAAAGTACTTGTAATTAGATTGGAGCACTTTGCATATAATTTAATTTATAATTATCCACGAACTCATATTAATTATCACGTTTATCAATCAACTACCTGTACATGGAAGTATGTACAAAGAAATTACACGAATTAAAAGTCAATAAAGATTTATTAATGAGAGGTGAGGTAAAAATTTTTATTTTGTAAAAATTGTAACTTCTTTACACTATGATTTGCCAATACATGCATAATTAGCAGATATCAAGTTTAATAGTTCAACAAATTATAGTGAAGGAAATAACAAAATTCTTGATTACACTATAACATTATAAACAAAGTTACTTATCAAATTAACTTCTTGTCGATAGATTTAACAACGTCAGTCCGCATTATCTATCGTAAAAACTATAGCGTGGCACAAAAAGAGTTAAAGTACAAATTCTATGTTAAACTTGAAGCAGACTGCTAGAAATTGTGGAAGACATGACATTTTTCACAGAAAACTTTTTATATACGGCTTCGTTTATTTTGCCAAGCGAAAATTAGAGAAAAAGAATTTAGAACACACATTCTTTGTTTGTAGGTCTGACAAAAATACCAGGGAATGTACTACATTAGAAAACGTATTTTCCTGCAAAAAATACGATTGTGGAATTTGCGTTTTCGTGAGGCATAACAGGAAGGAGTGCGTTATTTGCGCAAATTATTACATCACAAAGTCAACAAAATAGATAAAACTTATCAATTTTCTTTTTTTTTGGTAAAAATCGAATTTAATTGCATTATATGTAGCAGTTTTTTTGATAATAATACTCGCGAAATTTCCAAATGATAAACGATTTCACGAAAGCATCAGTAAAAAAATGGCAAGCAACAAAGAAAATACATAATACTTGTAGAGATAATTTGTTATTTTAAACCTTCATATCACTGTTTGCCTGGTTTTATAAATTCAGAGATAAAATTTATAAAATCAGAGATAATCTTTATACATGTACTTTTGGGTACAGTCACTATAATAATATTTAATACATTTATTTATTGTTTCTATTGTATTGATTCTCTTTTATTAACTTGCTTTTCCTTGAGGATTAAATAAATTACCACTTTAAATGCCATTGAACTTATTTTTACTTGAAACTATGTATTATTTTTTTTTTAATTTGAAAATTAAATACTCGTATGTACTTACGAAATGGTAAGACCTTAATTAAATTGATTGAATAAACTTTAAACTGTATCAGGTGGAATATGAAAAATCTTTGATGCTATAACTTCCTTACTTTTTGTCCAATTTTATTAAATGATACGTCAAACAAAATCGCTTAAAAAATGCTACAATTTGGATCGATTTAACTTTTTTTTTAGTTCTGTTTTTGACAAATGACAACTTTTTGTTTTCAAATCGCACTGTTATTAATTTTTTACTCTTTTTAATAGAGATTTTTTTTCTGAATATGAAAATGTAAACAACCATATACATGAATGGTGAATAAAAGAAACGAGAATTTAAGGAATTAATGTAATATTTAAAAAATCAAGCAATCACATTAAACAGTATTAACGGTACATTCTACATTTGCGAAAGGACTAAGTGAGCAGTGGACGTCTGTCAGTAGCGCATATTATTAAAGTTTTAAAATTATTGACAATAAATTCTCACATTGTGATTAAAATGAATAATGAGGACTGTGTGGATATGATTGAACCAGATTGCTTCCAAGTGCCGATAAATCTGGAAGACTGGCTTGAAATGTACGAAATTTTGGATCTTTCAAAAAACAAAAAACCCAAAAGAATCACACGCGAAATTCAAGATCAAGATTTAGAACTAAAAGTTTTGCAGCAATGGACGTCAATAGAGATGTCGAATGTGTCTGGGAGAGAATGGGGGCAACTTCGAACAGTTGCTTTACTAAAAATTCGATTACTTGATTTTTGTAAATTTCGATTTTTTTTTCATTTAAAATAAATTTTTGACTTGTCATTTTAATGTAACTATATTCACAACAAAATTTCTATTAGGATAAGCACAAAAAATATATAGTGCAATTTAAAAAAAGAAAGTTAGCTACGTTTCTGTCAAAAAATAGTTGTAAAAAAAATTCACAGTAGATCAGGTTAGAGTGTTTTTAAACCCATTTTGTCCGACGTATCATTTATTAAAATCGGATAAGAAATAAGAACGTTATAGCACCAAAGGTTTTTTATGTTCCACCCGGTATGTATGTAGAACGTTCACTATACTATTTTTGGGACAAAATGTTTTCCATTTTTTCTAAGCCTGTATTTGATAAGGAAAAAAGGATTAAAGAAAGAATACGAAATATAAAAGTCATTGACCTTTAATAGGCCCCATTGTTCTCGTCCTAATTTGAAGGAGTGCATTTGATTTCTAAGTTTAATTATTTTTAATCACCTATAAATAAATTTTTGTAAAACAGTAAACCAAGGAAAAGTTAATTAAAAACAATTAATTTAATTTTTATTTAAATCAATTCATACCAATTTCTGTTTTTCTTTTTGTTTTCAATTTCGTTAGTTCTCTTTTCAATTTCTAACTCGTCCTTGTTTTTGCTTTAATTTTGTATTGAAAATATACGACTATTGAAAAGACTACTAATATTGGAGTGTAGTTTAATTATGGAGATCATATAATTTCCTGAAAAATATATAGTTTATTTTGAATTGGTTTTGTTAACAGTTCTTTTAACCTTATTTGTATTAAAATGTATACATCAATAATTGCTTCTGATTAAAATTTCAAGGCAATGTCTGTAAAAAAAAAGTACAATTAGAAATATTCTGAGAACTTTGCTGCGAATTTATCCTTTTCACTTTTACTTTAAACTTATTTACATAATCAGCATTGTCATCCGGGTATTGTCATACCTATAATTGCTTATTACTCCAAGTTTCGCAGTTCGTATTTATTCAAGAACTAAAGAATTAACTAATTAGCAGTAGTTAACTGTTAAATGCAGCACTAGCAAACTACATAGGCAGTAAAACTATTAACCATCAACTGTCATCTTTATCATTTACAATTGTCTTTAGATTAATTACAAAACAAAAGAACCATTGAATTAATTCCACCAGCTCTTAATCATTAACTAATTTGTTTTTACTTCTTTCTAAAATATTTAAAATATATTTAAGACTTTAATAATTTAATTAATTCGTTTCCTATTTCTGTTACTCTTGTAAATAAAATATTAATTACTCCTATTTATTAATGCAACATACCTTTACCAGATTAGATAATAATAAATTAAACGTACGACTCGTTTAACGTAAGTGGTTATAAAAAGTAGCAAAAAATAATATTACGAATAATTATCGCCGCAAGCATAATTATGATCGCTGTTATTGTTTACAAAGGCAAATTGTTCAAATATTTAAAAGAAACAACAAATTACAATCCACTAGATTCACTAGAATACAAAAGGAAACAACCAAACACGTGCAGGTAGTTAAGCTGCAATTATAAACAAATTGTATGACAGTTTGGTTTTCAGAAACGGTCAACTATACAGGGTGTCATTAAACTTATATCCATCAATTAAACTTACAAGTAATACGATATGACACCCTAAACGATGCAGGTTGGCACAATATTCCTGTGCACTGCCCTAAGGGAAAGTGATCTTTCAGAATAAAATATTTTAACTTTTATACCACTCTTGGTTATACCGGAAGTCGCCGTTAACTTTGTTATTTTAAAAGGAATGCTATACTTTTAACTGCAAATTCCGATTCTACACATTATTCTAATTAAAAAATGTTAAGGCTTCCCTATATCGAAATGTAACGGATTTTGAGATATTTTTAAATTTATTTAAAAAATTGTTTTGGTGACCTTTCATTTAACAGAATATATTTACGGCAATTTCAAATTTAAAAATTGAAGTGACATGTTTGAAAGTTCAGGCTTTCAAATCATATCCTAATTATCCTTAAAAAATTCAAAGGCTGATCATAATGTGGTATCGAAGCTCAGTTATTTAACTGTCCAAAACTCAATTTTCGTGTATGGAACATCCTCTATATTGACCTCTATATTCACCTTTAACAGATAAGTATAAATAAATAAGCTTCAACGAACGCTAATATAGAAATTTCATTTGCTTCATCGCCAGTTACAGGATCAGATAAAGTTTTCTTTGATCTGACAGTGCCACTTCCTAACAAATACGTTAAAACCTTCTATATATTTTTCTCTGTCATTGGCAGTAACTGCAGATGCCTTAAATTTTGTGCTCATTCTTGAAACCATTTTATTTTACTCTCCTAGAATGTAAAATAAATTTAACAATATGATTATTAGAATAAATAAAATTATTCAATATTATTTTTACCACTTTACCAATTGTACGTTTTGCTTGTATTGTTTAATAAAAACCTTAAATTGACAAAGAAAAGTATTTTTCAAGGTATGTTTCATTTTTAAAGACGCTCGCTTATGAAAATGGTAAACTTACGGTAGGTATTTACAAAGAAATTTTGAATTCGGATTTCTCAACGAAAAATGTAAATTTGGGATTTTTCGATGTTAGGTCTTTTAAGGATTTTATCGAGATCTGAAATTTACAAAATACCTAGCGCATTTTTTGAAGGGAAATTTTTCAACAGAAATGTCGCCTAAAATACTACTATGTCTACTTTGTACATTACATTACACCAACAATTGTCAGCCAATAAGGCGTCTAACTTTTTACGACGGTATCGGACTTGTATAGGCATAGTTACTGGCTAAAACCTTTCATCATGCTCATCCAAATCCTAGAACTCGAAAATACCATACGTGACCCAGCCATTAAGTGAAGTGTTGACAGCATGGGCATCGTTCTAAACGATGAAAACCTTCAAATGAAACCCCCACAATTATAACACTTTCGAAATCTTTATTGAATTTGATTTGAATTTTTTTGCCAAAAAGTGATGTGTTTCATGTCTTTTCCTTACTTTTGTTTTAAATAAATCTACCAATTACATTAATTTTAATTTTTTTCTCAAAAATAATGTGTTCTGTGCATTTTATTGTAAATGCAACAAAAAAATGAATCTCTCGTACCAAGAAACAGTCATATAGACCATTTTAGGCGACTTTTCTGATGGAAATTTTCCATTTGAAAATGTCCAATTTTCTAAACTTCAGACCTCGATAAAATCCTTAAATGACTTAACTTTGAAAAACCCCCTCGGATGTATTTTTGTTTCACCTCAAATTTATCATTTCCGTTGAGAAATTCGAATTCAGAATTTTGAAGCCTCATTTTGTCGTACTGTTGTTTATTTCTTTAAAAAATGAGTTATTTATTTTTTAAAAAATTAACAGTTCAATATCTGCTTCATTATTCAAAGCTTGCTAGAATAAGTGCATTCATACCATTAATTAACACAATACAATAAACAATCATTGATAACAAGAAAACTAAAAGACATAGGTATAGGGAATGCTAATACCACAGTATAAAGAATAGAGTAGCGCAACTCGCTTGTCGGCACTTTGATCTATTTACTGGATTTTCATTGACCTCGAGTAGATTAAAGGGGATGTATCGAACTGTTTGTTCTTCTTTGAGTGTGAGCGATTTTGCTGTAAATTGTAAATTTGCACGTGTTCACACACCAAGGCTGCATTGTAGTGTTTAGTGGACGTGGTGAAAAAAAACAAGGCATAAATAATGTGTATTAACATAATTATAAAGATCCATTCGTGAATGAATGAGCTCTGCATCCCGAGATTGTGACCCAAACCTTGCGCGGGATGTTATGCGCGAATTTAATATTTTCATGAGAGTCGCGCTACTGTGTAATCTTTATACTGTGCTAATACCAATCGATGTAGAATTTGATTCTGTATCTCATGATATAAAAATGTACAAGGTGTTTCACATACAAAAATTGAGTTTTGGATAGTTAAACATAAAGAGCTTCGACTCCATATTATGACCGTGGCCAACCTGTGAATTTCTCAGGGATAATTAAGATATTTGAAGAAAGTAACGGCGACTTCCGATATAACCGGAAGTGATATAAAAGTGAAAATATTTTAATCTGAAAGATCATTCTCATCTGTTTAAGTGTTGTCTTCATGATAAAAAATTCATTCACGTCTAAAGTAGGGAATACACGATCCAACATGTCTTAACACATGTACGCGCGTACATGTTCGCCGAACATCAATGTCACATAGTACCATACTACACACGATCGAACTTGTCTTAAGACATCATAGTCCAGTTATCAACCAAGACGATGTCGGAAGAGTTATCTTTGGTGGCACTGGCGTGCGCTATTATAGTAAAACAAAAATACAAAAAAAAATAATAATAAACAAAGCTGTGATAAGTCCCCAGTTTAATAGTTCCAATTGCAGGATTTGCCACCACACATTTCCGGAAATTTATTTATTAAAATTCATAAATTGGCTGTTTCGAGGTGCTGTGGAAAAGAGTATGCACGACGACGACGCACTGCATTGAATAAGTCCGTGGCGAACATGTGCGTTTGGCAACCACACGATCGAACATGTACGCGCAAACATCAACGCACGTACTTGTTTTCAGGAAATCCAGAAAACAAGTTCGACGGACTTTTTGTATGTGCGTACATGTTCGAAGCGTTTTTCGGGCCAACACACGCACGTTGATGTTCGGCGAACATGTATGCGCGTACATGTGTTAAGACATGTGGGATCGTGTATTCCCTGCTTATGAACGCAATGCCGATAACCACAATTACATAACTCGAAAAGGTGACCAGCTAAGGATCGCAATTCATAAAACAAGTCTCTTTGAAAAGTCTCCGTATTATGCAGGCATTCGTCTGTATAACAAGTTACCCAATTTTGTAAAAAGACACAATCACTTTAATAAATTTAAAACCACGCTAAAACGATTTTTAATTGAGAAATCATACTGCAGTATTCAGGAATATTTAACTGATGTCATCTAATTTTGTATCTTATTCTTAGTTATATTTAAGAATTGACGTACCATATTGTATACTTTATATATCGTTTGGTCAATAAACTATTATTATTATTATTATTGATAGGCCACTCAACTTGAGATACCTGTAAGTATATGAAGTATTTAAAGCTATACAGGCTGTTTTTTAACTTCATGCAAAAAATGAAACCAGTGAAAGTTGACATTAAAAGTGATAGAATGAAGCAGCTTTTATATAACAGTTGATTAATAAATATTAGAGATAATAAATGTTTTCGGCGAACGATGAAACACTTTGATAGTCCCTGGTTTATTTTTATTACGTAATTACGTAATCGGAGAAGTATGCTGGTGCGTCAGAATCGGCTGTTAAAGTGGGTCAGTTACTCAGTTCTCAAGTAAACGTCGTCGCAGATAACAGTGTTGAAAACATGGCCAAATTTTCCAATAGTGTTATTGTGGACATGATTTTAATTTACGGCGAATGTGGTCAAAATGCGTTGGCTGCAAGACGTTTGTACACACAACGTTACGCAGAACGCCCTTTGCCAAATAGCAGATCCTTTGTGTCAGTTGTGCAGTTTGTTGTTTGGCAAATTATTCGTGAAGAACAATTACCCGTTCCATTTTCAAAGAATGCAAGCTCTGATTTCTGCAGATTATCTCCAACGCATGCGATTTTATCGGTGGTTACTTCGGGGAGAGACGGATAATCCGAACTTTCTTAATAGCATTCTCTTCACCGACGAATCGATATTTACAAGGGTTGGTATGTTTAATTTTCACAACATGCATGTGTGGGCAGATATGTTAAACGGCACTTTAATCGGTATGTTTACGTCTCGCGCAGGGGGGAACTTCGAACACTTATTGTGGGTGAAGGTCACCGTCCGTTGCGACTAGCGGTTCTAAACATTTCACAAGGAGTTGCCGAATATCTGTATGAATTTTTTGATTTTTTTTTTTCGTTTTAATTTTGGTACATTCGTGAGAATATCTGTTATCAAATACGCCATTAATTTTTTTGCACGAACTTGAAGAACACCCTGTTTAAAAAAATACCGTAAATTCAAATTAATGCATACGATACACTTTTGAGTTTCTACCACAGTATAAAGAATACAGTAGCGCAACTCGCTTGTCGGCACTTTGATCTATTTACTGGATTTTCATTGACCTCGAGTAGATTAAAGGGGATGTATCGAACTGTTTGTTCTTCTTTAAGTGTGAGCGATTTTGCTGTAAATTGTAAATTTGCACGTGTTCACACACCAAGGCTGCATTGTAGTGTTTAGTGGACGTGGTGAAAAAAAAACAAGGCATAAATAATGTGTATTAACATAATTATAAAGATCCATTCGTGAATGAATGAGCTCTGCATCCCGAGATTGTGACCCAAACCTTGCGCGGGATGTTATGCGCGAATTTAATATTTTCATGAGAGTCGCGCTACTGTGTAATTTTTATACTGTGGTTTCTACTATAGGAGTATAGCGTATCTTGCAAATTACATCAGCATTTTGTATTTGTGACGATTAACCTTCAATTTCAGTGAAATGCTTAACGCGAAAGTATTTATGTAGTGCTTACATCAAATACAAAAAAGAAATTAGCTCTAGATTGAGACATACATGGGTCAATAGAGTAAAGACGCTTGCATCAGTGTTGACAACAGATAAATTACTATTTTCCATTTCTATTATGTTTACAATGATGCATTTTTCCGTATTGATTTCTAATAACAGTAATCTGCTAATGATTTTTCTAATTCTTAATAACGATGATACACCGTCTTATTTCTATTTAAAAATATTTTTTAAATGGAAATTAAAAAATTCCTCATATTATCACCATATTATGTATCAAGATAAAAAAAACAGCATTAAAAAGATAAACGTTACTTAAGGAATTATTTGTTTTTATTCGACTTACTTATTCTACCTTTCACTGTAGAAGTAGAGGATTTATTTTATTTATTATTAACTATGTGAATCCGTGATTGCAAGGATTGCAACCAAGTTTTTATTTTTATTTTTTTTGCTTTGACAAAAACGTGATCTGTAGGATCTTAAATGAGTCGTAGGGGAACGTGACTTCCTGCAAGTCTCACACACAACCCTGAAACTAACCTTGTTAACTGTGGTCACAACAAACGATGTAAATAAATTTTGCATTACATCCATAGAATGTTATTTGGAAATGTATTTTTTTCACTGGAATATGCGAACTTCCTATGTTTACAAACTAACTAGACGTTGTGTAATTTGAAATAAAAATAAAAACGAGATTGTGTACTAGACACGCTCGTTATTACATAAATAGATTTAACAAAAGGAAAACAGTATCACTACCATGAGTCATAGCGTTACACACAACAATTATCGCAGCGAACAGGTGATGTTGTTATCCTTAAAAAAAACAAATAGTCCAAATATTTACGTACGTATGTATGTAAAGGAAAATTTTCGTGAATATTGCGTTTTATATAATAGGAAACCCGAAAATTATTCAACCCCTATCGTTTTGCATACGATGAGGGTGTATTCAATTTACCAATACATACGTAAAATTTGATGTGACCTTGGTCTGCGGTGGAGTGATCGAATGGCGATTTTTTGACCTTGTGAGAGGTGACGCGGATTGTTGTGGGTCATTTCGGGGAACACGAACGCAAAGCAACTCTTTGGCTAAATTCAATTTCGCAAATGGCCTGCGCAGTTCGCTTTCGATTTTTATTTCTGTTTTTCGCATGAGGCCAAGTTAAATCGCTCGTTATTTTAAAACGGTTTGAAGTACCGGCGGCCTATCAACGTAAAATCCAGTTATATTATTATTCTTGTTTGTGCCACGCTCGGTAACTGCGCAGCGCTTTTCAAATTTGCGACTTATTTTTCCCAACACGTGTTGAGTGTTTATGCCAAATTAAACTTAATCTAGGCGCGTTGATAAAGTTCCACCTATCGCAAAAATCTGTGCGGAAAGTATGTCGTATTACATCACGTGATGGCGTTTAATAGGTACTATGTAATTAAATAAATCACTCGCTCCATAGATTGCCCCTGAAATTATTGTTTTTTCTTTTTTCTTGTTAAAGAATATGTAATCATAAAATTGTTTACGGAAAGAGACTAATAAAAGTTTAAATTCCGTCACAAACCATTGCACTTAGTAATTACTTTGTGTATGGTAGGTATATACATGCAATATAGCAGAAATAAATATTGTAATTGAATTCTACTTTAATTCCAGAAAGATATTTTGGTTTTATTTTCGATAAAATTGCATTCATTATATTTTTTGGCTCATAAATGAATTTATTTTATTGCCAAGGCATTTGTTCCTGTTAGTCAAATATATTTTCAATTTGTGGACTAAAAATAGTAACTTTAGTACTTTTTTAATCTAGGCCATAGCAGTAGTTAGAGGATTGATATTTCGTATTTCTTATTTAAGCATATATTTGTCTGACAATGTTGCGTCAAGCAACAATTTTATCATGGGCGTAACTAGGGTGTAGCAGGGGTAAGTTTGCCCTTCCCTTGCCTAATTATTCTAATATTTCAAAAAAATTTGGTCAAAGTCTAAGTACAGGTTTCCTATCTTTTTATAAAAGTAGACAACTTCACCATCACAGATTAAAAAAAATAATGTGTTTAACATGTTAATAACATGTCTTTTTTCTGTATTTTAATTTATCTTTTATTTTGTATCAGTTATTATTGACCATACGAACATATGCCACAACTTCGCTTCTTTTCTTGTGTATTAATTAATAGTAGTTACAATGAGTGAAACTTATTGTAAATACTGTAAATAAATATTTTATCTCTCCAGTAAAGATGTAAAGTAAACTTTTTCTTGCTAACAAACTCTCTTTAAATTTCTATAATTTGTTTATGTTCATAAAATACAGTGCTCGCCAAAAAGTCGGCATCAAATGGGAAAAATTTTTATTTCTGATTTTTCGAAAAAACTTTTTACGGCAATAATTTGTCTGAAAACCTATTTAGCCCCTATCAGATATACCGAGTGATTTTTACATAGTTAGAAAATAGCATTTTTCGAAACTATCAAAATCCTAAAATTGTTATTTCTTGGAAATAGAGAATTGGAAACGAGATTTTTTTAATGTGTATTAATTTTAGCTTACTGAACAATTTCAAGGCCAGCGAATAACGTTTTTTTCTTTAATTTCGGCAAAAATTGAATTTTTTAATTTTTGAACTTTTCGCAAATTTCACGTATCAAAACTTAATTTTAAATTTCAAATAATTTTGGATGAAAACTTCAAAGAGTTGTAATTGGAAAAAAAATATAGAGAAAGGTATTTAATGCTCTAGATATTTTATTATTTACCGAAAAGTACTATTTGTACATAATCGCAACGTTTGCAATATGCTTTTGAGGACAAATATTTTTTAATGATAATTAACAGGTGTTGGAATGTCGTCTAAAAACTCTAATCTACTCCTATTGATGAACTCCTGTCACAAAATCCCCCTACATGTTCTTTTACAACGACCTAAATGAGGAGAGTTTTTCCTTATATAGTTTATGAGACGGCTATGGATTGTTTTAGTGTCAGGTAAAGTTATCGAAAGTTTAGGTCGTTGTAAAAGAACATTAGGGGTTTTTGTGACAGGAGTTCATTAATAGGAGTAGATTAGAGTTTTTAGAAGACAGTCCAACACATGTTAATTATCAATAAAAAATATTTCTTCTCAAAAGCATATTGCATCAAAAACGTTGCGATATTACTTTTCGGTAAATAAAAAAATATCTAAAGCAATAAATACCTTTCTCTATTTTTTTTTCCAATTACAAACTTTGAAGTTTTCATCTAAAATGATTTGAAATTTAAAATTAAGTTTTCATATGTGAAATTTTATGAAAAGTTCAAAAATTGAAAAATTCAATTTTTGCCGAAGTTAAAGAAAAATGCGTTATTTTCTGACCTTTAAATTCTTAAGTAAGCTAAAACCAATACACAGTAAAAAAGTCTCCTTGAAATCTCTATTAATTTCCAAGAAATAACAATTCCAAAGGCTTTGATTCTTTATTTCCTCTAATTTTTAGTTGTCCTATGAAAGGATTTATTAAATATTACCATCTTACAGTATATAATAAAAATAAGAAAATCATCAAGTTGAAGAGTTGAAGTTTGATTAATTATGCAACGTACGTAAAACATAAGTGAATAACAAAAAACAAAATAGCAAACGTAATGCCAGCATGATTGCATAATAAATCATCAAAATGCAATGCAAATAATTCGTAATGGTTTTTATATGCAAAGCAATGCATACTAGCCTCAGTTTTCGGTTAAAATACAATTTTTTTAACACACAAACATCTCACTAACAATAAATAAAAATAGACAAATATGTTTGTTCAAATCGCATAGAAATTTAAATTACAGAGTACTCATCTGCATTTAAAGGTAAAAACAGTAAACAATGATTCAGCATAAACCAGTATGTACTTACATACGTAATACAGACTGTGTTATTTTTAACAAGTGTTGTAATTGTAACATCAAAATTTTGAGCAGATTTAACAATCGACAAAGTTTCTTGTCAGCTGAAAATTTATTTTAAAAAATATAATCATTCTGATACCAATTTTAATGCGAACCGTCACACAAAAATGTGTTTCATATTAATAATATTATAATAATAATAAGAAGAAGCAAGACTCTACAAGCGAAAAAAAAAGAATTTCAATTTTATTAATGAAGTATCCTGCCAACTTTCTATTAACACTTCCCTAAAATCGTTTACTAAAATGAACAATTTATCTTCCAACCACAACAGTTGAAAACGACAAACGAAAGCATCCCCCAAACAGGATATATCGACCCGATGAATCCCTTATGCATAAAGTATTGCGCAAGGGGAAATTTTACACACAATTCATAGCAGGAACCAGTAGAAACTTCGCCAGGAAGGGAAACAAAAATACTTTCGCATTCAAAAGCTGCAGCAACGATTGGATAAAGCTGAAAATAACACTGTTAATCGCGAATTAATTTCCTGTATGCACTTTTTTATCACTATGGAAGGTCTTGAAACCACAAAAAAATTCTTTGATGATAACTACATCCTCCCTTCACTTGTCCTTTTATTTAATAAAATAAAATATGTGCTTATCTTGGTCGCCCTTTCATACAATCACTCCTTTGAACTAATTTTATCCAAATTCAATAATTTTATTTGTAAAATTCGCAGATATTTTTATAATTTAGCTATCATTTAGTTTTTCAACAAATTTACTAAAATAAAATAAAGAAAAGCTTAACTACTATCAGAGTAAAATGTTCTAACTCCTGACATTGTACTAAAATATTTAGGTGTATCCGCACCCTAAAGGGGTATACGTATATTTTAACATGGCCTGTAGAAAAACGTACAAATAGGGACAAATGTAAACACGATAAGTAAGATAACATACGCTTTTTACACCTTTTTTAATTGAAATTCTACGTGCTAACTACAGGCCTAAGAGCTAACAAATATTTATTGTGTGAAGTCAGAGCAGATACCATCTTTTATACGTATGTGTGTGTGTGTGCACAAAACGACAATTATGCTGCGCCACGTTTACTAATTTTTTTTTTAATATTTCCTGTTTTATGCTGCCAAACCGCTCTTAACCACTGGGGTTGTTACCTATTCAGAATTTTTGTTAAGTTTTCATTGAGAGTGAAATTTTAAACCTTTTGTTGTATTTCCATTTTTAACGAGTTTCTACTATTTTAAATTTTAATTGTTTGTATTAAACTTGCTTTCTATCTCTTATTTTCATATATCATTTTTAAAATAGCTTTGATGGTATAATTGTACCGCGTTCTTTTAATTGCACATGAAGTCTCCCTTTTGTCTTCAAAATAAAACGTACCACGTGAGGATTAGCAAACCACCGTAATTTATGTCTTACTTACACCCTTTATTTTATAATTCAGCTACCATCTTACAATTTTTTTGAAACAATCGGTATATGTACAATGAGTAAAATGTAATATCCTTTTTCTATTTAACAATTTTTATTGCACATAAAAACAGTTACTATTTACCTTAATATATGTTATTATATGCATATACAAGCATTTCAAGCATTATCAAGCATTTATTACACATTTAAACTTACTATTATGACACTTTAACAGTGTATGTATCCCACGAGCCACGACTGCTTATACACAAATGACAGACTAGCATTTTTTTCTTTTCTTTTCATGTAATTATGGATTCCCATAAGGAAAATTACATATTATCTGCGTAGAAATTATTTATGATTGAACATGTAGGTTACTATAGTTTGTTTGTTTGTCTTTTAGGATTAGTTTAACAGGAAAGAGGAGATCGAAGGAGATCAATTAATGAATAGAATCTAATTTCTGAAGAGCACTCTCTCAATTTCTTGTTACAAAGTCAAACATGCCGAAGACAAATTACATAACTCATTCATAATGCCTCAGACATTGGAATGTAATGTTATCACTTCACAGAACTGTCAGTTGCGATAACTTCATCAATTTTGCTCATTATTTTGCATGGTACCATCAAGTGAAGAGGTATAGCGTATGTATACCAGGTTCACTTCGATAACTCTTCATCGTAAAACTGTCGGGAGATTACTAAGGTCAAAATGCTTAATTATGTTGATAAAACCGAAAAAAATCGCTTCTAGAACATATGCAATTAAGTATGTATACATACATATACAAAAGTGCGTTAATCTCTGCTTGTAATTTATGAATCCCTCCACCAATATTCCTTGTCGTACAGTGACCTTGGTCGTCTTTTCTACTTTCTAATATACAAGTCACGTTTTAAGATATGAAAATACTTCCACGCATGCATACATTTGTATCTAAAATATCTTTCCAGTATAACAGAAAGTCACCTGGAACATTAATTCTCAAAATAACTGAATCGTGGCTTGCATTTTTGCAATGCATACTAAATTGGTTTACAAATAAGTTCCAAATGTGCAAAACAATGCAACCCGTTTGCGTTAGTCATATCCTTGTATTGTTTTAAGAAGCTTCAGCACGGTTCAGGAAACTGTGACGAAATAATTAGATATATCCTTAAATTTAAAATTATACGGGCATTAATAATTGCAACACCTCTTTCATTGTAAAGCAGCAAGTACGAACAGAGTACTGTGGAAATTACCGTGTCATCGTTAAAAAAGAGGACTGGCAGTTACACATTACGGGAAATGCAAATTAACAAGTATAGTGGCATCAAAATTGAATTAAGTAACTTGCAGTTGGTTGATAACGTGTACTTAATGCTATATGTAAATATCATTTCGAAATACACTACCATTAGTTAATAGGGTCCAGAACTCGTTTCTTTTCAGATTATATCTTAAACTTTTACAATTTTAAAAATACATGTATGTACAAAAAAAAGGATGAAAGACAGGATATAAAAAATTATTTGTGTTCATCAGAATTGAAATTTTCTGTAATATTCTGAATTAAAAACTAAAGAAATTTAAAAATGTTAATAGTCCGCAGTTGTTTATTACATCAAGTCATTATTTAAGAAGTTTAAAACAAGGAAATAAATAATTCATATTACCTGTAATTATAAAACTAATTAAACTTTAATATCGAAGGCTGGAAACAGTAACAGAACTAATAGCAATATAAGTTGTATATGTATACATGCCTACATGTATTTCTTGTGAATGACTACTGCGACATTAAAATGTTATTACTTTAAATAAGAACACCGCAGGGGTTCTTTTTCAAGTAAATATTTGGAACTGCAAATACCTCTCTATTAGACAAATACACAGTACTGTTACAATAATTGGAAATAGTATTCATTAGAAACCTCCTGTTGCGTTACTTGTGGTACAAGGCTCACAGAACTGTCAACTTCTAGCATGCAGATTGATAAATCATGACCAAAATTCGTAATCTGTCTGCAATGTGGTGGATGCGTTCATAAAACATACCTACAGAGTTAAATCTAAGTTCGCTCCACTACCTTTAATGTGTTCATAAACTGTCGGAGTTAAAAGAGCAAACCCTAGAAATAGTAACATGCGTCCAAAAAATTCCGTTATCAAGAAGGCTCTGAACCTGCTTTTATTTTATGACGGCACGTCGTAGCTTAGAACGTATGTACGTTGCAACCTTGAATAACTGCGAGCTGTCAACGTGTCAACAGCGTCAACTATCAAAGGTTTTGTTTACACCTTTTGTAATAAAATAAATGTTTTATATCGTTAATTACGATTTATTATCCATTTTGTAGAAAATCGTATTTAAATGGATATAAAAAGTTATAATAATCGCATGGTTACGACGTGACTTTGTAAAACTTGCATTTGACATAACCTACTATTATTTATTTTTGGAAAAAAATGAAGTAAGAAGTGATTCTTTGGACTTTGCGCGATTGTTCATGTTTCCGAAATGGAGTCTTAATCTCTTAAAAACAAGACACATCACTTTCAACCTTTATTTATGTACTACATATTATGTATTTTTGGGAAAAAAAAAAGGAGTAAAAAGTGATTCTTTGGACTTATGTTGTAAATTTCTATAGTATATAAAGTAGCTGTTCATGTTAGCGAGGTGCACTGTTAGACAGTGGCCAATGCTAAAATTTAGGTGTTCACGTTATACATGAGTTCATGTTAAGCAGTGTTCACGTTAGCGCGAGTGCACTGTATACTTATTCGATCTCTTTTCTCTTTCTCAATTACATAATTCGTTAATGGATCGCTTATTTGATTATTCCGACAGTAAGCATAGAGAGCTTTAGTCAATCAAGATTTTTGAAGTGATAATCAGGCAAAACTAATTAATTAATTCGTCATTGGTTAATCACTATTCAGCATCACGGCTGCAATTATAAAATGTAAAACGGTCAAAAATTTTAATATTTTTCTTTTAGTTTCTTGTATAGCTACCCTTGATTATCAAACACTCACAGTAAATTCTTAATTTATACAGTCAGAGCCAAGGGGTTTGATGAGGTAAAATTTCCCGGGTCCAGGATTCACAAGGGCCCAAAAAAAAACGAAAAAAAGTACAATAGTTGAATAAAATGTTCAGCAAAAACTATTGCTCTATCTTTTTTTGAAAAAAAGTAATATACAGGGTGGCACATTACTGTGGCGAAGTTCAATAACGCCATTGTGATATAAGATATACAAAAAAGTTACATGTGAAAGCTGCCGACAAAATTATAATTCACTTCACGTGAATATGGATTCTTCTTTAAAAAGACCCTGTATGGGCGTAAATACAGTGTAGTCTCTATAACGTGAACATCCCCTAACATGAACACCCGTAAACCTGGTTTGGATACTCTGCATGTTCTAAAAAGTGAACCACATTGGTGTCTACTATTCCAAAACGTGAACACTGGTATAAATGCATTTAGATTTATCAAGTTTCAACAAGTCAATAACTTACTTTTCAGTGTCTGCTTACACTCCATAATTATAACATAGGTATATACAGGGCGTCCATTTTTCGAGGACAACCATAGGAATCTCAGTTATTTGAGGAGATATGAAGTCGGTTGTATTAGGGAAATTTTGTGCATTTTTATGCTGGTTAAGCTGGTTTAAGCTGACAAGAAAATTCACTAATTTTTTACGGTTTTCAAGATATTTGAAAAATCGTTTTTTTTTTGTTTTTAATTTTTTTAATGAAAACCGTTAAACATATGTATTTCTAAGTTCGGCATTATTAAGGCACTTTCTTTATAAGGAATTTAATTCTGCCATTCATCACAACAAAAATTGCAAAAAAAAAGACATTTAACTTTCTTTTTTCTTACGGGCGCCATCTTTGATTTTTATATTTTTAAATAATGATTTCTTCTCTGATTACAATAGGTTTGTTCGTAGAGCAGTTTGTAACTAGTTTGGAACCGTCAGAACCAGTCGGCCATCATAGTAATGATCAATTTCGATAATAATTGTGTTAGATGCAAAACGTATATTGGTGCATATTTCCAATGGTTCCAAACTAGTCAGAACTGCTTTACGAACAGACCTAATGATATTGCACACTTGATGGTTTACAGTTGTATATCGGATAGAACATCAAAGACGTCCATTTTGCAAAGAGTGCCTTGTAAAATAAAACAATAATTTTGTTTCTAAAGAAAAAAGAGTCCAGTTTTTACTATATGCAATTAAAGGATTAGGGAGTAACTGTTATATTGAATATGATTTTTTTTTTAGAAAATAAAACAAATATACATACAAGTGTAGTTTTTTATAAAAATTAGTTTATTTTAAACATTTTGTAAGGAATGAGATTGTTTCGAGGTTTTTTCAATATACAGGGTGTTCTTTTACTGTATGCAAATATTTAAACCTGTAATACATCACCATAAATGGCAACGATTGAACTCATATGTCCTTAACAAAAGTTTTACACATTTCGAGAAAGTCGCAGTTGAAAAATCGGGCAAGAATTAATCGCACGTCTATGTCTTTGAGGTAAGTCAAGAAAAGTAAATTTTATTGCGACCGCAAAAAAACAGAACTGCAATCGAGCAGTGACCCAGTGACCTTTGCCGAAGTCGGGCGGCTAATAAAAGCATCTTTTCGTGTAGTTGACAAAAAAGTGACACAATGTTTAATCAATGTTTAAATCGTGAAGAAAAGTGGGACTTGTCTCGTTAGCAACACTTTTATTTACGATTTCAGTTAGCAACACTTTTTTTCATTCATTTTATTTATTATGGTGATGTTTCATAGGTCGAAGATTTATTGATTGATGTTTTGTTACTATGTCAACAAATGCTTGACATACCTTGATATAACCTGTGAGCAACTAAAAATCAGATTAGAGTCGGCGCTGCAAAGAAAATGTATGTCTATGATTAACTGAATTAATTAATCTAAAACATTCATGAACTGTCAGATCAGCCTAACGCCGCGTTAGTAACAGACACACTTTTTCTTTGCACCGCCGACTCTAATCTGATTTTTAGTTGTTCACAGGTTATTATTATTCTTCGACATTCTCATAATGTTAGCGTTATTTTCGTCAACTACACGAAAAAATAGCATGATCTACATGTTAGAAAAGTGAATTTCCATGTTCGTGTAAATTTGATCTACTCGTGAGCTACGCTCACTCGTGAATTCAAACATTTACACTCACTGGATAACTATCACTTTTCTAAACTTATAAATCAATATACTATTTTTTTCACGTCGCAATAAGTCGTATCGTAAGAATTTGCTTCATTTTATTTCATTTATGATCATGACACACAATTTATTGCTCCGTATCCTTTGGGATCAGCAGTTTAGTTTGTGAAAAGTGGTTGAACGAGTTAAAACTAAATACGATTATGTACTATTTTTGTGCTTAGTATTACTTATTAAAATGCCGCAATTCACGAACGCCGAGAGAATAGATGCTCCTCATCTACGGCGAAGCTCGAGAAACTGAAGAAGCAAGCACGGCGGATTTATGAAAACACATTTCCAAATCAATGCAAGCACATTTACAGCTAATTTACGCATTTACGCGATTATGGAACGTTTCGTGTGTGAGTCGCTAATGATGGATGCCACTCTGAACAGTTGTTAAAACATTCCTAAATTACTGTAGTGAACGTTTGAATGTGTTCTTCCACACAGATATTATTCGGTGAGTGAGTGCGCCTTTGCATATTAGTCACGCCTGCGATGTTTATTGCCTACGATCAGCGAAGCAGGTTCCGTAAATTTTTTGTTGTTTCATGACTGTCGTATAAGGGGCGAATAAAATAATTTTCCCCCCTGTTATGAAATTTTTTTTTAAATTTTTCTCTCACGGTAATGTGGTTAAAATGTTTGCACTTATTTTACAAACGCCCCGTATACTCTAAGTATGTATAATAAAAATATACACATGCATTATAATACAAACATGTATTTGGCATTCAAAAACGTAAACTTCACTGTCCATAATTAAGTTTTCGCGACTACACTGTACATAATGGTTTTAGGTATAAAATATTATTAATACAAATCGAAAGTAGTTTAAAAGTAAACCTATTTCATAATATATGGGGTGTTCCATTGGAAATTTCAAAGAAAAAAGGGTTACCAAATAGCCAACTTTGATTACACACAATGTACTATGCGATTTTTTGAGAATGCATAGGTTAGAGTTGGATTTGGAATTTGCAAATTGAATAAATTTAGTTGCCTGTCATTAATGACGATTAATATCCAGATTTGTCAAAAAACAAACGTTGAAATATTTTTAAAATTGTGCCTAGAATGCTTTCTAATGAACAATAACCTTTTTTATTAAAAAGTATAAATTTAAAGAGAAGAACGCAATTATGTTTTCGTACATTTCGAACATATAGGATGGATTGCATAAATGATATAAGCCACCATTAAATTTAAGTCTAAGTTAGAAAGTGACACTCTTCATGACGTTCAGCCTATATTCTAACGTAGGCTTATATTTAATCCTTGCTTAAATCTTTCATGCAACCCAGTCTTATTGTGATGTTCTGCCATTAACATAGCTTAAATTATTTTGACGTTTGTTTCAAAAGTAATATTATCTAAGAACTAAGACATAAGTTTGCATATTTCTGGCCCGTTTTCAATAAATCGCATGGTATAAATACATCAGCTCTGCATTCACTATGACGTAAAGACATGATTCTACAAAACTTCCAAATTTTATTTTCCTAGGAATAGTACTAAGGCTAATAATAACACATGAAGGGTACAGGTTCATGAGGAGCTTATGTTTAAAAATTAATTTTATTGAAAACGGTTTAGATTTTATGAACTCTATTCATTGAAGTATTTAATTGAATATTAATTGAGAAAACTGTACTATAAATAAACTTATATTTTAAAAGCAAGAACACAAAATTAGGAAACATGTTCTGAAACTATCAAAAATGTTTGACCAAAAAGAGCCAAGTCCAAACATTTTAACGCAAACTATCAAAACTACTATGAAAATCACGAAACTTGAGTGCTGCATAATCAATCACCAAAGCAAGAACCGACAATTATTTCAGTATTATTTCTTTGTTAACGGTGAATGAGAAAAAAGGACGGAGTTATGATTCATAAGTCTGTTGATGCAACACCAGACAATGACGCAATGGTCTTCTCTTGTGAATAATATAATACAGGCTGATCTATGACGTCGGGGAAAAACTTCACCAGTTGATTCCTATGAATAATTCAAACAAAAAACTTCTAATGAACATGTGTCCGATAATGCTTTTTAACGGAGGTGTAACCCTTCAAAGTTTATAACATGTAACGTCAATCAATCAAAGCAATAACAGTTAGCTTATTTGGTATTTCATTTGTTACCTATGAAAACAAGAATTAGTATCTCAATATCGTCTTGAAGTTGTAAACATTCAACATGTAATAAACTTTGAAGGGTTACACTTCCGTTGAAAAGCATTATCGGACACATGTTTATTAGAAGTTTTTTGTTTGAATTACTCATAGGAATCAACCGGTGAAGTTTTTTCCCGACGTCATAGATCACCCAGTACACTTTACATTTTACAATAATACATTGTCCTCAATTCTTCGGAAGCTTATCAAAAATGATTGCGGGGTTGTATAGGTACCAGACAACCTTGTCTTTAATAACCTTGGACTTGACCTCTACTGGCGCTGTATTCCTTAACAAAAACTCATATTTCCTAAGAACTTAGCACTTTTTGGACCTGCAGGAATACGTTGGCAGATTTTACATAAAAAATGCCACAAGATGGCACTAGTAGCTCAATTTGGCTAAAATTTGGACTTGCCTCCTTATGGACCTGTACCCTTCATATGTAATATGAAAAATATTAACGTGTTAATAACTTAGTTATGCTACAATGCTACATTCAAAATCAAAAATTTATTTTTTATAAAATCGTATCAAAATGAAGTCGTTTATACACTAATTTGCGGACGTAAATAGTGCCTTTTGTGCCCTAAAACCTAAGAAACCAACATGTTTATTTGCATCACATTAGCAACCAACAAAGTAACTTGATTTTTGAGAAGGAATCGTGCCATTTATTTTTTCAAAGCTTTAAGGTAGATTTAAACAATTTTACAAAAAATCTTGTTTGCATTTCAGGCGTGAACGACGATTTTGGTCCTTTGCGTCTTATAATCCCTCGGTCCTTCGAGCCTCGGACTTATAATTCCGCCGCGGGCCAAAATCGCCTCGTTCACGCCCTTAATACAAAAATAGCTATTTCGTTGTATATCTTATTTTACGTAAAATTCGTAAAAATATATTGTTTAAATTAAAAAAAAAAACTACATTTTTTTGTGACAATAATTCTATGCGACGCCCTGTATTTATTTGATTATGCATATTCTTACAACGTAGACTTTTATACAGTACTACTTTTATCTGTAACTTTTATGTGTATTTGTCACATTAATGTGCCACTCTGTATCTGGAAAAAAAAACCAAATAAATTTTCAAATAATTTACTTATTTTAGAGCCCAAGTAAATTTTTCCCCCGTATCCGGCGACATCTCTCGGCGTCCCTATATGCAGAAACAAAGCAAAATAAAGAGATTTTTTTTTAAATCTGGCATCGAAGTTGGCCATGAAAATTTAATTGTGAACCACCATCATCATAACTGTTGTTAATTTGACATTTGAACTTGCCATTCTTAACCTTGCTTTTGACGTTTCGAACTCAACAGTACGATAGGACAACACAAGAATGTGATCTATTGTAAAACGAAAAACGATAATAAGAATGAGATCAATTATTGTAATAAACAAAAACAGACAATAAGAAAATAAGATTTGCAACAAATAATCAAAATTGTGATGCGTTCACAAAGAACACCTTGTCACAGACAACTTCGATGCCAAATTAAAAATAAACACCCGTTATTATTAACTTTAGCTCTAGAAACACTGGCCACAAAGAAAATTGCTATCATTATCATTAAATTTTTATTCATGCTGTTGCAATTGATTAATTTTAATGTTAATGAGATTCTCGAGATTCTCTGTTTAGTGTATAGCTACATCAACCCTAGTTGGGATCTCATCAGCATAACAATACTATGAGAACTTCACCGCTTTAATTAATTAATACAATCAATTATTTATAATAGTTATATGCAAGGAACATTCAAAACAATTCCGAAAGTGTTAAAAATCAATAAATCAGACGTACTATGAACAGAAAACAATCGATTAACGGAAAATAATCAAGTGATTGATAATCGAAATACATAACTAATTCAAAAACAATGGATTAATCGAAATTAACGGATTATTTTTCTCAAATTATTTCGGAATTATTAATTATTTACTTTAACGGACTTTAACATAATCTAAAATAAACTAAAAAGAAAATAATTCTAATAAGGTTCGTTTTCACGCTCATGCAATTTGCGCAAATGTGCTTGTGCACACAAATTTGCACAAGGAAGTCGTTGCATGTAAACGTAATTTTTTTGTTTGCACAAGCTAGAAAATTTGGTAAACTGCATGTACTTGCACATGCATTTGCGCAAGCAAATTTGTACGCGCCAATGCTTGAACAAAACCATTTGCGCAAATTGCTTGAGCGTGAAAACGGACCATAATGCTAAGCGAAATTAGATTATAATGAATATCTATTTTTACAAAACGCACCTCATGTGAATTGGCTAAGTTTATTATTCGTCATCACTTTATTAAAATAAGAATAATAATAAGAAGGAATTTCTGAATCTTTTTTAGTTATCGACAGCTAAGGAATGTATAACGCACGTCTTTGCTATCTTCATACAGTGACCTCAAGCAGTGCGTCATTTAAGATATCACGTTTTATAATTTTTAAATGAAAATTATGGTTTTGTGTTTGTTTATTAGTAAAAAAAAAAATGCAAAATTCCAATAAGGAACGACGTTTTATTAAAATTATTACAGGAGACGGTCTAAACTTTGGCTCTCCAAAATTTTACTAGATATCTGTTTTTTATTTATTTACCATCGAAGTATGTCTTGAAACTTTAGGGAAAAAAGTGGTACTAATGCAAGTAGCTAAATTTTGACATTGAAAGTCATTTTGATTTTGAGTTTAAGGTTACTGCGAATGAAGCAATGTTGTAATATTTTCTTTTCGTAACAAGGTGTATTCACGTCCAAATTTACATACATAAATTGTAAAACGTTTCCTCTCACTTTTAATTTTGATTTGGTGATTTTGAAATCTATTTCGATGATCTATCTGATTTAAAGTGTCACATTTTGGCATATTATAATGACATGAAATTAATTTGTCTACTTTTACTATAATAGCCAACCTAATAAAATAAAATCACGGCCTACTTGATGGTAAATTAAAAAAAAAACAGATAATACGTACGACTCAAAGCAAGACAAGCTCACAGTAGGTACATTTCTTACAATTTAACATTTCATTAAAAACCTTCAAGAAACATAAGTTATTCCATGGTTATCAAAACACGTTCTTCAAATATCTTTTTCTTAATTAATTAAACTGCACATTTCAGTTGCAACCATGCAACAAATATTTTTAATCCGATAAAAAATGAAGTGTATTGAGAATGATTGCATAGCCATCGAAACGTGTACATATTCATTTAATAATTTTAAAAAATTATGTTGAGAGGGCGTTTGACTTGTTTGGATAAAACTAAAATATCTATAAATCACTTGCTCTAAGATTATGAAAAGTTGCAATTGCAGATAATTTAAAGCGTAATGTATCCACGTTCATTTTTAAATAAGCAACATTAAAAAGACCATTTTAAATACCTGTATTCCGAGAATTACTACTGTAGATATGAACTCACGGGTTATTCTCGAAAATCTGCCTTCCGAAAATCCCGCTTTAATTTTGGCAGTGGTTCAAAATTGCAACTATTTCAAACTCAGAGGTCAATGGATTTTCCTCAAGTTATAAAAAGACGAGACATAATTACGATCTTTAGTTTTTCATAAGTCCAAGTTTGTTTCATACTTCAAGTGAGAGGGTCAATGGGGAAAAATGACTTGACATTTTTAATTAAAGGGGAAACAACACATGTATTTATAAGAAATTCCGAAAAATTTCTGCATGATATAACTACCGAGGTATAATAGGAATCTCGATTTACAAAGTAAATTTATTAAAAATAAAAGTACAAACATTAAAAAAAATTGACAACGCTCGTCGGTCAATTCGGTCATTTAATTAATGAGTGTAATATAAACACTTATTATTAAGTAGTCATTATATTTTCGGGGTACATATTGCTTAAATTGCTGTAATACTCGGTAAACGTAAACTATGATTACCATAACAAAAGGCCGGTATTAATTTATACAGCAGGCTATGTAATAATACGCATTATCTCAAGGTCAAAAATCCGCTGAAATATATCGACACCAACTCTAAATACCCCAGGGGGCAATATTTACTTGGTCCACAACATTCACTTTCGTTTTCTACAAATGGGTCACTGGGCGCCGGCTATAAAAGCCGGCTTCTGGCCCTAATAGTTTGTAGGATCGCAGACCGGTATCTATTTAGGTTGCCAAACGACAATCACGCATTGCGTGGCCTAAATTTCTACATAAAAATCCAAATATCTGCTTACCGATTCAGACAACTCATTCAGACCCGCCATCTTGCCACAACAAACTGCGCAAAATATTTGCGCACATTTTCCGAAGAAGCGCAAATTTTCACTTCCATTGCGCGTTTTCAGATAAGGAAAAGTGTTGTACATTTAAATTATTTTCATTTTAAGGAGATGCCCAAGAAATAAAAAATAATTTGAAATTTACTTGTGCTGCCATCTTTAATACAGAAAACCAGTGAATGTTCCATTAATACCCAGCAGGTGACAGCAGCTAATTATGAGTACATTATTAAAATAAAAATTACACGTGCATTTAATATCAGAATCAAAATGCGAGATAATGTAATAAAACAACACAACACAATAAAATAATAATAACACAAAGATATCTTTTTTATAACATTGACACAGATTGATACGGACTAGGGAATTCAGTTAGTCACCATTGGTACCCAATAAATTGTTTATATCGCAACGTCAAAAATTGAATGTTTTAATTTAAGGTTAGAATTCGTCTGCAGCTATGATATTTTCATCATTAAGTAAGTATGCGTGTACCCGTTGTACGAATTTTATGTTTAGGAACCCCTACTTGTGTGCAGTAAGTTACTTTACGCGTAAATTAATTTATGCTGTACGTAATACTTTTTTTTTGCTTTTAGCAAAATGGTATTAAAATAGTGGGCAATGGTTTATACAGTACATCTCCACCACTACCTACGAAAAAGCCACCTGGTAAAGGAAAAGGCCCCATCACGTGGAAAAGTTTTGCCATTACGAGTGTAATCGGCGGAGGTTTGTTGGCCTTCATGTTATACGTTAAACATGAAAAGGAAGAAGGTACTTGAGTTAAGGAGCAGTTTGAGGAATACACATTTCTTGATATTTCTTGGTTTTTCAGCGCAACTTAAAGAACGGCAGAGGATGCTGGGTAAGGCTGCAATCGGTGGTGCGTTCGAATTAGTTGATTCGGACAACAAACTAAGAAGCAGCAAGGATTTTTTAGGGAAATGGTTGCTGATTTATTTTGGATTTACTCATTGCCCAGATATATGTCCAGATGAATTAGAGAAGATGGCTGCTGTAATTGATAAATTAGGTGAATTTTTTGTAGTATTTATAAATTGGGGTTGGGGTTGTCATCGCTTTAGAAATTGCAAAAGCAACTAAAACCAAGATATACACTTTGAAAATCAATAGGAATTTAATTTTTTAATAACTGTGTCATTTTTGCTTACTTTTAAGTTATTAATATTACTGACAACTTGTTAAATATGCAGAAAAAGCGACCCATATGAGATGCAGGAAGAACGTGTAAAGTCCAAGGTAATACCAGTTGGGTGACAATCCTGCTTTTTATATTTAAATAGATCAAAAGAGAATTCCCTATATTTACACAGTTCAAGAGGACATACAAAGTTGTCCCAAAAATATCTTTAGTTATTTATTGTTTGAAACAGTGAATATATTAAGAGAAATGAAAATAAAAATGAGAAAGTGTTGAGTTCTTACCATTAAGTAACTTCGAACTAACTAGATATCTTTTCATGTAAATTCTCATTTTCTGTAACTTGCACTCATTTAACTATCTTCATATTGCTTGAATTAAAATTAATATTTTACACAAGTACCTCCGATGTAAGATGCATTATGATTGAGGTCATTTTGTGTCATGTATTATGCTTGCAAGTATAGAAACAATTGGTCTGCTCCGATCAAATTTCATTGAAACTTTTAGTAGGAATTCAAACTGATTGTATTTTCATAGATTCCTTCAAACATCAGCAAATATATAATATAAATTGACCAGTTCCTTTCAACAAACTTAACTTTCTTCATAAGACAAATCCTCTCAATAACTCTCAATTAACATCAAATCGGTCGCAGCCACCAACACCTCTCCCCAACAAGCTCTGGGGAATTAATTAAGGAAAAAGAAATAAGAAGACATCTCTGCAATTACATTTTGTCAAATTTTAAAAATATAATAGAGAAATTACTTTTGTTATCTACTCAGTGTACTATTTTGATTGCTTATAAAAAAAAAAATGTGTTTTAGATAATGCCAAAGATGCAGATGAAGTGCAGCCACTATTCATTTCCGTTGATCCAAACAGGGACACCCCGAAAGTTGTAGGGCAATACTGCAAAGAATTCAGCCCTCGCTTATTGGGCTTGACTGGTTCCGAAGAGCAAGTGGGCAAAGCATGTAAAGCATACAGAGTGTATTTCAGTGCGGGACCGAAAGACAAAGATAAGGACTACATCGTGGATCACACGATAATTATGTACTTGGTGGACCCTGACGGTGGTTTCGTCGATTATTACGGGCAGAATAGGAACGCGGAGGAAATCACAGATTCGATTAAGATTAATATGTTAAAATACAAACAACTCTACAAGAAGGGTTGGTTTTAGAAAATGATATTTTGTATTATTTGATTTTGTATAGTATAGCATTTATATTGTTAAATTATTAAAACGTAAAGGCTACAGGAAGTGTAATTATTTAAGTATTGTGTAACTATCCTCATCTTATGAATGAATATTTGTTTCATTAATTAAGGTGCTCGCCATAATGAAAGCAAAACATTAATTTAAGGAATATAACCTTGACTTGTGTATGATTATCTAATAACAAGCAAGCTCTGCCTCGTATAATTACTTATATTAAAAATATACTCATCAGTGCTCTGTAACAAGCTCTGCCTCGTATAATTACTTATATTAAAAATATACTCATCAGTGCTCTGTAAAAAAAAAATTGAAAAAATTGGAATTACAGGTTTAGCATAGATCACGGACATTTTGCAGCTATTTAAGAATGAATTTACGAATAATTATTAATCGTACGTTTCACTTTGGCAATGAAGTTGTATGTGTTGTTGCTTACCACATTTCTTATAGGTGTGGAGTGCGTGGTAAATCTTAAGATGTTAAATTATATTCTACTTGTAACAATGCATGTTTCAGCTTAATGAAGCGCAAATTAAAGCGGCTGCCAAACTTATACGAAACACATGCCAGCAAAAATTAAAACTTACCAGCGGTAAGTAATATTAATTCTAAGAGAATATATTAATTCTAAGAGAATATATTAATTCTAAGAGAATATCATTATTTGCAGACCAAATTGAAGATATGCATAAAGGTGTCTGGAATGATGATCCGCAAGTAAAGGTAAACACAGAATTTACATATAACACTATGTATGTATTTATTTATGTGACACCAAAATTTATTTCAGTGTTTCACGCATTGTGCGATGATGACAATGAAACTGGTAAAATTTTCAAACACGAAGATAGATTTAAGCAAATTGCAATTCATTGTTGTAGGGGAGGAAAGATGGGGCATTTGATTTAGAACTGGCTCTTCCAAATATGGCCAGATTACCTGAAGCTAGAGTTGAACCAACGAAAACAAGCATGACAAATTGCCAAAATGCTGGTAAGAAATTAGAATGTAAAAAAGAAAAGACTGAAATGATCTTTTTTTATATATAGGGTTTCCCAAATAGAGTGGCCTATTAAAAGTTTTCAGGGAAGGGAATATACAAAAATTCTGAAAATTAGTACACTGCCCTAAGGGAAAGCGATCTTTCAGATTAAAATATTTCTACTTTTTTTCATTTCCGGTTATACCGGAAGTCGCCGTTAGCTTTCTTATTTTAAATGGAATGCTATACTTTTTATTACAAATTATAATTCTACATATTATTTTAAATAAAAAATGTTAGGGCTTCCCTATACCTAAATGTAACCGATTTTGAGATATCTTCAAATTTATTTAAAAAATTGTTTTGCTAACCTTTCATTTAAGACAATGTATTTACGCCAATTTCAAATTTAAAGATTGAAGTGACATGTCGTTTAAAAGTATAATGTTCAGACTTTCAAATCATATCCTAATTATTCCTGAAAAATTCATAGAGTGGATACAATATGGTGTCGAGAGTCATTATGTTTAACTGCCCAAAACTCAATTTTCGTAAATGGAACACCCTGTATATTTTAATATCATGGCGGTAACTGCGGATACTTTTCATTAAATTTTCTGCTCGTTCTCGTAACCATTTTATTGCACTCTTCTTGAATGTAAAATAAATTGTTTATCAGAATTAGGGAATCCAATCCCGGGATCCCGAGATCGGAAATCCCGGGATTTGATTTCGGGATCCCGAAATCCCGAAAAAATCCCGAAATAATCTCAACTTATTAGCATTGTGTTCAAATGGTTTATAAGCAGTATGTAGTTTTGAAATTCTTTGAAATCAAACGATTTTAGGTACATAAATGCATGATCCAATCGTTACTCTTTATAAAGTATTAATTTATAAAGTATACACGTAGATTTTCTCCAACATGAGTTTTGCAATATAAACGAACGATTTAGAGGAATCTGATCTGTCAGATCTAATAAATCTGTAATAAACGAACGCACGTACCATATGAACTTTAAATTTTATTTTTTAGTCGATTGACATGAAATTCCAAATATGTCATTTGATAAGTATGTTTTCCATCACATTGAAAAAGAACGTTTTTGTTTTTCAACCATGATTCATGTAATGAACGCTGTAATGCGATGGAATAAATCGATAAAATAATTATTTTGCTTTTTAACATTTTTACAGTATTTCAAATTTCATCAGGACGTAACTCATTTCTTTTAATGGAACCTCATGTGTTTCCTGGTCTAGCTCAATTTTCTCCCAAGTACACTAATAATAAATATTGCACTCTTTTTATTAAATCATTTAAAATAAATGTTTTATTTTTTTGTGTTCGTTTAATTATGTTTCAAATATATTTTCCGTTGTCATGGAAAGCAAAATTAACAAATGATGTATATTCGGACTCGCAACGATCAGTAGATTCAAAACATGTAAAAATATATAGGATACTTATTCTATTTAAAATAAGAAAGTTGATATTACTTCCGGCGAATCCCGAAGTCCTATGATGATCAATGGAACGTTAGAAAATTCATTATTACGTATAATTTATATTTCTAAATTTCATTTCAATCTATTAAAAACAGACGGTGTGAGACATCCGGTATTTGTTATTATTTTGTTAATAAATATCGATTAATTTTACTACATACATATTTGCAATATATTTTGTAAAAATATGAAACTGTTCGGAGGAACACTGAATCCCGGGATTTATTTCGGGATCCCGGGATTATCAGTTTCGGGATCCCGATCTCGAAACGAGATCCCGATCCCGAAAATTGGATTCCCTAATCAGAATAAATAAAATTATTCATTATTATTTTTACCATTTTACCAATTGTAAGTATTGCTTTTGTTGTTTAATAAAAACGTTAAATTGACAAAGAAAATTGTTTTTCAAAGCATGCTTAATTTTTAAAGACGCTCGTTTGAAAATGGTAAACTTACGTTAGGTATTTAACTAATACCTAGCTTTATTCTATGATGTACGTCAAAATAATGTTATGGTTTGCAATTATTTATTTCTTAAAAAGTAACGGTTCAATATCTGCTTTATCAATCATTGATAACAAGAAAACTAAAAGATATAGGTATAGGGAATGCTAATACCATTCGATGTAGAATTTGATTCTGTAACTCATGATATAAAAATATACAGGCTGTTCTATTTACGAAAATTGAGTTTTGGGCAGTTAAACATAATGACTCTCGACACCATATTGTAACCACCCTATGATTTTTTCAGGGATAATTAGGATATGATTTGAAAGTCTGAACATTATACTTTTAAAGGACATGTCACTTCAATCTTTAAATTTGAAATTGCCGTAAACACATTCTCTTAAATGAAAGGTCAGCAAAACAATTTTTTAAATAAATTTGAAGATATCTCAAAATCGGTTACATTTAGGTATAGGGAAGCCTTAACATTTTTTATTTAAAATAATGTGTAGAATCAGAATTTGTAATAAAAGGTATAGCATTCCATTTAAAATAGCGGCGATTTCCGGAATAATCGGAAGTGATATAAAAGTAAAAATATTTTAGTCTGAAAGATCGCTTTTCCTAGATCAGTGTACTAATTTTCAGATTTTTTGTATATTCCCTTCCCCGAAAACTTTTAATAGGCCACTCTATTTGGGATACCCTGTATACCTAGCTTTGTTATTAACAGTTTGCGGTAACTTAAAAAAATATATTGCAAAATGACAACACAAATTAATTGTTTAAATTGTCACAATTTTCTTTTTTAAATAATTCTTTAATGTTTTGATTTGAATATATCAACTCAACTATATACATATTGTAGTTTTAAAATTTTAATTTCGTTTCAATTTGAGTCAGTTGATTCAGATTTTATTTTCGTATTAAAATAAATACAAAGATATTATATAATGCCATTATTTTTTAAAATTCAACAGCCAAAATTACATTGAGTAGCGACTTGTGGAAGTAAATAGGAATCATTCTATTAAGTTGATCGAAAAATAACTAATAAGTTTGCTAGCTCAATATTAAATTACGTTAAAGCACAATTGTACAAATCCAGTTCAACTTTAAACCAAAGCTTAATGCCTTAACAAGAAGTGTTAAAGTAATCGTTGTTAAAGCTTTAGCTTGAACTAAAACGGGCATTGTATAATTATTATTATACACTTATTTAACTTAGCAACTTGTTTGTCATTTCTAATATCATGTCGTACAAGTTATATTTTATGAAATGCAATAGATGGTGTAATTATTTCTCTTATAACTATCTTATAATAATGCAATACTGACAATAAAATCCGGGCATGTCTTTATTTATTAATAAGTTCATTATTTTGTTAAGTATTAAACGTTTATTAAAAATTAAAGCAGGTTCTTGTCCGATGAAAATTGTATCACAAAATCTTTTAAACGGACACTAAATAGCGCACTGACACTTTACGCTTCGCTATCGTTTGTTTATTAAAAACACAAGAATTTGAAATTATGATAAATATTCCAAATTTTCTCCCCCAGAATTATGTTTCAATTTTTCTCAATAGAAAATATACAAATCGGAAATCGGTTTGTATAACATAACGTACACTGTTATGTCAATGGTCAAGACAAGGCAGGAAATATGTATGGAGTGCACGTGGTGATCACAGTCTCTGTGCAACAACGAGGTGTTGGGGTATGCAACGCAATTCTCTCTACTTCATTTCATTTTAAACTGCACTGATTTTGTATCAAACTTTCGGCATAAAGACGTGAAAATATTGTAGTATTTATCGTGAACATACCTACAATTCATTCTTTTTTACTATATGCCAATCAATCGATCGACAGGCTCAGTTAACTTGCCCCCCCCCCCCCCCGTAACGTTTTTCAAAGTTTTCTTGCACCAAAAGATTGCACCCATAATGCACCCTTATGCACCACCAAAATAAATTTTTGCACCCCTTCAGGCGAGAAACTGCAGGCAAATTTCACTGGGAGGGGCCAAGTTAACCGTAGCCCCCCCGCCCCATTGAAAATTTTCAAAGTTTTTCTGGTGCACCGTGTTGCACCCCTAATGCACCCTTATGCACCACCTTTTTTAACTTTTGCACTGCTCAAATAGCTGAGAAAAAAATAAAATAGAAAATCAGCTAGCCCCCCCAGTGAAAATTTGCGAAGTTTTGTTGGTGCACCTTGTTGCACCCCTAATGCACCCTTATGCACCACCTTTTTTAACTTTTGCACCGCTCAAATAGCTGAGAAAAAAAATAAAATAGAAAGTTATTTTTTTTTCTCTCCTTCTAACTTTCATGAAACGGCCTTGCAGCTTTTGTCATGTCACGTAATTTCGTCATATATTTTCTTAACTCAGATTTATACGAACGGCATATAGGAACCATGCACATGCGAAGCCAGCGCCACCAATGACCATATTGTGCATTAGTGGTATGAAAATACGAGTTGTTTCAAATTATTAGCGTACATTTGAACTTGAATATGGTAATGTATTTCAATACCAGGAAGCTCAAGTATTATGTACTACAATTGTAAATTGTCATAAGAGTGATATTATTCCCATACAATGAGTCTCAAGAAATATTTTCATATCACTAATTCACATATCACCACGCAAGGCGACGTTGAACGCAGAGATGTGCATGGTGTCTATAGTAAAAAAATGAACTATACAGATTATTCTTTTTTTTTTAATTAAAGCAGGTTCTTGTCCGATGAAAATTGTATCACAAATTCTTTGAAACGGACACTGAATATGCGCACTTAACGTTTCGCCGTCATTCAAAGAATTTGTGATACATTTTTTTTAATTATATGCCGTCCATCGATTGATAATTTTGAGAACTTTTATATAGCTATCTCCTTTTAGCTTTTGTGAAACAGCTTTCCGTTTCGCAGTCGGCGATCTGATCGGCATTTAATAAAAAAATGTCATTTATATGTATAGGTTGCGAGTAAAAAAGACTGAAATAGTTGGGAGCACTTTTTTATTTTGAGGTTTATGTGTTAGCACCAAGCATTAACAATGGGCACTTTTCAGAATTAACCGGTTATTCCACCGGTAGACATTTTAAAATTCTAAAATCCACTGTAAAGCTATAATATGTTATTTTAGGTATAATGAGTAATTAACTTATTATAACTGTATTATTATTATATACTTATTATAGATATAATAACATATTATAGCTTTACAGTGGATTTTAGAATTTTAAAATGTCTACCGGTGGAGTAACCGGTTAATTCTGAAAAGTGCCCAATTAATGCTTTACAAGTTGTCAGTGGTTTCAGTGCTATTCAAAATCAGTGCTACCAACTATTTCATTCATTTTGGATCTCACGGTAAATATATTTCTTCCTTTGTCTTCCCCATTATAAATATACATGTCACGCAAATCAGTCTACAAAGTCTTTTAAAAATATTTTTGGGTCTTCTCGATATCTTCTCTTATTATGCCACAAAATAAAAAAAAATTGCCACACGTATATAGCATACTTTTGTATTTTTGTGTTAATAAAATGATACAATACAGTATGTTCTAAATTATACCGTGCATGCAATTAATAATAATAATAATGTTTATTGGCCCCTCAAGATAGGAGTAAACATAAGTATACATATAACACACAACCAGTGATGTGGGAGATTTAGATTCAGAGATGGCTTATATTGCAGAACATACGTTTCGCAAAACATGTTGCGCCTACTTTTTTGTACGTATCTCTTTCTATACAATGCCACAGCACATTTATGAATATGAGGTTCTCTCTCTAAGGGAGGATAGGAATGTGCGCAGGCGCTGTTCGTGTTTAAACGTATGTCGTGTTGCAGACGTCTATGATTAATGACAGATGATTACTAATCATTACGGATAGGTGTCATATATTTTGCGCGGTTCAAATTCTAATGCAACGGCAAAGTTGTTATGCTGCAGCGGACAAGTCCCGCAGACACTCCTAGCGTGTTAATTGAGTATTGCCGCGAAAAAATAATGATGCGAACTAAGTCATAAATGTGGCTCGTTTAGTATCATAAAACAATTACAGTCGCACAGTAAAATTTACTTTTCACAAAGTGGAGTGGTTTCGTAACTTACAGTGCTGATCAATTGTACCCTGAACTTTGGATTTGCCGAATAATATAGGCGTAGAAGAATAAAATTTCCTGGCAAAATTTCGATAACTTATTCATTTAAAATAACGCATCGAGCTGCGAGCCTGTAATCGCCAGGCGCGCCGCTGATGAGATGACGCCGACTTAAATTTTTCCGATCCCTGCTAATCATCTACAAATTTTTGATATTTAAGTTTGAAAATTACTTAATTTTTCTTAAAATTTGAATGAAATGGGTTACAATCTTCGGTTCAACATTTAGAGCTACAGATTTCAATGCAAACAATGTGAGTACAAAGTTTGTTTACTTTTCTTTAAACCACTTATTATTGTTACGACTTCGGGTTCACAAATTTAAACGTTATTTATTTATTTTAAATCACTTTAATGTCTACGATCATTACACACAATAAAAGTACAATAATATCGAGCTGTACACTTATCTGACAAAATAACACTTCAACGTTATTAAATTCGCTTGCTACACATCGCTTCCTAAATAAGACTGATTTAAAAACCGCGCTCCGGCTCCTCTTTATAGCAGCCAGCGCTTCGTCGAGAATAACGTCGAAACACTTGCTAGATTTTTCCAGTAAATTCGGTGCGTGTCTAGAATAGATTAGAATCCTGTCTGCGGTACAGGTGGCGCTACCAGTATATAAAAATATAGTCTACTTCTCATAATGTAACATTATTATTACGTCTTCCGTATTTGTATCTATATCTGATTCATCATTTTCCAACAACGTTATAACCGGTGAGCAAATAAAAATCAGATTAGAGCAGGCGGTGCAAAGAAAATGTATGTCTGTGATTAAATAAAAAGTCAATGAATTTGACAGTCCATGAATGTGTTACATTAATTGATTCAGTTAATCACAGACATACATTTTCTTTGCACCGCCTACTCTAATCTGATTTTTATTTGCTCACTTTTTACTATTTACACTATCAACAATACAATTTGCAATTGCAATTACAGCTGCAAATCTTTGGTCACGGCTCATTTTTCAGTTTTGATAGATATAGGTTATTGTTCCAGTCACCAATGACACAACTAACTTCAGTTAAATTTTTACCGTTCATAAATACTTGAAGAGGCAGTGTAAATCTTGACGTTAAGAGTGTGTTCGTAAACTCTCTTGGATATTCCTGAATAAAATTCTTTCTCTCTCATATAAACGATTTTGTATATTTTGCTTTTCATTTTATTCACTCCTAGCGTTACCCGAGGAGACTTTACGAACCCAGCCTAAGGGTAAACACTTTCGGAGCAAGCGCACAAAGTACTCTCACTCTATCTGAACGCACCCCTGTAGAGTAAAATACTCAAGAAAGAGAGAAAAGATAGATCTGGATGTGTATTCTTAACTGGTACATGTTTTGCTCGAACTTCCGGGGCAACTCTTGATCTAAACCTCCCATATCTCTGCATACAACCAATGTTTAGTAGCCAAAGATACCAGGATCAGTGACCAAAGTGAAGGTGCACTGCCATTCTTCCTGGTTCCCAAAGTAAAATTAACGAATTGAAATAAATTCCAAATTAAAATAGGCTCTGATTTAAATGCTTTTCTCCTAAAGGTTTGTAGCACTGACAGTTGTCAAATTATTTTTTTCGTGCTAACATAACCCCCCAACACTTGATAATTCAGGGTGTCAGTATGGGCGACTTGTCGCCAACCTGCGATCGTTTATTCACTCCGTGTAGGGTTGGAGTAAAAGTAGAATGAGAGGGAAGCTCTTTTGATACAAGTGAAAGTGAGAGAAAAATGCGAAAAGGGAGTTGAATAAACGAACGCAGTTAAAGTAGGCGACTGTGGCGGCGACTTGAAATGTGAAAATACTGGCAACCCTGCTTGACGTTGTCAAATTGTTCAAATGCGTTTGTCAAGTTGACAAACGCATTTGAACTTTGAAAACATGATGCGCGAGGTACGTTTGTGCACTCAAGCTGAAGGACAGCAATTTCAGCATCTGGTTTAAACTTTAGTATTGTTTTGAAATAAATACATTAAGTGTTTTGCGTTTACCTTGCACATTTTTTATGTGATGTTATAATCAGATAATATGACAGTTACAGTTAGACAGTTATTGACAACTGCCCTTTCACTCTTGTTACAGTATAAGCACAGTATAAGTAATACCCAGTAGCGACACTTAGGCCTGGCGCAGACTGATCAAGCAAAAACGTCTTCAGACAAAACGTTTTTATTTGAACTTGCCAAAATCTGTTTTTTACATGCATTAAAGAGGTACCATCACACACTGATGAAACAATACCTGCCAACAAAACACAACGCTGTTAAACAAATTGTTGTGTGAAAAGACAATTTTGTTTAATCAGTGTGCAGCGACATCTAACAAAACGTTGTTCAACAAAACGAATTGCTTTGTATAAAAAAGGTTTTCTGTATAATCAGTGTGCGCATACCAGCAGGCACCATCCAACAGGTTACAACAAGAAGTTTGGAAGTGCAAACATAATTTTTTGTTTGACGTTCGTTCTGCCGACTGTTTTGACTAAAGTCGTTTTGCATCATCAATGTGCATTAAACCCAAACAAAGCTTTATGGAACAAAGTGAAACAGTTTTATTGTAAGGTGTTTTGATGCATCCAGCATTTTGCAAGATAAAATAAAATGTTTTTCAGTTCCACAAAACGTTTTGCCTGAAGACGTTTTTGCTTGATCAGTCTGCGCCCGGCCTTAAACGTCAGTGTCAAAAATAGCGGCCATTCTGTTTGATAACCTTACGGAAATGTAAAATGTAATATAATTTGCAAATCGGAAGGTATCAAACAAAATGGCAAAAATGACCGTTATACTCGAGTGCCGCTACTGTGTGATTCTTATACTGTGGTATAAGTATAAGGAATTACCCAGTAGTGTCACTTAAACGTCAGTGTCAAAAAAAAGCCGCCACACTGTTTGTAATGTAATTTGCAAATCAGTAGGTATCAAACAAAATGGCAAATTTGACAGTTATACTCGAGTGACGCTACTGAGTAGATTCTTATAGTGTGCTCTTGTCACCTTGTATTGCGTATCGCCAACTTTATAAAAAAAAGTACGGTAGTTTGCCATAGAACATAAAACTGACGATTATCGTTTTTTGTTTTATCGGCAGTTTGTGTATTACAGTTGAGGTTATATTCTTTTTTTTACATCTAACCCAATGCTGGGCACGGGAGTTCTCGTGAGTCATTCCCTCCACTCTGCAACAACTGTAATCGGCGACAGTCGAAAATATTGGCCATCGTCGAGATATTATATTGCGCGTACCGATTTCAATTTAAACTGGAATAAGCGCGAAATACTTGCGGAGAAGTATAAGGGGTGGTAGCACTGTTCTCCTACCGTGCCCGGCACTGATCTAACCTACCGTTGCAACAGATATGTTTGATATATAATTATGTACCGATCATAAAATTTTCATTTTCATTTCAAATTGGAAAAAAATTACAAGCTTAAATTGTTAAATTCATTATGGGGTACCGGTTCTGCCAACATGTTTTCTGGCAAACTATAGATAATTTCTTTTTCGATCACATTGTATAATCAATAAAATTATTAAAATAATTGCTTTTAACAAAAAATATAAACGATATGAATGCTAATAGCGACACAATCTAATTAATTATTGTTTATTCTTTCTTTTTTTAATAAAATTCTTACAGGTGAAGGATTAACTGACAAATGTGATCTATCTTACGCCTTCTTCAAATGCATGTACTTTGACAATCCAGAGGTAAAAAAATTCACAAATTCCACCTGCGAAAATTAATTTGATTTTCTTTTTTTTTTCTTTTACAGAATTACTTCTTGCCATAGATTAAATTTGCACAGTATTTATATCGCTGATGTTTGTAGCCCTGTGAAATAAATAGTCCTATTTTACGCATTTGAAATTTTCTTTTTCGCTGATACCAAACATGTGTTTCTTCATTTCAGTGTCAGTGTAATTAGAATAAAAAAAGAACAAAGTAATTGTGCTTTTATTTCTAACTCTGTTCCCTAGGTGTTTCGTCTTTCTTAGTTTTTTCCCTTATTTTTCTCAAAACAATAAAGAAGCTATGTAAATAATTCACTGTTCACAGGGGTTCCCAACAGAATTGATCAACCTGTAGAAGTTCGGTTGGTTGAGTATGTTGTTATATTTAATTTTTTTAATTAATTTCATTTATGTTAAAAATTTGTATTGGATCCTTCAGATCCATCTGTTGTTTTAATACTATAATAAACATTTTAGAGAGGGTCGATGGAATTCTTTTTTTTTTTCTTGTAGAGGGTCGTTCCTTAATGAATGTTGGGAACTCCAAGACCCCAATCAAATGATGTGTAGAAGGAAAATATAACATAAAATCCAATGGGTACGGTTACGGAGATTTTTCTTTTTCTTTAATGCCAATTGAAGGGGTCAGTGGAAAAGGTGCCTATTCCACTTTGATGTAAAGGGTTTTTCATTAAGAGCGACGCATTTTGTTTTTCAAATAAAACACCGATGTCGTGAGAAATTTAAGATTATTTTGACTTCGGTGTAAAGTACAGTTAATGCCATTATTGATGGAACCACAATATCATTCACATGTCCTCCACGGAAGCGCTGACAGGAAGGAATCCGTTTAACTCAAGTTTCCATGACTTTTTCACCTAAATTGAGTCGAATAACAGCAATGACACCTTTAATGTTGGTCTGCAAATCGTGTAATGTTGCTGGTTTGTTGGTGTAAACTAACGACTTAACATAACCCCATAGAAAGAAGTCTAGGGGTGTTAAATCGCACGAGCGAGGAGAATAACTGACTGGTCCGTTTCTGGAAATAATCGATTATACCAAACTTCTCTTTCAATAAGTCAATTGTTTGATTGGCATTGTGGCAAGTGGCACCGTCTTGTTGCAACCACATGTCGTCCTAGTCCAGAGCATCCAATCCAGGCCAAGAAAATTCACTCATGGAAACTTGGTTAAACCATATTTAAACGAATTCATTCCTGTCAGCGCTTCCGTAGAGGACATTTGAATGATGTTGTGGTTCCATCAATAATGGCAATAACTGTACTTTACACCGAAGTAAAAATAATCTTAAATTTCTCACGACATCAGTGTTTTATTTGAAAAACAAAATGCGTCGCTCTTAATGAAAAACCCTCTAGATTCGAGAACAAAACGTTAAAAGTTGAGAATAAAATGTAAAATAGATGGTTATAAAGAAAACATAAAAAGGGTTATTAGCAGCACCTAATATACTGTATTAAATGATTAGAAAATGTCGAATACAAATATTTGTATTTATGATATAGTGGGCAGAGTAATGTATGGCGATTTTGTCAAATTTGTGGAATAGGCAACTTTTCCACTGACCCCTTCAATTGAAAGAAGCTTCTTTAAAATAAATTTTCCAATATTAATTTTTGTGTTTTATTATAACTAAATTTTATAAGATTATCATTGCGATTGCAACAAAGATTTCGAATTGCATTAATAACCTTTCATCTACAAATGGATAGCATAAAATTAAGTCGCATAATAAAAGTGCGGCTCTTTTTTAATTACATTTTTTAGAGCGCCTAATCGAGGTCTCCGGAAAATGTTGCACTTTAGGATTTCCTTTATTTCGCGTGTCTCTAAATAAAACTCGTGGTGCAGTCACAGCTGGAACAGTGTCGCAAATATGAATGTGACGGCGGTGGTGGTTCTTGGATTGTGTTGCTTAGTTCAAGTTACCAAATCCGTAAGTATTCTAGATTAGTTGTAATATTTAATGCATTTATAATAAGAGTTACAAATTGCCTTTTGGCAATACGTGCGAAAGAATTTTAAACTTTGGCTTTTCTTAATAAACATTTTCAAGCAATAAGGCGCGAAGGAAATCATTTAGAGAAAACGTCTAGTGAAGTAAGATATCTGATACATTCCTTTATTCACTAATATTTCCATCAATTCCGAGGTATCTTTTTATTCATGTAAAGTAGGTACATGCCATAACGATAAAGGACTAAATAAACCAACACTCATCGCATCCACATCTTCTGTTCCCTCTATACCTACCTCGTCGTCTGTTTCATTTACTTCCTTTTTCCTTAATCTTTTCTTATCTCTACTCTTTTTCTTCTTCTTCTTCTCTGACAAGACAATCATTTCCCCTTCCCTCTTACCACGTCCCTTATTTTTTGTATAAACTTTAGTAGATCGTCCTTCAACTTTTCATTGATGTTTATTTCTTGCTAAAGCCTGTACCTATATAGTTCGAAAACACATAAAAAGATTTCTGTTTCAGTTGACAGAAGCTCAAATAAAAGCAACCGGGAAACTCGTTAGAAGGACATGCAAATCGAAAACCAAAACTCAAGATGGTAAGATTTTTATTTCTTAGTATTATACTGATTGTTTCTTCCTATTACCTACATTGAGTAAGCTTTAAACAAGATAGGTAGAGATACAATTTAATTTTACCAAATCTGATTTTCTATTCTTAGTTCTTCATGACTATACCGAAGTCAATCTGTTGTCTTATTATTTTTCTCTCACAGTATTTTGCTCCTACTTGTTATTAAGCAAAAGTTGATAATAACGGAATCGCAAGTTTTGAAAAAATCAATACGTGGAAGTAAATCTTCGTCCGACAGCGTACAATGAGTTTGAGATATTTTTTGTCATCTAACAATACATTTCCCGAAGGGTTAGAAATCATTATCCTAGTAAGATCGTATCAACAAGAAATATGGTAGATGTAACTATAGTAAATAAAATTACAAGTTGATGAAGGTATGAAAACTCATTGCGAAAATAAATTTGAAACACAATTACAATCATTTTATTTAACTCTGTTATTATTTTAATTCATTTCTTATTTATTGTGAAGTTGTAAAACTATATCGAATTCATTGCATTCATTCATTACAACCAGAAGGTTGTATACATATTAGGCGCAAATTTAAAAAAGACTACGTCATCATATACGATATGTGACGCACTAAACTAGGAATTAAACTCGGTTAGTGAGGAATTGGCTCACCAAATACGTGGTGGCGTTACCAGAGTGGAAAAGCGAAACCTGTAAATATAAATAACATGTAAACAAATTCTATAACTAAGTGGTGTAATGCAAAGTTTAAAAGGAGAATTAACAGCATATTAAAGTGCGTTCAATAAAAACGTAGGCTTATATCAAATGCAAATTTTGCAAAGTCACGTCGTAACTATACGATTTTTTGTCATCTAACAATACATTTCCCGAAGGATTAGAATTCATTATCCTAGTAAGATCGTATCAACAAGAAATATGGTAGATGTAAGTATAGTAAATAAAATTACAAGTTGATGAAGGTATGAAAACTCATTGCGAAAATAAATTTGAAACACAATTACAATCATTTTATTTAACTCTGTTATTATTTTAATTCATTTCTTATTTATTGTGAAGTTGTAAAACTATATCGAATAAGTAAAATAAAAATAAATTGGTGTAGTCATTACAAATTTTAATTCTTGTTTAATTTAAAATAGCGTTACATTAATAATAAACGTCAACTTTGAAGAAACAAATAACTTTAATGACTACTGAAATTCAACTAAAGCATCCGAAATTTTATTTTATTAGGTTGGTAACTATATGTGCTAACACTTCAGATTACAAAAATAACCTCAAAACTGACATTTGTTTCACATTGTTGGTATCTCAAATAACTCATAGCGTTTTCCACTAGCTGCACTAGTGCACACTCAGTGTATCTTCATCTCTTATTATTACATGAGGTTAAAATGAGATGAAAATATAACGGATGTGCACTAGTGCAGCCAACCTCCAAAGTGACATAAGTACATACGATAATAAACTACAATAAAGCTCAAAAGTGTGTGACCAATTCGTAATTGTATTATTACAATTCAAATATTTCGTTTATTTCGTGTTTCATTGATCTGTCAAAAATTAATTATAGCATATGTACAGGGTGATTTTTAATTGTCCCAACAAAATTTGAAAACTATAATTTAAAAAGAAAACGTCCGAAAAGAATTACAGAATTTTGATAACCGCAAAAAATGGATACTTCGAAAGACAAAACAGCCTTTAACGGTCAGACCTTAGACATTTCGAGATAGAAAAGTAAATTAGAATTATCGTAGAAACAAGAAAAAGAATGATGAATGATGAGTAATTCATTTGATTACAAATATAGTATTTTTTGCTTTCATGTTCACATATTCTCATTAACAATTTCTTAAACATTTTACTTACAGGTCTGACCTTGCCAAAACAATTAAGAATCACTCTGTATATGTACATAAATGATCATAAATACGAACATACGCTGTAATTCCTTTTTATATTACTCATTCGTTTTAAAATCTGGATAATTTTTATGTTTTAACATTACAACAATTACAAGAAATTTGGAATATGAATAACAAGGAAAAAAAAGCAAAAGAATTAAATAAAAGCAAAAACGTCGAATGCAGCTAATCTTGTGAAAGACATTCAAACTTAAAAAATATGTACTTTTAGCTTTCACGTTCAATTAAAAAACTTTTTTAAATAATTAATTAATGTAATAATTCGCATGTATTTATTACTAGATAAGTATTTGAGGAATGCTTGGAAAAAATTGACTACAAGATATTTAATTAAGGCTAATCTGAAACCTAAAAAAAACTTTATTTCTTTTTTTCAGTATTAATATGAACTTTTTGTGAATGTTTAATTCATCAAAATACGCGTCCTTTAAATTTCTAGCGGCCGGTATTACCAACGTTTTAAGGAGACCTCTTAGTGTTTAGAATGTGATTGATTATATACAAACCAAGTAGAAATGTCACAATCTAAACACGACTTAAATTTAAGGTCTCCTTAAAATGGTAATACCGGCCGTAGGACACTTAACTAATTTCGTTAGAAAAAAAATTAAACCCCCATGTATTTTGGAAAAAAAATAACGTTTTTTCATTTCTTTCTTCTGTCTAAATGAAAAGAAATTTTTCAGTCATAAAGAATGCTATTCTAGAGGGCGCTAAACTATTACTAAACTATTAATGTAAAAAAATAATAAATTATTTTAACATCGATCGTTTTTAACTATCACAACAATGATTATTAGACCAGGAAAATACCCTCACTTAAATAGCATAATGCACTAAAAACAATGCATTAATAAGAAATATTCAGGTATATTCCATAGTGCAGTGGTTATTTGTCACTTTATTAACACTGACAACACTGTGCTTAATAATAACTTCTTAACCACTGCTTTTAAATCACTGATTGAAAACGTATTTCATAAGCACACGGTGGTTATTTTACAATTTTAAACATTAGTTAACTTCATTTGTAAAATATAATCACTGAACATAATTGCATATCCTTCTTTTCAGTGTCATTTGCGCTTGTGGAATAGCAAAATGTTTAAAAAGTGGTTAAAAGCGACAGCACATGCGCATAATTCAGTGTTTATTAATCACTGACATATGGAATATACCCAATTAAAAGTCACTTCAATTTAAATTAATTTATAATAACTTATTTACTTATACTATTCATTGCTGCCATGTATTTCTGGTTGTATACATATTAGGCGCAAATTTAAAAAGACTATTTACGTCATCATATACCATATGTGACACACTAAATTAGGAATTAAACTCGGTTAGCGAGGAATTGGCTCACCAAATACGTGGTGGCGTTACCAGAGTGGAAAAGCGAAACCTGTAAATATAAATAACATGTAAACAAATTCTATAACTAAGTGGTGTAATGCAAAGTTTAAAAGAAGAATTAACAACATATTAAAGTGCGTTCAATAAAAACCGTTATCAAGTAGGCTTATGTCAAATGCAAATTTTGCAAAGTCACATCGTAACTATACGATTATATTACAAACATAACCTAACTTTTTATATCCATTTAATTACGATTTTCTACAAAATTGATAATAAAACATTTATTTTATTACAAATACCTCAAAGATGCAAACAAAAACTTTGACTGTTGACGCTATTAACAGTTCGCAGTTATTCAAGGTTGCAGCATACGTACTAATCTACGACGTGCCGCCATAAAATAAAAGCAAGTTCAGAGCCTTCTCGATAACGGAATTTTTTGAACGCACATTATAACCGTACGCCATATTTTCACTTCCTGGCCCCTTATGTCTCGGGTCAGTTAACTTGCCCCCCCCCCCCGTAACGTTTTCCAAAGTTTTCTTGCACCAAATGATTGCACCCTTAATGCACCCTTATGCACCACCAAAATAAATTTTTGTACCCCTTCAGGAGAGAAACTGCAGGCAAATTTCACTGGGAGGAGCCAAGTTAACCGTAGCCCCCCCCCCGTGAAAATTTTCAAAGTTTTTTTGATGCACCTTATTGCACCCCTAATGCACTACCTTTTTTAACTTTTGCACCGCTCAAATAGCTGAGAAAGAAATAATTGAAATAACTTTCTATTTTATTTTATTTTTTTTCAGCTATTTGAGCGGTGCAAAAGTTAAAAAAGGTAGTGCATTAGGGGTGCAATAAGGTGCACCAAAAAAACTTCGAAAATTTTCACGGAGGGTGGGGGCTAGCTGACTTTCTATTCTAAAAAAGGTGGTGCATAAGGGTGCATTAGGGGTGCAACACGGTGCACCAAAAAAACTTTCAAAACTTTCACTGGGGGGCCTACGGTTAACTTGGCCCCTCCCAGTGAAATTTGCCTGCAGTTTCTCTCCTGAAGGGGTGCAAAAATTTATTTTGGTGGTGCATGAGGGTGCATTAAGGATGCAATCATTTGGTGCAAAAAAACTTTGAAAAACGTTACGTGGGGGGGCAAGTTAACTGACTCAATATATGTCGCTATTATTTTTAGAGCATCCGTTCGGGCCTATGTCATTGGCTATCTGGAGAATGGATGTATCCTATTATCTGTGCCTTAATACATAAATAGTAATTTTTATTATTTTTCAAAGTAATTATCCATAACTATTGCTACTTTGTATTTGAATTACTATGCGTTAATAAACTTTTTAGATAAGGGAAGGCTATGAAAAACAAAATCAGAGTCTTAGCTTGATTCGAAACTTTTATTCTGACATTTGCTTCCTGACCCCTGTCAAATCTCTTAGTTGTTTAAAGGCTCTTGAAAACTATAGTCATGGGTCAGCAAGCAATTCAACGGCACTTGAAATTAATCGTTATCATGTTAAAGAGTTTTAACAAAGCCTTGTGTATTCAACTAGAAGATTTTTCTACTATCGTCAAATGTATCTTGACATTTCAATTTCGACATTTAAGCTACGACTTAGGTTTTACTTTTCATAGATTCCTCTAATCTCAAAAATATATTAACGCATTGTAGGCCGGCCGCACATGAACGCAGCGCAATGTAATGTACTCTGCCTAAGTAATTAATGCCCGTTTTACATGGTCATATTTTTGTATCAAATTTATTACGAAGTGAGTGACAAATGTCAATTCAACTAATCAACATTCACTGTGGTAGCTTATCTCTCTCACTTCGTAATAAATTTGATACAAAAATATGACCGTCTAAAACAGGCATAACGCACTTGAACCATTGATTATAAGAGTATATTAAGATACCCAGCCTTACGCCTTTAAGCGTGACCGCCGATGCAAGAGAAATATAGATGGCACTACCGGTATTTTACAATTGAGGGATAGATGGCGTGAAACTTTAGCTAAAATGTGGCGACCTGTAATCTCTCTTGAAAAATGAGACTTGTACAAGAGGTGAGCGGCCAAAAGCTCCAGACGATTGTGGATTGTGGGACCTGCGCAGACAATTTTTTACAAATTTATTAGTTTATTACATTCAATTGGATTAGAAAACTTAAAACGTCGCGTTTAAAATACCGAATAAAAACTATACTTTACACAATAGTTACATATCTAATACCTATACCTAAATGTGTTTCGTATTATGTCATGTAGTCCAAAAGTGATTGCATTAGGTAATTCATGAAGTATTTTATGAAAATAACTAGAAAAAGTTTCCGAATTTTTAAATGTTTGTTTTATTCTTAGAATTTCGAAAAAATAATTTAACAGAAAAATTTCACTGCATAAATAGTGTAATTAAAAAAAATTATAACTCTTAAAACAAAAGTTTAAAAAATAACTCCAAAATTTTAAATAATTAGCCTGTAAAAGAAAAAACTGCCCAATTAACTGAAATTAATAAAATAAAATAATAAAATCCAACCATATATGACTAAATACATATTTAAAAAATAAAATGAGACAATCGCTTGCAAAAATCAGCCAGAAAACATTAGCAGATATTCAACAGTCTCCAACACGCTGATTAAAAAGGAATATTTCGTTTAGATTTAATAGATATATACCGGTGTCCCACGCCACATGCCCACCCTTTAGAATTTTTATTTTTTAATCTATTGCAATGAAATTTGGAAAATAAAAATTAAGTAAAGAAATGCATTTTCCGACACACTATTGAGCACCGTAGGACTTCCCGTTCCGTCGTATGTGACGTCAACTTTCTTATTTTAAATGGAACACCCTATATATTTTTATAAATTTGAAGTCTGCAGATCATTGCGAATCCGAATAGGTATCATTTGGTAATTTTGGTTTCCATGACAACGAGAAATAAACTTTTTTGTCTTTCAATCTAGAAAGCTATGAATCGTGTATTTTCCTTCTAATGCGATCAAACAATTCGAGAAATTCACTATTTTGATTGTATTTTGATGTTTAACATTTTGATACACCGTGTATTTAACCAAAATAAATAATCTCTTTTATTTGAAGCAAAATATATTACAAACCTTGTAACTCTTACAATCATTGATAGCGCCTTATATTGCTTACGTGGTACGTGTCGCTAAATTATTAAATATGCCGACGTAGAGTACTTCCATAATAAGATAGGTGTAGGCGTGGCTATGTGCAGTAGACGAATTCGAGACAGACGAGTCCAATTTAGAGATGTTAGGTATGGTCGGTAATTTATAGCGAATGTTATTAAATAATTTCATTTTACATTTCAATATTTTTTAATTTTGCACTTTTCATTTCTAATTTTTAAGATGGTTTTAATTTATACATGTAATTTAGTTATCCCTTGAGAAGCATATTTGATAAAGAAAATGTGTTTTAAACTGAACTATTAAATCAAGTTATGTAACTAATTTGAACCAAACCACGTGGTATCGGTATTGTGCCATCTTTGTCACTCTTAGAGGATGCTCAGTCTATCTTTCTCTCTCTTTGCACTCATTTCCGTCACAGTATTCTTCAAAATCAAGAATTCGAGCAAGAAGCTATGTTGATTACTTCTTATTTTATTATTTATTGCAAACCAATTTTTTATTTTTATCAGATTACAATTAATTCTAATAATACAATAGACGTATAAAATTAAAATTTTTAAATCTATTAATTACATACATAGGCACATACCGGTTGTGCACTTGACAATGAGACATACACAGTGGCGTAGCTAGGTGACCAAGGGCCCCGGTGCAAAAAGAAATCTGGGCTCCTAATCAAAATAATTTTTTAAGGTTTTTACACGTATCTACTATCTAGAAAAATAAGTAAAATTGACAATTTTTGAACAATTTTTCGTGATTTTTACATGCAACTAGAAAAATGAACAAAAATTATGACTCTTTTTGTACATTTGTTTGTGGATTTTACACGCATCTAGAAAAATGAACACAAATTATAACAATTTTTGTATTTTTTTCTAGATGCGTAAAAACCATTTTTTTAGCTAGAAATAAACCACAAACTTCTAAAACAATACTCTGCTAACAGATTAGGCGATTTACAAATGTTTTGTTTCCAAAGCACACTTATGATGATTTTGTAAAAATCAAAATAGCTTCTTTATTTATTAGTTTACGAGAAAATAACAAAGGACAATTTTAATTAAGAATTTTATTTCTATCGATTGGTAAAGTACAGTAAAACTCGGATATAACGAGGGCTCAAGGGACCACTCTTATTGCTCGTTATATGCAAGTGCTCGTTATAAATGAAAAAAATATATGCATATGTGATATGTTCTATGAACACCAAAAGAATCTGGGATAACTGTACTCCTGCATTTTTGTGTTTATTTAATAAACTAGTAACTTTGAAAAAAACAAAAAAAAAATTAAGAATTAATTCATCGTATTTAGGTTTTTTGTTGGGCATAGTACGTACTTCTACATCAAACAAAAATATTTTAAAATTTTTTGAAATTAAGCTCGCTATATGCAAGGTAAAACAAAAAATATTACAAAATTGGCCGTTATAAGCAAGTTCTCGTAATAAACGTACTCGTTTTATCACAAAATCTTTAAACCGGACACTAAATAGCGCATAAGACACTTAACGTTTCGCCGTCGTTCGACAGCTTCATCAGAAGTGAAAAGTATAGAAAATGTAGAAAATGACCAAAACTTTGATTTTGCAAATACTAATATTTTATATTAAGAGTCAAATATTTTCAAAAGACGTTTTATAGAAATGTGTAAAATAAAAATGTCGTAGGTTTATATTTTTCACTTCTGACGAAGCTGTCGAACGACGACGAAACGTTAAGTATTTTGTGCGCTATTTAGTGTCCGGTTTAAAGATTTTGTGATACAATTTTCATCGGAGAAGAACCAACTTTAAGTACTCGTTTTAAACAAATATTTACCTATATATGTAATTTACCATATCTAGAAACAGGAGTTTTTAATTTCCTCGTTATAACCGAGTTCTCGTTATAACCAGTGCTCGTTATTAGCAAGTTTCACTGAAATATAAACGCTATTCCATCTAAAAAAAGTGTCTTTTTGACTTTATCTCATAAACGCGACTTTCAATTGTTTTTCTGACTGCGTCAGTGTAATCAGTGTGAAAACTACTGCTAGTTTGTTAATTTAACCGAATTTGTAGCTTTTGTAATAACAAAGTTAGTAAAAGTACGGACTTAAGTTTATACAGAATGTATAATTATATAGAAAAATTTTGTGCAAATCGGTTTTGATTACAGCAGATTCCTCGAGCATTTGTACATTTGTTGTTTCAGGCTTAGTTGGACTTTCGTCAGCAGAATCCACTGCAAACCAAATCGATCTGTCCAGGTTATTCACCCTTGCGATGTGAAAGTAATAAACAATTTAAGTAACATCGCGATTGCAAGATGTCGCTACTGTTTATAATTATATACTTATTACATAATTTTTATTTAAAATGGTTGTACAGAAACACACTTCGCTTCGGAACTTCAGGGTTGCTCGAGGGCTCCCTTGAACCTGAGGGCCCCGGTGCACTGCACCACTTTGCCATATGATAGCTACGCCACTGGACATACATAGAGATTTAACATGAGAAAACAGAAATTATTTTATTTTATCTGCCTAAATTCATAAGAATTTGTAGGTCGTAATCGGAAAGATTTTGATTATTAAAGCATTTTGGTATTAAACTTATGACATTTTAAGTGTTAATTATTTATAAATTAAAGAAAAACTAATTAAAATTTTTTAATTGTACTTAATAGCATATTTTAGCAACCAAAATTAATAATTCTCGTGGTCAAGGTGTTTAAGTTCAAATTTTGTAACCGTAAGGTTGTGAGATCAAACCCAGCCCATCACATTTTTTTTTACTTTTGACATTTTTTCAGACTCCATTTTTTCTTTAAAACGTTGGAATATTCTATCAGCCTTATTTTGTTTGTTTTAGTTTTTTTAAATTTTTTATTTTTATGAACACAGATTTATATTTCGATATCTTAATTTCTAATTAATATTACCATTAAATATGCATTCAGGAACATTTTTACATAGCCATCCCTCTAGCGCACAATTCAAATTAAGCGCCAACGCCCTCCCATCACACGAAGTCATGTACAATCTACGATTTTAGCCGCTCGTTATATTTGTGGTCTCATTTACATATAATTTTCCTTACAAAGTAGGTACGGTTCTTATCTAGCATGTCGTTTTTTTATATCGTTAGAGGGAGCCATCAGCTTACCGGCAAAGTGTGGGCAAGACGCGAAGGGGTGCGGAATAGGTAGAGTCACGCATTTTTATATTGGGTTAGGTATCTTAATACTCTTATAATCATTGCTTGAACGTAGTTTCTAAGGCCCAGTTGTACAATTCGAGTTTAACTTTAAGCGAAGCTTAAACCCATAGCAACGTCCATTACAACCATGTTATTGTGAGCTTGGTTTAACGTTAAACTCGAATTGTACAACTGGGCCTAAGTTGGCTGTGCGCGATTCGTTTGACTGCACTAGTGTGCACTCAGAGTATATTCATCTCTTGTGAAATAATCGCGCCGCAGCACAATTATTTTCCGACTTATAATTCGTGTCGTGAAAGCAGCTAGCAACAATGCCGTTGCCTCAAAAGCTAACACGCACGAGATGGCAGTCGAAGCGGACAAAACGTGTCAACGCAAACATGTAAATGTTGACTGCGAGTCGTCAGGATCGCAATGGGGCCCCCGAGCATATTCTGTATAGCTATTTCGGCCCTAATTGGGGCCTCATCAGCAGAACAGTAGCTCGAGAACTCCACTGCAACCCCAACGACCAACAGGATATACGCACGCTTAGCGCGTGAATGCAAGCATGTGAAATAATCGCGCCGCAGCACAATTATTTTCCGACTTATAATTCGTGTCGTGAAAGCAGCTAGCAACAATGCCGTTGCCTCAAAAGCTAACACGCACGAGATGGCAGTCGAAGCGGACAAAACGTGTCAACGCAAACATGTAAATGTTGGCTGCGAGTCGTCAGGATCGCAATGGGGCCCCCGAGCATATTCTGTATAGCTATTTCGGCCCTAATTGGGGCCTCATCAGCAGAACAGTAGCTCGAGAACTCCACTGCAACCCCAACGACCAACAGGATATACGCACGCTTAGCGCGTGAATGCAAACATGTGAAATAATCGCGCCGCAGCACGTTTGCATTCACGCGCTAAGCGTGCGTATATCCTGTTGGTCGTTGGGGTTGCAGTGGAGTTCTCGAGCTACTGTTCTGCTGATGAGGCCCCAATTAGGGCCGAAATAGCTATACAGAATATGCTCGGGGGCCCCATTGCGATCCTGACGACTCGCAGCCAACATTTATATATTCATCTCGTATTATTACATGAGGTTAAAACAAGATGCAAATACTTTGAGTGCAACTAGTGCAAGTAAATCGAAAGCGCTGCGCTGTTAGTATTTTAAGCGAGACTGTTACGCTAGCCTCAATGTGCGGTCGGCCTTATACATGTAAAACCACCCTTGTATTTCAAACTCTGTACGAGAAATTTCCTATCTATAAATTGTTGTATTCATATGTGTTTTTATATGTTTTTTTAAGGTGAACTTGACGCAATGCTTCAAGGAAATTGGGATGGTATAAGTCGGGAAGCCATGGTAAGTGAAACTATAGGAAAAGAAAACATCCTTGAACAACTCTTTACAAAATTTATTGACTTGCCACATTCCACATTAAATTAGCGAGATAATTGCCACCGATCAATAAAATAATTAAATAAATTACGATTAAGAATATTAAACTACAAAGATCAGAAATACATTTTTATTTCATTGGATGTGAAATAATTCACACATTTATTCTTAAGAACGAAATACATTCCGCAACTCAGTTTGCAGAAATTGTCCTCTTTGAAAAGCAAACTTGTCCTACTTTCTATAGATATGTATTGATTAGTCAAATAAGAACAAACATCGCATCATATTGTTACGACTTCGGGTTCACAAATTTAAACGTTATTTATTTATTATATTTATTTAACACTTTAATGTCTACCATCATTACACACAATAAAAGTACAATAATATCGAGCTGTACACTTATCTGACAAAATAACTCTTAAACGTTAATAAATTCGCTTGCTACGCTTGCGCTGTTTCGAGAATGATGCCAGAATAATGCTAGATTTTTCGAGTAAATTCGGTGTGGGTCTAGAATAGATTAGAATCTAGTCTGCGTCACAGGAGGCGCGACCAGTATATAAAAATAGAAGTTACTTCTCATAATGTAACACTGCCCCCTCCTTAATTCTGTTCGTCCCGAGCAGAATATGGAGCCAAACGGTCTATGCGGATCACTTTCATCTTCCCACGGGGTAGCTTCCGTATTCTGTATACCACGTCATTAATTCTCTTGATTACTTCGTAGGGTCCGTCCCAAGGCGCCTGCAGTTTTGGACATAGGTCCACGAGTCCTTTTGTGGTTGTACAGCCAGACCTGGTTCCCTGGTTGGAATCCCATTTGATTGGCTCGTCTATCATACAGGGTCTTCATTTTGTCGGTGACCAGATTGATGTTTCGTCGCACATATTGATGAGTGGTCGCCAATCGATTCTCGAAGTCCTGCAGATATTCGTGCAATTCAGATCTTCTAGCTTCTGGACGTCCAAACTTCAGGTCACATGGCAAACGCTTTTCTCCTCCAAACAAAACTCGATACGGTGATTGCTTAGTAGTGTCATGTATTGCGGAACGATATGCCATTAGAAAAATGGGCAAATGTTAATCCCAGTCGCGTTGGTTTGTGGAGACCACTTTTGCTAAATGTCTCTCTAGAGTTCTGTTGAATCGCTCTACCATGCCGTCTGATTGCGAATGTAACGGGGTAGTGTGCGTTTCTACCTTGGTCGGAATGAAACTCCATTGGCACCCCAAATCTTGTTATCCAATTCTCTATGAGGGCAGTGGCAACAGTTGTTGCTTCCTGATTAGGCAACGCGTAACCTTCTGGCCATTTAGTGAAGTAATCGGTTACCACCATGCTGTACTTATTTCCGCGATCGGTTTCTGGAAACGGGCCAGCTATGTCAATGGCAATCCTCTCGAAGGATGCACCGACGTTATACAGATGTAGTCTTCCTCGAGTCTTTTTCGCAGGTCCAGACACTGCCTTGCAGGTAATACACCTGGCACACCAATTGTCTACATCGGTTCTACATTTCACCCAATAAAACCTTTCTCGGACTTTTGCTAATGTTTTATTGATGCCCAAATGTCCACCTGACGTACCACCATGTATTTCTTCCAAAACTTCGGCAATTCTAACTTTTGGAAGGACTAACTGCTCTTTAATTTCGCTGTCATCAGGTGACTCCCATTCTCTTTTCAGAATTCCATTCTCTAACTTTAGAGAGTCCCATTGTGCCCAGTAGCTTTTGAAAATCGGGCTTTTGTTCGATATTTCGGCCCAAGTTGGACGTTGTTCCTTTTTCCTTCCTTCTTGGCGTTGCTCTTGGCTTATAACTTCCGGTTGCCACTGGTTGTTTGTGACACGTGTTCTTTTGATAGGAATTATTCCTTCTTTGTCCTCCAATTTCAAGCAGTGTCGACAATCTTCAGGACACGGTCTTCTGGATAGTGCATCTGCATTATTATGGACACGACCTGGGTGATGTTCGATTGTAAAATCATACTCCTGCAGTCTTTCTATCCATCTGGCGAACTGGCCTTCTATTTTTTTGAACTGGAGCAACTACTTCACTGCTGCATGGTCTGATCGAAGATGAAACTGTCGACCATAAAAGTACTTGTGAAAATGTTCCAATGTTTTCACTACAGCAAAGAGCTCCTTCCTGGTTACACAATAGTTTATTTCAGCTTTGGATAAAACTTTACTGAAGTAACCGATGACACGTTCTTCCCCGTCCTGCACTTGTGATAACACGCCCCCAATTCCGTGATTGCTCGCATCAGTGCCAATGATGAACTGGCCCTCTAGTCGTGGATAGGACAGTATCGGTGCAGATATTAGAAGATCCTTCAGATTGTCAAAAGCTTCTTGGCAGTCTTCACTCTAAAAGAATGTTGTTTTTCCTTCGGTCAGAGAATGCAGAAGCTTGGCTGTCTTTGCAAAGTCTTTCACAAATCGTCTGTAATATGTGCATAATCCCAGGAAACTTCGCAACTCATGCACATTTTTTGGTGGTGGCCAATCCTTAACGGCTGTAATTTTGTCTGGATCCGTTGTGACTCCTGCTTCTGATATGACGTGTCCAAGATATTTCACCTCCTTTTGGAAGAATTCGCATTTGACAGGATTCAGTTTCAATTTCGCCTCTTTTATTCTCTGGAAGACGTCTGTTAAGTTTGCAAGATGTTCTTTAAAAGTTCTTCCAACAACAATCACATCGTCTAAGTATACGAGGCAAGTTTTCCAGCTAAGTCCGCGCAATACCAATTCCATGAGTCGTTCACAAGTAGCTGGAGCGTTGCAAAGACTAAAAGGCATCACTTTGAATTGCCATAAACCATTTCCAGCAGTAAAGGCCGTCTTTTCCTTGTCGTCGGGATGCATATTATACCAACTTGCCAATAGCCACTTTTCAAGTCTAAGGTCGAAAACCATTTCGCACCGGATAAGGTATCTATTGTGTCATCGATCCTGGGCAAGGGATAACTGTCCTTTTTCGTGACATCATTTAATCGTCTATAGTCCACACAAAAACGCGTGCTGCCATCCATCTTAGTCACCAATACAACGGGAGATGCCCATGGACTTTGCGATGGTTCTATAACGTCTTGGTCTTGCATCTTCCTAATTAAATTTTCGGCTTCTTCTCTTTTTGCCAACGGCAGTCGACGCGCGGGTTGTCGAATTGGATTCGAGTCGCCAGTGTTTATTCTGTGATGTACAATGTCTGACCGGGTTAAGTCATGCCGAGCGGATGCATCGTTCACTTCAATATGGTTTATAGAAGCAATTGCTTCACACTTGCCCACTACAGTTCCGCTGGGTATGGTAACTGGGTAACTGTTGACATTTGCAAGACGGATAGGAACTGTTTCTTGAATCTTCACCAGAGTTCCAGCCAGTAAAATTCCCTTCTTGGCGCAGTTGGTTTCAATTGGTTCTATGATCCCAGTAGGATAGCTACCAAGATTGCCTTCCGTCTTTGCCTAGATTATCTTGTCGGTTAAGGCTGGGATATTCACACCTTTCAGTTTTATTCTCAATACGGTAGGTGAATTCCAGGGATATGGAGAGGTATCTCTTCTGTTCCAATGCGTAGAACTTTATCCTTTAGATCTACAATCAAGCCGTTTTTCTTCATGAAATCCACTCCAAGTATGAAATCATCAACGATATCAGCCACTAAAACCCTGTGACTAAATTTCATACTTCCAATCTTCAATTCAATTTCGGCTTCCCCACACACAGAAGTAACCTCTTCAGTAGCTGTCTGGATGTGTGGTACCTTCTCCCAGTATTTATTAGTTTCCATTTTGGTAAAAGATCTCTTCTTACTATGCACGCATTTGCACCAGTATCGATTGTAAATTGGAAAGATCTCTTGCCAATTTGTCCATTTGCTATCAAACTATTTTCATTATTTCTTATTCTAGAAACAGAGACAATGTTGGGGCTATCCGTAGAATCAGTCAGCATGCGCCCCTTCTTGCTGACTGGAATTAGTTTAACGAATCACTATCATTGTAGTGGCGCGGTCGCTTGCGCCTACAGTTGGAGCGCAGATGGCCTTGCTGACCACAGTTCCAGCAACTCATTATTCGCTCGACATTGCTTGCAGTGTTCTTTTCTTCCAACTGTTTTAGTCTATCCAAAATTTCTGTCAGTGCATTGTCGTCGGCAGCTTTCACCTCTCGCACTCGTACAAGGCTTCTAGAGGCTTGCTTGGCTGCCTCGAATTCCAGAGCACGGGCCAGTACATCTGTGCACTTGGAGAAGTTACCCAGTCGCAAGACTTGCTGCATCTCTTGGTCCCTAATACCGTCAATGAATGCTTGTATGGCCAGCCGGTGGAAAACAGGTTCAGGCAGGAAGTCTCCGTACGCCATTCGGACCAATCTCTCGACATCGAGTTCAAATTCTTGTAATGACTCACCATTCTTCTGAGTACCAGTTTTCAGTTGGATAGTGTGGAGCTGCTTCATGTGTGCGTCACCAAATCGCATGTCCAAGTGTTCTACTAGTTGATCAAAATTGTTCTGAATCTCTTCGGGAATTGATTGTAATGCACTCAATGCAGGGCCCCGCAAAGCCAACACGAGGGCTGCAGCCTTATCGCAATAATTCCAGCCATTTACATCAGCTGCGATTTTGAATTGTCTAATAAAAGTAGACCATGGTAAGTTCCCTTCAAATTTGGGTGGTTTCAGTTTTTGGCTTGACGACACAGAAGGTGTAATAGAATGACCAAGTCCTACTACACCTAGTGTGCAGTTGTTTGGTTAAGTCTTCAAATTTATCGTGGAACTGAATTTCTATTCCTCCGATTTTCTCATCAAGTTTGCAGTCAAAGTCAGTTTTTATGTCACCAATATGAGTTTTTACATCTTCAATTTGATAAAAAATTGCGTGTTCAAATTGTCTCTTCACATTTTCAACCTTTCCATCAATTTCCTCACCGAATTGTGTTTTAAGACCTTCGATCTTTTATCGATTTGATTTTTCACCTCCTGTAATTTCAGATCGGTGTTTAAACTGGAAGTTTCAATTTTTATTTCCAAGCTTTCTATTTGTTTTCTAGAAAGTTCCGTTTGTTGCGTCATTCCTTCCTTCATATTTTCATTGATTTCTTTCTTTATATTTTCATCAACTTCTTCCATTTTTTCCATCCACTTTTTCCATTTTTGAATCCACTTTTTCCATTTTTGCTTTCATTTCTCTAAGTATAGCTGCGGTATTTTCAATTTCGAATTCAAATAAATTCGGATCTCTTCCTTCTTCTCGAAGAGCTTGTTCAAGCCGTTCTTCTAAAACAGTTTTTTTTTCAGAATTTTCCAGTTCTCTCTCGTCCAATTCATCACGCAGCTCCTTCACTTTCAATTCAACTAGCTTCATTTTCGATTTTTGAAAATTTCCGCTTCTGACACCAATTTGTTACGACTTCGGGTTCACAAATTTAAACGTTATTTATTTATTTTAAAACACTTTAATGTCTACCATCATTACACACAATAAAAGTACAATAATATCGAGCTGTACACTTATCTGACAAAATAACACTTAAACGTTAATAAATTCGCTTGCTACACATCGCCTTCTAAATAAGACTGATTTTGAAAATCGCGCTTGCTCTGGATTTTATAACAGCCAGCGCTGTTTCGAGAATGATGCCAGAATAATGCTAGATTTTTCGAGTAAATTCGGTGTGGGTCTAGAATAGATTAGAATCTTGTCACAGGTGGCGCGACCAGTATATAAAAATAGAATTTACTTCTCATAATGTAACAATATTTATTTTGCATTTATAATGTTATCCCTTGAAATTTTTACTTGATTTCATCTGCTATGTAAAATTCCAGTCATTTACTGTAGGTACTTCTATTAAACAAGCTAGAGTAAATTTACATATTAATTACCGCCAGGCATTACTCTGCTCCATGGGTGACGACGTAATTAAAAGAAAACAGTACTTTATGATACCCGACTTTAGTGAAGTAATTAAGTCACATAAATAAACTTAATGATAAAATTACTTAACCTTACAATTAAGAATAATTTAAGCAGACAACTTTTGTATTTAGAACATTTTTGTTTCAGTGCTACTTAAATTGTTGTCTTCAGATGATGAAATTGGTAAGCATCATTTAGGGTTTATACAATCCAAATATTCTCTAACTACTTATTTAAATGCAGGTACAGAAAAATGGACATCTGGATATGGTCTCGCTTAACACCCAACTGCCAACTTTGCCTGAACCCAGGAGGGAAGCAACAAACAGCACTTTATATCACTGCAAGGATGAAGGTCTGCTTGTATATATTTTTTAATGCAGAATACTAGAATGTTTATACAGAGTGCTGATAAAGTCCCGCAACAAGCTCATAATTTGTTTATTTAATGTTTTTTCACAAAATCCTGAAACAGGTAAATTTTTAATTTTAAAAAGACACCTTTTAGTGCAAAAATCTTTTCTCGATCGGCATTTGTTTTTCTGCTGTGACGTCATCATTAATTTTTTTAAATGGCAACCCTAATTTTTTTATGCAGATTTTGATAGACCTTCTTGTCAGCAAAACAATAATGTAAAAAAGTTATTTTATTTTATTAATGATTATCTTCAAATTGAAAACAAAAACAAGTAAAAATTAACGAAAATATTGAAGCTGTTCTCCAGGAACCCATTGTTGAGATTTTCATTGCAGCAAAACACAAATTTTTCAAAAAAATTCCAGACGATGGTTTTTCGAAAAAGTTGTTGCGTAAGGTACTATTTTTTATATCACCATTTTGCTGACGAGAAGGATTATCAAAATCTGCATAAAAAAGTTAGGGTTGCCATTTAAAAAGATTAATGATGACTAAAGCTGGTTTTTGTCCGATGAAAACAACATGTTTATATTTTTCACTTCTGACGAAGCTGTCGAACGACTGCGAAACGTTAAGTGTTTATGCGCCATTTAGTGTCCATTTAAAAGAGTTTGTGATACAATTAATGATGACGTCACAGCGGAGAAACAAATGTCGATCGAGAAAAGATTTTTACACTGAAAGGTGTCTTTTTAAAATTAAAAATTTACCTGTTTCAGGATTTTGCGGAAAAAAACATTAAATAAACAAATTATGAGCTTGTTGCGGGAGTTTATCCGCACCCTATATAAACAAAATATTTTACAGGATCTGATCGTACTGATAAATGTGAGATAGCTTACGAGTTTTGCAAATGCGTGTACTTTGATAATCCAGGGGTAGGTTATTTTAAGTTGTAGTTACAATGACTTATTACAGCTTCATTTTTCTTTTTTCAGAATTATCTCGTTCCTTAGTTATCTTTCTCACCAAAGGAACAAAAGGGCGGCACAATTAAATATTGAAATGTCGAATTTTTAATGAAGTATAATAAAATACGTATTATTGTTTACTTTTGTTGGTTTTATTTGCGAATTGGGCGATTAATCTAATCTGTAAATGACAATTGTTCCGACAAAAAAAAATAGATAAGAGAATCGATGTCACAGATTACGGGAAAAATATAATTCTTTTGATTAAAAAATTACCCCAAAATCAAGCTGCGGCACTGCGTATGAAATATGACGCCACGTTCTATAAATGCGGCAGTATAATAGGACTATAAAGTCTTTTATTGACTACTCGTTTGCACACAGTGTGACCTTAACACATATGTCAGTTCGTTTTACTACACGTTTAACAGCTGGGAACGGAAGTCTGAGTTGTTTCTTTTACCGACGTAATTATTAGTAATTTCTAAAATAACTGGAATTGCGTGTGAAATAAGGGTAACATTCGCAAATAATTGTGTAAATAATTGTTTGTTAATTCATGCGAAATTTGTTACTAGAGCGGAATGTACCAACTGCTTCATCCACAAAAAACTGCAAGGATTTACGTCTGGTGATCGCGAGAGTCAATGCACGACCTGTAACGTCCGAGGACGCACGATGTCCGCTATGTATTGTTTGTTCTCTGTTTATGTGTGTGACGAAACTAACGCTCAAGGAGGATGTCTAGCTCGCCCCAATTGCACCAGCTGTCACCGTCGAAAACATAATTGTTTTAAACGTCGCTACTGTTGCAATTTTTGATGAAATCGCGTATGTGAATGCACGTCACAGATTACGAGAAAATGTAAATTGCTGTGGTTGTTTGGAAAATGTGAAACGATTTATTAAACCTGAAATTCATCGCCGACAAGTTTTTTTGTTCATTAGGCTATAAAAACTTTATTATGTAACTACAGCCGTTTTAAACATCGTAGGTGATATGCGTATAGTTTTTAATCAAATCGCGTACGTGAATGAATGTTAACAGATTACGGGATCATATTTAAAAAATTCTATAGAACAGATTATAATTAATTAAGAATTTAATTCAGATTGAAAACAATGTCTACGGTGGAACGAGGAACGATTTACAATCAGTGCGCCAAAAACACAGGATATGGAGTTGCAAACGAGGCTTGAATTTGTTAAACTTTTATTAGACTTGTGTTGATAATAATTCGTCACACACAAAACGAAGTTATAATAATTAATAGATTACCCAAATTTTTCCCTATTTTTTAAGATTTGTGGGCAAAGTCCGAAGATTTCGCTTTTTTTTACAAGTATTTATTGATTAATTGTCAAAAAATTGTTTGTCAAAAAATGTTTATGGAGTACACGTTTCTTATGGAAATAAACTTTATTTACAATACAATTCTTATCACGGAGATTTAAATTGCTCTCCGTTTCAGTGACTTATTTGCTTACTTGCCAAAGCATGTGTTAAAAATGGAGCCGTTGTGATCTTTTCTATGAAATAATCTGCTTCAGGTGATTTGCATGGATTTGTTAAGTAAATATTTTGTAGTTCGTATTCCACGGCGTTGAGCGTTAACCTAAAAATGAAATTCCATTTGAAGGTCAAGTTCACGATCGATGCTATATCGCCGTGCCTATCATCAAACTTTTATGAAGACACTATTTCATTCATCTGCTCCTATTTTTTAACCTGAAACGCATTGTCTAATTTTTTATTAATTATTTTTCGAAAACTAAAGTAAAAAAAAAATATTTTTCCTGCACTCTCGCTTTTTATCGTTTTTTTTTTTTTAATCGGAAGAATTGTCAGTCACCCTGTACGTAAGCTTTTAAGTTTTAATTTTTTCTTATGATAAAAATTTAAGAAAAACTAAACGGTACATGCACACTAATATGGAATACCACCTATAAGTGTATATTCGCAATAACAGAAAAAAGAGAATTAATAATTAATTAACTTAGTAATGATACCGAACGTCTCAAAAAATCTTACATGAGACTGTGTAGTTAAGACGTGTCCAATTAGTGCAGGCGCGCACATGCGATTTTCTGTCGCGCGACTGAAAAATCGTAGTCGCAAAAAAATAACTGAAAAATATTTTTATGCGCGCACTTGCGACAGATTAATCGTTAAAATGTATAATAATAACTAGAACAACATGGATTTTACGGAAACTGCTTGCGTGGTAGCTCTATTATTGCGTATGAGAGCCAAAAAACGGTATAAAAAGCAGTACTGGGTACATCCAGTAATAAGTCAAAGATTATTAAAAGGGCAGTTTCATAAAATTTATTACGACTTAAGAGTAATAAGTTTTTTCAGTACTACATCCAGTCGCGGCATACAATCAAACAAACTTCACCCCATAGTTTTTCTTTCACATTTCTGTCACTATACTCTTTTAATTGTTTATTATAAAGAGCTGGTCTTATTTCCACCTCTGCAATTAGCAGTTCTATGTCTAAGACACTATTTATGAGTGATTCGTCGTCAGACATTTTATTATAAAATTTATAACAATTCTTTTTTAAACGCTAAGTTACAGAACACCCTACACAGCAACTGAATAAATTGCGATTAACTAGTCGCAGTGCGTGCAGGTTCATTCTTGTCTGTATGATGTATTTTACCTTGCGACAGTCGCGTCGCTTGAAAAATAGATCTGGTTGCATCTTTTTAATCGCGGCGATTATTTAGTCGTATGTGCGTGCATTGGTATTTAAAAACTATGCGTTTCATTTTTGCGATTAAACAGTCGCGCGACAGAAAATCGCATGTGCGCGCCTGCACTTAGTCAACGAAATAATGCATTGCGAATGAGTTTGGTGATTAGGAAATTTATAGGGCGAAGGATACTTAAACAGACACTTCAGTAAATGAACCATATCAACCATAAGTAGGAGTAACATTTACTAAAGTGTTAAGTGAAAGTAAATGGACATAATTTGTAACCATAATAGGTTTTTCCTTTTCGTCTAGGCATAAAAAGAAATACGTGATCGTGTAATAAAAGTATAATTAAATTGCGATATTATCTTCTAAATTATTTTTTCATTTATCCTCATATAACGTCGCACTAGATCATTTAAATACCATTGGCCATGGCCATCAAAAGCTAAAAGTCATCCTGATGATAGTTCTTCGAAACATCGAACTTTCACGTTTTCTCTATCCTTTCTTGTTATTAAAATAGTTTCTGTCGACAAAACTAGTTTTTAAAAACGTATGTATTTGAAATTTTCATCAATGTTGCGTAAATTCAATTAGAGTGCCATTCAGGAAATTTTGTTCTATACTTCATGAAACTGAGGATAGGTAAATCTTCTTCGTACATTAATGTTAAAAATTGCTTTTGAATTTAACTAATGTGTTACTTTTATTGCATCACTAAGTCACAAGCTTCCAGTTATTTCTTATTTCTTCAGCTTAAACAGTGGGTGGTTTAAATCACCGGCGACAGAATTTTTTGAAGGCAGAATGAAGAAATAAGAGGCAAAATTTTATCTGCGACGAACAAATTTTTTTCAACATTTTCATTTTATATGACAAACAAACAATAAACTAGTTTAATCAAGTACATTTATGTGTAATACTAACAACGTCACAAACAAATTAAATATTGATTAATAACTAATAACAAAAGTATTTGATTGAAAATATTATCGTCGTGAACATCGCAGTTTACTGAAATAATTACACCCGGATTTATTATTTTTTTCTACTTAAGTTCGAACTTGATCAATGATCATCAAAGTCTACAAAAACAAAAATTAGTCATGCATGTGAGATCGTTAACTAAATTTAAGAGTGCAGTCAGATTACGGAATGGAAAATAATTTGGTTTAATTTTAAATAGTTGTAAAACTTACGTTGCATGCGTAATGGAATTTATTTCCTCTTTTATTTTATGGTAATGGAAAACTCGCTTCGATAGTGTCCAATAGGTAATGACGCAAGAAATAAAACAATTGGAAAATTTAAAATTCTAATTCTTGAACCACTTCAAAGATTAATTGCATTGTTTAAAACAGTTAGGTAAAATTATATGAGCAAACGTCGCAGTGTCAAAAAGTTCCTGACGATGGCCCAAAAATTATTTATCAAATAGTGGTATGGAGAAGATGAACCATCTTATTTTCAAGTTAAATTTTGGTCTAAACTCTAAAGTCTTTCGATGGGAATAGAAGAAAATTGTTAGTAAACAGGAAATCAATTTTAATTTCCTCTTAAGCCAATAACTTCATAGTGTTTTTCCATTACATCAAACACAGTCATATTATACCTAATTACCTCAACTTTACTTGGAAATATTTCCATTCGAAAACACGATGTTTTATTTCATAATTTTCATCTAGAGAAATAAGGAATAGAAATGGTTGTTTTAAATATTAAATGGTATCAATTAATTTATATTCCAACTGGAAATTTCTATGTTTACATGTCATTGTGTTGGAAAATTTCAAGGAATTGAAAATACGTAGGTATTAGTTTGTGAAAGTCCGTATCACCTATTCGGAGCAAACATTTGAAACCAACTTAGGTAAATTATGTCACCGCGTGAATTTTAATTATCATAATTAATCTAGGAGGTAAACTAAGCGGATTATGTTTCTGTAACTAACTAAAATGTGGCAAGTAATATAAAATTTACCCAATGAAACTTATCTGTTGCTGTCACATATAATTTTATTACAATATATTTTTATTATTTGACAATTTTTTTGTATGGATGGAAAATGCACGCTTAGAAAAATATAAACTATTTATTTAATCTGACGCAAAAGTTTAAAAATATAAGAAATAATATCGATTACAATTGCTCCAAAGAATCCTTTAATTGTTTTCATTCAAGTATCAGCATAAATTAACATGTATAATTTCTAATGCAATACGTAGACTTATCAATATTATACGCATAGTGAATTATGCACTGCACTGTTCAGAACACATTATTTTTAATACATGCAAAATGCAGGATATTCTATGATACATAAACAATTCTGTTAATTACACGTTTAATTCCAAAATAATTATTAAAACCGGTAATGTAAACCTGATCATTGAATGCTTGAAAAATTCTGATGATGAGTAAATATTCCATGGTATTCGTTATAATAAAAATGAACTTTTGCACAGTTGGGTAAGTGCTTTTTCTAAAAAAATATCGTTCACAAATTTTAGTGGACTGTTGACGATATTTCATGTGCAATGATTCACTAATTGTAAGTTCAAAACGGGAACTTTATTTTTTTTAAAATATTTAAATATGAATATACAGGGTGACTGACAATTGTTCTGACAGAAAAAACACGATAAGAGCGATATCCGAGAGAATGGCAAAAATGTTAAAAAAATTCTTTCTACTTTAGTTTTCGAGAAATAATAAATCAAAAATTAGCCAGAACAGGACGATGCGTCTCTGGTTAAAAAATAGAGGAGCAGATGAACGAAATAATTGTCTTCATAAAAATTCTATGGTAGCTACGGCGTAGCATCGATCGTGAACTTGACCTTTAAGCGGAATTCACGTCAACTCCGTTTTTAGGTCAACGCCCGACGCCGTGAAATATGAAGTACAAATTGTTTACTTGACAAATGCATGGAAATCACCTGAAGCAGATTATTCCGTGCAAAGGATCACAACGGCCCCGCTTTTAACACCTGCTTTGATACCTAAACAAATAAATCACTAAAACAAAAACAAATTTAAATCTCCGTGTTAAGAAGTCCTAGTATTTTTCTGTCATTTTAATTTAAATTGTGTTTTAAATAAAATTAATTTCCACAAGAAACGTGTACGTCATAAACATTTTTTGACAAACAGAATTTAGAACATTTTAATCAGTAAATACTTTCGTAATCTGTTAATTATTATTGTGTGTGACGAATTATTATTAACACAAATCTATTAAAAGTTTAACAAATTCAAGACAAGTTTGCAATTCCATATTCTGTGTTTTTGGCGCTAAGGATGTAAATCATTTCTCGTTCCACCGTACGCATTATTTTGACTTTGAATTAAATTCTTAATTAATTATAAACTGTTCTATAGACTTTTTAAAATATGATCCGTAATCTGTTACATTCAATCACGTACGCGATTAAAAACTGTACGCATATCACCAACGGCGTTTAAAGCAGCTGCACATAATACAGTTTGTATCGCCTAATAAACAAAAAACTTCTTGGCGATGAATTTCCGGTCTAATAAATCGTTTCACATTTTCCAAACAACCTCAGCAATTTATATTTTCTCGCAATCTGTGACATGCATTCACATATGCGATTTGATCACAAATTGTAAGTTTAAAACAATTATGTCTCAGACGGCGGCAGCTGGTGCAAGTGACATTGGGAAGCGACATACTCGCTGAACGTTAGCTTTGTGTAACACACATAAGCTGAGAACAAAGAGTATTAGCGGATGTTACAGGCCGCGATCACCAGAATTAAACCCTTGCGATTTTTTTTTTTTTGGCTGAAGTAGCTGGTATATACCGCTCTAGTAAATAATCCGCAAGAGTTAACAAACTATTATTTGCGAATTTGTAACCCAATTATTTGAGAAATTACTAATGATTATGTCGCGTAAAAGAAACAACTCAGACTTCCGTTCTCAGCTGTTAAACGTGTAATATCACGAATTGAATCCATTGTGGGCAAGCGAGTAGTCAATAAAAGCTTAATAGTCCTATTATACTGCCGCATTTATAGAACGTGACGTCGTATTTCGTACGCAGTGACACAGCTTGATTTTGGGGTAATATTTTAGTTAATTATAAACTGTTCAAAAGAAAGTTTTAAAGATTTTTCCCGTAATCTGTGACATCGATTCTCTTATGCGTTTTTTTTTTGTCAGAACCATAGTCATTCACCCTGTATGCTCATACTTTATATCCAAATTCTATTACTGTTTTAATTCTCCTGTCATCTCAAGGCTGATTCGTTTATTTAATGTATTAATTTAATTTAATTTCGCAATTAAGTAATTTAAAAAAATTAAAGAAGGTCTGTCGATAGTTTAGGAATTATCCCAACACGGAGGTCATTGCGTGTATTTTCCAAGATTCACCGAACACAGCAATCATATCAGTTACTTTTGTAAATCCGAAATGGCACAATGAACTATTATACTGCAATTCATTACTAACAAATTTCTACTGCAATTACATAGTTGAATCATAATTTCTTCGTCGATAAATAACTTTTGATACTATAGCTTTTTATTCTGATGTACAACAATAATCATTCTGGGTCTCTTATTAAAGAAAGCCTCAAGGAATTACTATGATTACGGGTATCCCATCGGTCACATTCATAAAAAAATTAAAATTTATTTGACACATCTGTTATTAATACATGATTAATACATCATTAACTTTCGTTCATGTCAGTAGTTGTAGGCTAATTTTTGGCCAATTATATCTCGAAAGCTACAACACAGACATTTTTAAATATTTTTTTCTGTAATCAGTGACACCGATTCTTCTATTTTGTCGAATTTATTAAGAATCTATAATCTATATAGTACGTGAAATGTACTGGTGAATTGAAGATTAATAAACGAGTATTTTCTTGCGATTAGCAATATTAAAAACATAATATCTTATCAGTAATCAGTCAGATTTCAGATAAAATTGAAAATATTTTGCTTGGCATAAATTATGCAAAAATAATTCGGCGTTCCTCCGAAAACTCGTTTGTTTAATAGCAATGTAGCACGATTTCGTTCTGCAAAAATTAGTAGCCGCAATTAAATTACTTCCAAGCCGACAGACAATTTTATTAGCGTTCAAAAAATAAAAAGAGAATTGAAATTTTTCGTCGCACTGCATTCCATAAATACACCGAGACGAAAAAATTGCAAAGTACTTTCACTTGTAGTGTAGTTGATTTTTCTGTCTGGTTTCAGCGAGCGAACGGTAGCAAACCTCAATTAACCCGCTTTTGTAATCCTTATTTTACAAAAGCGAAGGCTATAACATTCAGGAAACGCTGCGAAGGTCACTATTTTCAGACTGAATTATTTAATTTAATTGCTTACTATTTATTAACTTTATTATCAACAAACAAAGTACGTGCAGGAATGAAATAACGAAAGTATACTTGCGACCATGGTAATCAAAATTGTAAATTATTATTAGCAAAAACGGTACGTTTAAAAACAAAACACCATTTTAAGAATGTCTTTTTTTTTTCTTTCTTTGTCTTTTTCTTTTGCTTCGAAAGTATACAGGCTGAGTCTAAAAAAGTGTTGAGAAATTTCGAAAAGTTTTAACTGCACTCTTGCATAGTACATACATACATAGTAAATAAATATAGGGTACATTTTTTGTTATAGGGTTCCACAACAGAATTCAATATTGCATTGAAAATATAGCTCCTAAAACAACTCTTAAAGTAAATTAACTTTAAAATTAAAGCTTTTATCACGATTTATGATTTTCTTAGGTTAAGTTCATGGATTAAAGGGCCTGGCCACCCTCTAGTTACAGTATTTCACTTTTTAACAAATATAAATATTTTTATAAATTTACTCAAACTTCTTGTGTCAGCTATATATACAAATATACAGTATGGTCTCCAAAACCGTGTTGATTCTGAAACCCCCGAAACATACTTTTCACTGCTAAATATCCCTGACTAGGTACGATCGTTTCATTTCCTTTTTATTTCCTTCAAAATATGGTGTCCAGTTAGTTAAGGAAGAAGAAGACATAAGTGACACCTCTCATCGATACTCGTACTTAAATAATTATTAAAAGTAATTAAACGTTTGCTAAAAATACGGATACACTTTTACTAATGTAACTACGGATATTTCTATCTACATGAATATATTTAATGCTATTTCCACTTTTCCAGAAGCCAAAATTACTTGCTGAAATTGTCAAAATAAAACTGAACAAAATAAACTTCTGCTAGTCATACAAATTATTACACCTTTATTATTTAACAGTAAATAATATTGTAATGTTTTGCGTATGCACGCTTCATACGAAGTCATTAGAATTTCTTAAATTAATATTAATAAATTGCACTCGTGACTCTCGTCGGAATTAATTCGTAAAACGTCAAGTGCGTTTGCGTTGTAAGTAGGAATTTCCTGTTCGCTTCAATAAATACAATCGATTAATATTTAAAAAGCGGGGTCAATATTTCTACGGTAAGAAAATTCCATTTTAAACCGTCGATTTTTAAATAATTTTTTGATTTTGGTAAAATACGTCTTTGTTTTGTTTCATCTGCTATATACATACAAATTCAGTAGCTTCATTTAGTAGGAAAAAATGTTTAGTGTTTACAATTTCTAAGATTTGTTACATAAGCAGGTTGACATCTTTATACAAAGAATAGAAACTTGAAATTTATTTTCAGGACTACAGTGTATGAAAGCTTGAGCTATGATTAATAACTTCTAAATATAGCAGTTTTCTAATTTCTTCTAATTCGTTGGAACCAACGTAATAACAAGAATCAGGTCAATTTAGTGTTTCTTCATTCTTAAAATATTTGAGTGGGTGAACAAATAAAACAAGGATAGCAGGACTGTATTTTTATAACATATTACAGTAATAAATTATGTATGTATTAATAGAATATAAATAGAATCTAAAGAGAGAAACCATTTACATTTCATTGAATAACCTTTTTATTCCTTTTTAATATACATATAAAAGAGCATTGGGAATCACAAACTGTTTACTGCTTTTAGATTAATTAAATAAATTGTTGCTTAAGACAATGTGCAGTGAATAGAGAGAAAGAAGTGTAATTTTACGCTTTCTTACTTGTTGAATCTAAAACCTCTATTAATTAATTATTGTATAATATAATGGCTATTGTACAACATGACGATTTGTAGAATCGCAATAATAACAATAATATGTTATCCAACTTCTAAATAAAAATTTCTGTGAACGCATCTCGTAACGCTGTCATAGTTATGTAATTCTATATTTGACTGTATTTAGTTTCCGTTTCATTGTTAATCTTTACATTACGTAGTATTATTAAATGCAGTTGTAGTTAATTTTTTAGATTTTTTTGAACAAAACTAAAACAACAAAATTGTAACAACCCGAATTTTTGAAATCAAAAGAGTTCGTGATTAAAGGAGTTCTTCCACAAAGTCGATCGGTTTGTTTATAAAGAATTGTTATTTGGAACGGAAGTTCTATTTTCCAGGAGAAAGAAATTGTTTCTTTTTATTCATTTTGTATTCTCAAATACCCTATATATTCGTAAATGAAATTGTTTGAAAATAAAAGAACAAGGAAACGGTATTGTTTGAGATATTACTTGGTTAATTAAATAATAATTGCAATTCACACAGTAATTCTTCTGACTCGATAATGGAATAAAAACAACGAATGTGAACGAGGCATTCCATGAAACCGTTAATGAGGCGGCGAAACATAAATTATTAATTATATTCATCATCGCCACTTCGGAAGTAGTTTTATTTCAGTGCAATTTAAATAGTTCGATAACAGTTATAAGTCATTAACAACAAATATCATTTTCCTTTTGTTCCTTTAAAATATAGTGTCTTGAAATAAAATGCAAGAAATACTGCTGTGGTTTCTTTAGCAAAACTCAAAGACAGTATGACAGTTTTCAATTTATATTTTCTTTATGCCTCTTCTTTCAAAAAATAAAAATTCAAAGAAAATCACACTTGGTGCATATAAGACTACAACTATGTACTTACGTACAGGGTGCCTAATAATAAAAAGTGAGGTCCGAGAGTATGGGAAAATGTTCTAATTACGATAAACCAAATTATCCTTTGATAAATCTTCAAATCCAATAAATTCAATCTTAAGAAATTCTTTCTACTTGAGTTTTCGACAAATAAATAAACAAATAAATCACCAAAACGAAAAACAATTTAAATCTCCGTGTTAAGAATTCGTTGTATGTACTTTTCTCTCATTTTAATTTAAATTGTATTGTAGAGAAAGTTTATTTCCACAACAAACGTGTACTTCATAAACATTTTTTGACGAACAAAATTTAAAACATATTAATCAGTAAATAGCTTCGTAATCTGTTAATTATTATAACTTAGTTTTGAGTGTGACGAATTATTATTAACACAGATCTATTAAAAGTTTAACAAATTCAAGACGCCTTCGCAACTCCATATCCTGTGTTTTTGACGTACTGATTGTAAATCGTTCCTCGTTCCACCGTAGGAATTCTTTTCACTCTGAATTAAATTCTTAATTATAATTAATTATAAACTGTTCCATAGAATGTTTAAATATGATCCCGTAATCTGTTACACTCATTCACGTACGCGATTTGATTAAAAACTGTACGCATATCATCATTGACGTTTAAAACAGCTGTACATAATAAAATTTGTATAGCCTAATAAACACAGCGGTGAATTTCAGTTCTAATAAATCGTTTCACCTTTTCTAAACAACTCCAGCAATTTACATATTCTCGTAATCTGTAACATGCGATGTAACGTATGCGATTTGATTACAAATTGTAAGAGTAGCGACATTTAAAACAACTATGTCTGAGACGGCGACAGCTGGTGCAAGTGAAATTGCGAAGAGCTGGAAATACTCGCTAAGCATTAGTTTTGTCTGACACACATAAATAGAGAACAAACAATACATAGGCAACATCATACTCCCTCGGACGTTACAGGTCGTGCATTGGCCTTCGCGGTCACCAGACTTAAATCTTGCGATTCTTTTTTTGTGGAAGAAGCAGCTGGTACATTCCGCTCTAGTAAATAATCTATAAGAATTAACAAACAATTATTTGCGAATTTGTTACCCGTATTTCAAAGGTACGTAATTCCAATTAGTTTAGAAATTACTAAACGTGTAATAAAACGAATTGAGATGTGTGTCAAGGTCGCATTGTGTGCAACTTTATAGTCCTATTACACTGCCGCATTTATAGAATGCGGTGTCGTATTTCGTACGTAGTGCCGCAGCTCGATTATGGAATAATTTTTTAAATTAATTATAAACTGTCCAAAAGAATTGTTTAAACATTTTTCCCGTAATCTGTGACATCGATTCTTTTATGCGTTTTTTCTTATCGAAACAATTGTCATTCACCCTGTATATCTTACGTCTCAAAAATTTAAGGCATAATTTCTCTTTTTTTGTACAATTTTTGTTTAATTTACAGAATAAAGTTATAATTTTAAAACAAATTTTAGCTGTTGAAAGAATACTATACTATAATAAATTAATAAATTCCTTCGCATATAAGCAAGTAATCAACTTTTCTCATTTAGAAAAACACTTTTGTACTCTTGAGTGATACTGAAGGAAACAAGAAACAAAACTTATTTGATATCCAAAAATCATGAATTAATAAATACCTTCCCAGATAAGCAAATAATGATGTAAAGAAAATTATAAAAGAAATGCAAAAAACGAAAATTATTTGACATCCAAAAATCATCTTCACACAAATACCTTCGAATTTTAAAGTTTTGTACCTGATACTGTCACCTCGTAAATCTCTAAAGTAATTTTTATGACACACAATTAGTTCCCTTATTTCCTTATCTTTTAATATGGGCATACTGATTAGAGCTCTTAATTCACGTTATCGTGCCACTTTTATTAGTCACTTTTATTAGTTATGACGACGCTTCTGATTACGTATTACTGGGAAGATAAAATACAGAAAATATTTTTACAGTGAATGAAAAATATTTACATTAAAAAAAACAATCACAGGTTAATTACTTGGGAAAATAATGACGATATATCTATATCTAAAATGCAACGACAAGATACAAATCATTTAGTGACTCAAAATTTTTCATATTTAATTAATGTTACTTAAAGTTAGAGTTGGAAAGACTGTCCCTTAAAAAATAGCATTATAAAAGAAATAAAATATAAATTTTTATGTTCTCGTTTTTTTTTTCCTTTAGAAAAGTTTTCAAATAATTATTGGAAATAAACCAGAATCAAGTAATTTTGAAACATTCGAGCAAGAAGATCATACTATTATGATAATATGTATAATAAAACGCATGGAAGTATTAATGAAAATTGCAGTAACCATGTGTGCCTGAAATAAATATAATTTAATTTATCCTTACATCTCGTAACCCATAACAAAGTAAAGACGAAAGTAAAGAATAAAAAAATGACACGAAAAGAAATTGTGGAGTTAAAAAAAAAACAGTACTGAAAGACATTAAAGTTGTATCATCGCCGGCACTAAAAACGAAACGCTATAGACGTAAGGCCACAGGCCATAGACCATAGACGTAAGTAACACCCTTAGGCCAGGTTTTTCGATCACAGTTTAACTTTAAACTTCAGTTTATTTCCATTGCTGCTACAGGGATAAACCGAAGATTAAAGTTAAACTGCGATCGAAAAACCGGACCTTAGCCAAGCGAAAGTTAACCTTACATTTACAGTATATTTGTTGTTTACCAATGAGGTTTATTTTAGTTTAGTGCCGGCGACGGTACATGATACACAAATTAAGAAGTGATGTATATAAGAACACCAGATAAGGTAAAAAAATTAACCATTCCATTACTAGAGAAACCAGAGCCAGAAAATTCAAACAGAGATGTAAACTAATAAAAAATAACAATGGGAAAGAAAATGGGAATTGGGAAGCAATAGCACACGCTAGAAAAAAATAAACAAACATTTCAGAAAAATCCTACAAAGTTATACAGCCATTGAAAATAGAAAGTAGGCATTTTATATGTATCGTTAGTCCAAAAGAAAACTTAATCATTTTTTTTCGGAAAAGCATCTGTCCGAAGCAAGTAGGTACATAGCTACAAAATTCCAAAGTACACTCCCGCAAATAGCCATAACCTGTAGTCGGCCATTTAAATTCAGATACTGTCAAAAAAGAACCTTTAGAAACTAATTAACCCTTTCAAAGGAGAATTTTTTTAATGCCAAACAACCCCACATTATAACGCGTGATTTTTTAAATTTTTTTATCAACTCTTGCCATGGAATTTGGACGGTACATCGTAGTTTTACTGTAAAGCAGCAAAATGGAGTGCAATGACGGACTTTTCACTTTAGCTAAGACATGCCATCCAGATCTCATGGCAAGATTGATAAAAAAATTTAATAAATAACTCGGTAGATTAGAGGCGGGCAAATTTTTGTGAGAAAGAAATCATTTAATATCAAGGAAATGCAAATTATGCAGCGTATCTATAAAATACTTTTATTCAACAGCAAAATTCTAGAGATTACAACACCACAAGTTCTTCGCTTATACCACATTTTTGATAAGAATAAGCTATGGAAAAAAACGTTTATCTGAAATCACAGAAATTTATTTATTTTCTAAAATTATCTGGGTCAATTCTGATCGATTGTATAAGCCTGTAAATCAATTATTCAAAGTTAAATTCTCAGTAAGATACGATCTTCTGTAAACCTGAAGCATGAAAATCGTCTTTGATCAGATTGGTTTATTTTCTTTAAGTAAAATAAAAAATGAAATAAAAACGGAACATGCAACAAAAAAGAAAAATTAAAAAAAACAGAACATGAAATTAAAACAAACGATCGCATGACAACTTATTTAAAAAAAAATATGTAACAGACAGGAATATGTACAAAGTGAAAAAATAGACATTTTTACCAAAACTTATTAGTTATTACTATAACTTTGGAGTTGAAAAATTGTGAAACTAATGTACAGATTTGGAAAGCTATGAACGGAAGGGTTAATTTGAATATGAAATGTCAAGTGACGCTTGTAAAGTGACGGCTGTCAGTGTCAACTGTCAAACCGTCAACAACCGGAAGTTACTCCAGTTATACCATTTAAAAATAAAATTCAGCACTGCCAACTCAAACAGTGATTCTTGACCACTTTGTAACTCGTGTCTAAATAAAAACCTGGTCAAGTAGGCTACATTTAGTAATTCGGCTATGTAAATGTAATGGATAAATTCTCGATCACAACCCACTTGACCAGGTTTTTATTTAGACACTTGTTATTAGGTGAATTTTCGCCAATTACTAGTTATAACCGGTAGTTGAAAACAATTACTTTTGTCATTTTGGCTGTCAATTAATTTTCCTGTCAGCTGTTAAATGCGCTTACCTAGAGCATTTTTGCCATTTGTATAACTATTATTCTTTTCTAATGGTGGGGGTTAACTTATTTGGTTATCACTTTCAATTACTGTGTTAATGGCGAAAATTCACCTATTATCACGGCTTTAAAATTTCACACGATTCAATTTCCCGCTGTAAATATGACTTTCCTTAACGGCTTGTCAAAAATAATCATTTTAAACGTCAGATTTCAAATGCAATGCTAAAGTTGTAGTATCACAACGCCAAATTACGTGCTTTCTGAAGGAGAGAAGGATTTTGCAATCGCAAAATTAGAAGATGGTTGGTCGCTATTTTTATTCTATTATTTCAGTTCTATTACTTTACTATCTTGCTGTTCTTAAAATATAACCAAACAATCTGACTTTTGGTTAAATGTCAAAATTGAGGAAAGAGTCTGTTCTACAAAAATATAATTTAGAGAAATTCTGGCTACTTGATAAAAAATCGTGCGAAATTTTAAGGCCCCGATAGTACTTAATTTTGATTTTGATTTTATATTTCTTTTTCAATTTTCTTCTTTCTCCAGTCTAATCTAACAATATTTCCCAATTAGTCAAAACGGCTGCGTTCTGAATCAAAATTAAATTTATATTGGCTTAGTGAATTGCAGTACTTTTTAGTGACTTTACACGTAATTAAAGTCCCTAGATAGATTTATATAAAAAAGTCACTAAATACAAAAGTACTGCAGTTTATGAAGCCAATGGAAATTTAATTTTGACTCAAAATGGCGGTAACTACGGTACTTTATCTACCTAGGGACTTTGCTTTCCAGATGTCACTGCCATCTATTGATGATATGATGATACATAAAACTAAAACTGAGTTTGCAAATGTCATTAAAAACCTGAAAGCAGCGCCATCTATTAATACATTGAAGAATTTTGTCATTTTAAAAGTTATTTTTGTATTTCACATTTCAGCGTAACAATATTTTCCAATTACCTTAATTTTTAAACAGATACCACTGCCATCTATTAATGCACTTTTACCATTTTTACATAAAACTGAATTTTCTTCATCTAAATTTGGTTTGTGGGTTCGTTTTTAAAAGCACTTGAATATTTTACTTTCAGTTGATCATTTTGAATTGATCTGTAAATGGCAATAAGTACTACAGTCACTAAATAAATACAGTACCGCAATCCATATATGCTTAATGTGTAAGACAAAGAAACCACGTTTTTGCAATAAAATGGCACATTTTTCTAATGATTTTCTTTCCGGCAAGTTTAAATTGCCGATTTTTCTAATGATTTTCTTTCCGGCAAGTTTCATCAAACTTAACACCTGTCAAATAGAAGGTTAGAATTCCCAAATGTGTCGTTGTTAGCGTTAGACATTTAAATTGCCCGCCAATATTTTGCACTAAAATGGCGACTGATTGCGGTACTGTAATTATTTAGTGACGGTAATAAGTACTGCAGTCACTAAATAAATACAGTACCGCAATTTATATGCTTAATGTGTAAGACAAAGAAGTCACGTTTTTGCACTAAAATCGCCGACTTTTCTAGTGATTTTTTCCGGCAAGTTTAAATGGCCGACTTTTCTAGCGATTTTCTGGCAAGTTTAATCAAACTTAACACCTGTCAAATAAAAGGTTAAAATGCCAAAGTGTGACGTTGGCGTAAGACATTTAAATTCCTCGCCAATATTTTGCACGAAAATGGCGGCTGATTGCGGTTCTGTAATTATTTAGTGACGATAATAAGTACCTGATACCTGCGCCCTTTCTTCATACAAAAAAAGTTTCCATTTCATTTATTTTTTGTTAGATAGAATGTAGAGGGCGATAAGAAACCTATCATTTGAAAAAAATTGAAATTCATTTTCTTGGCGTCACCCTCGCGTAATTTTTTTTAATCTCTTGATTTATTAATCTCTGCATTATTAAAAGAGAATACCTATACAAAGTCTCACAGTTTCAAATTTTTGTTTATAAGCATACTTATAAGAAATTGAATATGATTTAGGGAGAAGTATCAAAAACGACGTTGCTTAAATTAGTCTATTTCCTTTAATTAAAATAAAAAATAATGAAATAAAAACAGAACATGAAAGAGAAATTAAATAATAACAAAACATGAAATAAGATAATTTCTCAGAGACTGATGAATAATCCTGGAGACCTATACTTGAGCCACTGAACCGACGGAGTTATCACGCGTTACCCTCGTGACAGTCGTGACAAGGACACGAAAAGACGTATTTACATCGAATAGAAACAAAACCGTGTACGCAGTGATTATTTCAATGACCAGGGTTGGCACGCGGGGCGGAGGTTGCCCATCATTAGTCTAGTGTAAATCGAGATCACAAAAACGACAATCACGTGTACATCACGCAGTTTTATTGCTCCGTGCGTTGGGTGGCCGGGGTATAGGAGAGTTCAAATCTTGGAAAGAGCTTCGAGAAAATAGAACCTGTTCTAGACCCCAAAAATTTCTTGTTCCAAATAGTTTTATACATATTGCACCAAATCTGGTGCAAGAAATAGGAAAGTCTAAATGGCCTTTTATGTAGAAAGGACAATAATCGTAAAATAAAAAATTAATAGTCATATAATGTCTGTGTGAAAAGAGTTTCGAACAAAATGTCCTGACCTTCAATGTACAGCATAGCAGGTTACGTTTTTATTTTCATGGGCCTCGTTTACCAAATATTTATTTCAGCTAACAATTTTTATAAATTATTATGAATGTCGTGCTAATTTTTTATTTCAATCACTAAAAATCTATTACTTTTGGTACGGGGCTACCATAAGAAATTGATGTTGCAAACATATTATGATCCACCCTAAACATTATGTATGGGGTGTTCCCTTAAAAAAACCAAAAATTAATAAGCAGTATTTTAGCGTAAAAATTGAATAGTTTGGGTGCTATAAAAGATTGTAGGACACTTCTTGCTTTGATTCCTGAGTATTAATGAAGTATTAAATGAGTATTAGTGGAGAAGCTGATGTTCTAGAATGATCAAATAGCTTCAAGACTAGTTGAATCATTTTTGAAGCGTGAGGTAACTTTTTAATTTACTTGAAAAGTGTTTAGCATTTCCGTACCAATTGAACGCGTGCCAATCCCGTACCCAGGGAACAACAGAGCACGATGGTGCGCTGTAAACCTGTCTCTACATTGAGCGGTTTCCATTCGTGACTTTCCGCTAAGCGCCGTATATCCCCTATATATAACAGCGAACATCGTGGCTATCAGAAAACCCAGAGAACACGGAGGTAATTTGGTGTGAGGCTCGTCGATACTGTACCGGCGTCAGACACGCCTTTAAGCGTTCACAATCGTAATGTGTTCAGTTTAGTGATAAAATAGCATTTTGTAAAATAAAGGCCTGTTACAATCACGCAGAGTGTCCGTCGGTGTGCTCATTTAAAACTGAACATAATCGACTTTAATGTTCAGCCAACGTTAACGCGTTTTCAATCCGTAAAAGAATAATTTTGTAGTCACAGAGAAAAAGTTAGTGTCTACAAATGGTCATTTAATTTTATTTAGTGTAGATTTCTCCTGCTGCTCTGCCGTAAGTATTACTTATTAATTATTTTTTACCTCACCCTTTTATTGAACCAATTTCAGTAAGCACAAAGAATAAATAAAAGAAAATTCCGACACGCCAGTTAATGTAGGTAACTGTACTCGTTATGCATAACTGCATTTTTTTTTTTACTAGGCCAGTTTTATTACAGTAACCTTAAGGTAATATTTATCAAACGTGCCTACTGTTAGAACAGCAGTAAACCACCACATCGAGTTTTATTATGTATGTCCGTATTTAGACTGAAGCGAGATGGTGAAAGTTCGCCAATGTTCACATATTTCATTTCGAACGATTACTAATCGGAAAACTGAAGTTACCTGTTCAAATCAGAAAATATAAGTATAAAATGATAAAAGTGTGAACCCGCCTCAAATATTTGGAGCTTTAATTGAAAGCTGAATTGAGGCCGTTTTTTGTGAGGTTTATTAACTGAAGCGAATGTAATCAATCAGATAAAAATCGTCTTATCAAGAAAATGCAGTAAATATTATAATCACTTTATACATAGTTACGTGATTGAAACTCTATATACTTATAGTTGTGTCTAAAAATAGTGCAGACATTAAAAAAAAAATTTATTGCTATTACGATACGTTCCAATAAAATAGAACAATGTATGTATATTTTTAGCAACTGTATAATATACCATATGTTTCATTTTATGTTGAAAACGCGCATATATTTTACGTGCTCTTGTTTTATATAAAAATATTATATTATTATACATTTCCGACTAATCATAACATTTGTTTATAAATATTTCTAGTATGTAGTAGTAACAAAAATAGTGTAGTATAAAACAAACTTAGAGGCCGTTTTAGACTAGTCTATTTCTTGTACAAGGTTTGGTTCAAATTCTTGAACAATTTAATTTGTGCCAGTAAATTGTAGCAACATATAAATTGGATTAAAACTATCTGGAAAAATAAAATATGTATCTGCAAATCACATCTGCGGCCCAGAAATTTCTTGTTCTAAATTTTTATTGTAGAAATTGAACCAAATCTTATAGAAGAAATAGGCTAGCCCAAAACGGCCTTAAGACAATGATCAGAGTTTTCAATTTACATATAATAACTGGTAGGTACATTTTATTTTGATTTTAATTCGAAATTCATTAAATGTAGGGGTGACAGGGGGGAATGAGAGCCACTTAAGGAAAAATCAATATATTTTGAAAAAATATATTCTCTCAACAATTTTAACTAAATTAACGTAGGACACGATAATAAAATAATACTAGTCTTTTGTGTATTTAAATTGTTTTTGCTTTTTTAATAAAAGGATTTTAAATAAAATTTAGCACTAGACCGATCAAAAAGAAAGCAACTGTGCTATAGCAAAAGCTAAACTTAATAAAAGTCAGGTTCGAGAAAACGACGAGACGGTGATATACACAGTAAAGTTTCAAATACCAATAAAGATAAACAGTTGAAAACTAAAAAAAGTATTTAAGAAAAATAAGTTGATTTTTTAAGAACTTTTCTAACTCAAATACAGGGTGACTGACAATTGTTCCGACAAAAAAAAACACGATAAGAAGCGAGAGTATGTTTAAAAAATTCTTTGTACTGTAGTTTTCGAGAAACTAATTAAGAGAAATTCGAGAAATCAATCAAAAATTATACCCAAAACGACGATACACATCTGGTTAAAATACAGACAAAAAATTTCACGGTAAGCACGGCGGCGTAACATCGATCGTGAACTTGACCTTATGGAATTTCACGTCAATTGCGTTTTTAGGTCAACGCTCGGTGCCGTGAAATACGAACTACAAAATATATACTTGACAAATGCATGCAAATCACCTGAAGCAGATTATTCTATGCAAAGGGTCACAACGGCTCCACCAACACTTGCTTTGGCAGGTAAACAAGTTAATCACTAAAACGAAAAACAATTTAAATCTCCGTGTCAAGAATTCCTAGTACCTTTCTTTCATTTTAATTAAAATTTTTTGTAAATAAAGTTTAAAACATTTTAATCAGTAAATGCCTTCGTATTCTGTTAATTATTTTAACTTCGCTTTATGTGTGATGAATTATTACTAACACAACACTATTAAAAGTTTAACAAATTGAAGGCGTGTTGGCAACTCCACATCCTGTGCTTTTAGCGCGCAGGATGTAAATAGTTCCTCGTTCCACCGTATGCTTTCTTTTCACTTTGAATTAAATTCTTAATTAATTATAAACTGTTCCTTAGAACTTTTTAAATATAATCCCATAATCTGTTATATTCATTCACGTACGCGATTTGATAAAAAACTATACGCATACCACCGACAACGTTAAAACAGCTGTGTATAATAAAGTTTTTATAGCCTAATAAACAAAAAACCCGTGGGCGATGAATTTCAGGTCTAACAAATCGTTTCACATTTTCCAAACAACCCTAGCAATTTAAATTTTCTCACGATCTGTGACATACATTCACGTACGCGATTTGATCATAAATTGTTATAGTAGCGACATTTAAAACAATTATATCTTAAAACAATTATTTTATTGTTAGAGTACATAAATTGAGAAAAACCTATGCAAGAGTTGAGTATGTTGTCAAGGCATATTTGATTTTTTTTTAATTTCGAATTTCTGTTAAATTTCGAATTTCTGAAGTAATGTAACCTGACCTGAATACCTCGAAAACGGTTAATCTGGCAAAGATGGAACTTAGTTCATTCCTTGTATATTTTTATTCGAACTTTTCAGTTTTTGTTTCAGATTTTTTTGAAAAAGTGACAATAATGGTATCTTATAATACAAGTGCGCGTCGCGCTTTTAACACGTCGCGCGTGCTTTAAAGGCTCTTAGGCACGTGTATTATACGATATTTTTTATTATACCGCTAAAATGTGAAAATTAGAAAGACATTAAAATTTAAATTCATTTTGCAAAGTTGCCTGTGGATCGCATTTTGAATCGTTAACGTGGAAATTGTATGTGTTGTTCCTAGGCAACTTTAAAACACGGCGTGCTTTAATCGCCCTTTTTCGCACGCTTTTTAGTTTTAAAAACAGAGATTTTGATGCAAGTATAATAAAAAAAAAGTTATTTATTAAAACGATAACCTACTACCCTGGATCTACGCCACTGGTGAAGAATATTATATTTTGTCTAAAACGTATCCATTCTTGTATTTCATTCATCTTACATATCAAATTCCTTAAACCGTTCCAGAGGTATTTAAGAAAATATACTTTCCAAGTTGTCCCTTTAGGAGGTTATATTTCAGAATCGAAAAACTTTTGGATATAGATAAATTAGGTTAAATATTTTGATGTTCTCTATACGTGGTATAATTATTGCCACCTTAATTGATAACATCCTGTAGAACGTGGCGTCATATTTCATACGCGTGCTTTTGGGGTAATTTTTTTTTATTAATAATTATGATCTGTTCAAAAGAATTTTTAAACTTTTTTCCCGTAATCTGTGACATCGATTCTTTTGTTTTCGTTTTTTTTTTGTCGGAACAGTTGTCATTCGCCCTGTACTTATGGAAAGAAACGCAGAAACTTGAAGAAGAGGTACATATTTTCTTTTTCGATCTTTTAAAAAAATTAAAAAAGTACATATATGAAAGGAAAATATAAAATATTTTTGAAAAAGAAGGCAATTAATTTTTACTAAATATCTGAGCGAAACAATAAGACAAATTTTAAATAAAAATGTACTTGAAGAGATTTAAAAATATGAAAAACTAGGAAAATTGAAAACAGTTATTCTAAAAGCAAACTAAACAAATAAACACATTTACTTTCTACGCACTTTTCACTTTCAGTGACAGATAAAGAATAATTATTGCAAAAAACAAAAACAAATAAAAGCAAATGTGTATGTATTTTTAAGTGCGTAGAAACGTAAACAACTGTAAATTGATATTGTACTATTGCTATCATAAAAAACTAGGACAAGACTTTTTAAGCTGTGTAAAACTGCTACCGACCATAAATTTTAAATTATTTGAAATGGTCACTCATTGTCAATCATATTTACAGTAAATATTGTTTTAAAAGCTAGGCTAGCTGCTTGCATAGTAAAGGGTGTCAAAGTTAATAAACTTCTCAGAATTTCAGCGTTAACAAAAATACAGTTACTGACTTGACAGCAAAGTAAGATTCAATGTAATAAAATAATGAAAACGCATGGCTACTGGATTTAAAAGTTGTCCTAGTTCTTATGATATCGATAGTATGTCTGGCTTTAATTTTATAAGTTATATCGTGATTTTATTTTAATATGAAACATTGCTGTTCATATTACTATGGAAACTAAATCCAATTTTTAAAAATGTCGCTGCATGATCGTCGTTGTCGTTAGGGTTTCTAATGTCATATCAAATAAAATTTGTCCATTTTAATTTGGAACATCTGTTAGGCGAAGAAAGTTAGTGAAAATAAATCAAGGAGAATCATCCCTGGACAAGTAACTAATGCAGTTAACAACTTTTATAATCGTTTAGGATATTGCATGGAGGTAAATGAAGAAATGTTTGAAAACTTGTTGTGGTGTTTGTTTTGAACTAAATAATTTCTGTTTTCTTATGTTTACTTATTTTAAACAAGAATAAACTTAACTAAAGAGTTGCTATTATTTTGTAGTGCAAGTATATTGAAATAACTTATAACGGAACAGATTTATGACAGCTGTCATCTCATTTTCTATTTTAAAAAGAACAGTTAATTTAAAAATTGTAAATGTTGCTATGGATTCTCAGATTCGTACGTAACAGCAATGTTTTATGTTAAAATAAATTCACGGTATACTATGTATGTATTTAATTAGGCTTGCTTTCATGAATACACAATTTGTAAAGAGTAAAAATAACTTAAAATAAAGTTCATTTTTTATTTATATGGTGATCGTATAATATGTAGATACCATATGTCCAAATAAATTTTTGATAAAGGTAGGTCATGGAAGTGTAAATGTATGTCTAATCTACAACACCAAGCGGTTTTTGTAACAGGTGATCAATGTCTTTTCTAATCAAGTGACCTATGGAAATAAAATCATGTGTCTTTGATTAATTCATTATTTCAAATGCCATTTGAATTACATAACTGCATTTCTATACAAAACGATAGGAATGCAATAAAAATAATTCAAATCGCATTTGAAATAATAAACTAAACACAGACATAACTTTTTTCCATAGGTCACTTGATTAAAAAAGATATTGATCACGCGTTAGTTAATGACACATCAAGCTATAAAATGTGGCAAATTAAACTTCAATTTTACTTAACTACTCAAAAACTACACAATATTTTAATGTAAATAATGTAGTAATTTATCTTCCATGGCTTACCTTTATCAAAAATTTATTTGGACATATGGTAGATCTGAGTTAAGAAAAAATGACAAAAGCCGCAAGGCCGCTTCACGAAAGTTAGAAGATTACTATGTTTCTATAAATTCAATTGTACCTACGCATGGGCACAGCTGAAATCAATAAAAATGTGAAAATGACTATTAGAAATAGATTACAATTATTTGACGCTATGTCAGTTTATAAATAAATAGGTCACACTTTTTTGAAAGGTAGGTATGTTTTGTTAAGTAGACAATTAATTGAAAATGCAATCAAACTTACAATTGTGGAGGTGATATGCAAAACCTCACAAGTCGTTTTTTTGACAAATGGAATTTTAAACCCCGTTCACAATGACTTAACGTAACAAAATTAATCACTTAATAAAAGTTGGAAACACTCTTAGAAATGTAAGCATACTAATTGGCTAATTATATTAATTTGCTTTTCTTAAGTTGACAACTTCCATTTTTAGGTTAACTCTGTTAAGTACATTAAATCAACAGCGTTCTAAAACAATATAGTGAGTGTAGTCTTGGAGTTGAGCAAAAGAATTTTATCCTTTATTAATCTAGGCAACCACTAACAATTTACAAATACTTGCGCAAGCAAAGAACAAAAAATTCCTTCATTGTGAACACATAAATTAACACTCTAATTTCCTTAATTTAATTTTGTTACGTTAAGTCATTGTGAACGGACTTTTAGGCAGATTCGTTATCGGACTTGTGAGGTTTTGCATCTCACCTCCACAATTGGAAAATTTCATTTCCATTTTTTTAAATTTCAGCTGTACATATAAATATGTACCTAATAGTCAAATATGAAATACAAAAAAATTCAAATGCCTCTACATTGTCTACGAGTCATAAATGAGTCGAGCGAAAGTGTGCGATTTTTAAACTGTCCATGAAGTTATAAATAACTTATAACAAAATTATTATGTATAAAAACTTCATTGCGCAATTTTTAAACTCAAAATTCAAGATGTGTTGGGTACCTACTATTCTTACTCGTGAGATTGTATGTGAAAAAGAAAAAGAGATATTAATCGAGTTATATGTATACATTTAACTTTACTGACGTTTCGCGAAATGATTTTTTGCTTTGTCAAAATTCAAGAAAATGTATAAAAATTATGTATGTGTTTACATCACCTTCGGAGTATTTCTGATTGTAATGTTGCAATAAGCGTAAAAACAACTAAGCATAGATTCTTAAAATACAGAAATAAAAAAACGATATCTTCAGATTTCCGAATAGAAAGTGAAAATAATAAAAACGTACTGTAGTTCCGAAGAGACTCACCAATATTACCACTTAATTAAACATGAACGAGCTCAAATTAAATTCCAATTGAAATAATTGACGCAAGCCAATACTGGACAATTTAACTTTCTCGGAACAGAACCTAAATTGCTGGATTATACATAGAACTTCGCCCAAGAAATTAATTATTTACACCATTTTAGTGTTCCATGTTGAGGAGTTCACACATTATTTACAAGAGGAAATATTTGTGCGTAGTTATTCGATCCGTTCGAAGTCTACTTACGTAAATACATAATTAGTTATTTGAACTGAAGAATTAGTTTTATGGAATATGTTTTCGTGAAAAATAACATCTATTAATTATTTATTTACACTTTCACTTAGATCTTTTCTTCGATACCATTAACGCTTCTAATTAAAATGTAAATTAAATTTCGCGTTTATGAGATGGGGTGTGAGTGTTTTATTATGAAAAAAGAATGAAAATTTTCTCTTTTACGTAAAATATAAAAGAAAAGAAATAATGTAGATGTGTATTATTTATTCGAGACATTTCAAATTCAATTACGTCACATTTTGCGCGCATTGCGCTGTCAGTGAAAGCGAGTTACGAAAATGTTTAATTAAGGAATATCATTGCGCAAAATATCGTAATTCGGATGACACACACACACAGGTGTCCACAAAAGATAAAAATTATTTTTAGGAATGTCTACTATGCAGACTACTTTGGCTAATTGATATTTAGATAGCCATAGTTCAGCTTAACATTTTTAAACAATTCTATTTGAGTAACAGGTACTTTTTAATTAACGCAGTTTCTAATCCGTTGAAAATTTATTTTAAAAAGAATGTCAATTAATATACAGGATGTTTCATAACAGGTAAAAAAAGCTTCAATTGTTATTATTGTAAAAGCGAAGTTCAAACTTATTTATTGTGAAATCTTACAATGTTAATAATAACTTATCTTTACAAATATCTGTTATAAATTTGTATAGTATCGGAGTAATAATTCGGTTAAAATTTTAGTTAGTTTGTGGGCGTGTTCGTATTTATTTTTTATTCACAGGACATTCACAACATATAAAAATTTAATAACAAATATTGGCAATAAATAATTGAACTGCTCTCCTCGTTATCGTCGTCTATGAACTTGAAGGGCGGTGTCACTAGCAGAGACAAGTCGGATGAAGAAACTTCTTCAGAACGTCTTGGTTCTTATAATATTTCCTACTCCATCTCTTCAACAACTGGCTTCAAAGGTGTTGATGGAGTGTGTGGAGTGCCTGAGAACTCTTTCACAACGATTTAATTCCTGGGGTGTTTCTATTATCCTCTCTTCAACAGCTGGCTTCGACGACGTTGATGAGTATGTTTCAAGTGTAAATGGTCTTTTGACAAAGGCTGCACAAGAGACGTTGTGTAATGGTGGGTGTTCTTGATAATGTCTGCACAAGAATCACTGAGCTGGAACGGCTAGTTCTCGCTTTTATAGGTTTTTTTTTCCGTAGCGGGGAAGAAGTAACTTTGCTTCATTGATCTGAATATGTACTCGAATCACCGATGATTACAGTTGTATCTTATTCGTCAGGAGGCAGTCTTTTTATGTTTATGCGGTTTCGCTTTAATTCGTCAAGGGGCGGACGTAATTTTGTTTATTTGCGACTTTCGTCATCGTTGTTTCGTTACGTAGATGTCAACGTGATGCTTCGCCTGTATTTGTCTATAACCGTCCTCATTCAGAATCACTTAAAAATCACTGATCGCATTCCCTTTGCAGTTATTCAATTGGTGATAAGTGATGAGGAAATTGATTGAGTTTCCTCTCCCACACCCCGACTGGTCAAGCTAGTTTTCGAAATCAGTTATCATGTGATTTCATACGTATTTTGAGGTTATGTCAATTTTTGTTCTAAAACATCATTCCTTTAAGAGTCTCTCTGTTAACTTTAAAATCAGTTCAGTTCAAAATCAAATCGATTTGATTTTGAATGAAGTGAATAGCCGTCCTCCATTTACATTCACTTCACCCAAAATCAAATCAATTTGATTTTGAACTGAACTGATTTTAAAGTGAACAGAGAGACTCTTAAAGGAATGATGTTTTGGAACTAAAGTTAACATAACCTCAAAATACGTATGAATCACATGAACATGAAACTGATTTACAAAACCAGCTGGATCAGTACGGGGTGCGGGAGGGGAAACTCAATCACTTCCTCATCACTGATCGCCAAATGAATAACTGCAAATGGAATTCAATCAGTGATTTTTAAGTGAATTTGAATCGATTCGCGATCAAATAAGTTGTAAATGGAGGACGGGGACGGCTAATGTAAATGAAGGACGGCTTATATGACATGCCTGACGTTTCTTGACGTCTGTTATTTGACGTTTGTTGCCATATGGCATCGTGACACGATTCGTTGCTCGCTAAGCAACGTATGAGACTTTTAAACATCAGTGTAAATTTCATTTTCAATGTGTGCACATTTTGCATTTATTTTTTGCTCATTTCAATTTAGACATTTAACACAGCACGACCAAATGACAGAAATAAGGAAACGGATAATTTGACACAAATTACTTAATGAGATTTACACTTTTAACGAGGCAATCTGTGAGCTGAGAATAACATTTACTGGAGGCACGTTAATTTAGATGCTAACATCCACTGACTCGCACTTGTATTTCAATTTGGTTTATTTTTTGCTCACATGTTGTCTCGCTATTAAATTCATTAGCTCAATGATTTTGTAAAATTTCTGAATCTTGTTAGCGTCGCCGTCTCTTCCGTAATCCTTTCATTTATTTTGGTCATCGAACATGAATTACAAAAATAAACATTATCGAGTCTTCGCAACTAAATAAATTAGCACAGTGCCACCGATAAATCTTAACACTCGGTGGATCCAACCATTACCTGTTTATTAATTCATGTTAATTCGTGTTCAATTATTTGATGACTTCCATATATGAAATTGAAGACTAAGGCCCAATTTTACAATCGTGGAATAAGAATGGAATAACTGTGCGCCAAATATCCTCCATATCTACGTTACACCTACGTCACGTTATACCACAGGTTATACCAATAATAGTGCTTATCCGACGATTGTAAAATCGGGCCTAAATGTAACTGTATCGGTTATATCAATATATGATTTAATTACTCATGCATGTTTTACCGTGAATCAAATATTGATGTCATCTAAACCTTGACTCTTTCTATTCCTGTGTTGTCCTAAAACACTTTTAAAAAATTTGAATTTGATGCAATTTTTTTTGAAAACGTTAGTGTAGACATATTTTATCTAAAATTCTGAAATAATTAAAGTTAAACTTGAATCACCTTGTATAATATATTTTACGGTAATTTTCTTTTTTGGCGTTTTCCTTATTTCCTATTTCTACTTGCAATTAACATAAAAGAATTCTGTGTGGTCTGTGACCACACACTTATTGCATGTCATTGTTTACCAGAATATTACATTGATTAAAAAAATAAATAAAAATTGTTTTCTAGAAATACATAATACATTTATAGATTATTTTTCCGGAGTCGACCACAGACGTTCCGAAACCAGTTACGAATAATTATATCATTAATGGACCACATCACGTATTATTTGACATTGGCCCTCATAAACAAACAATAGAATTGTCAAAGCCAATCACATCAATAATATATTATTTTCAAAAAAACGTTTTGCATTTGTATTTTAACGATTTTCCTGTTAAATACCTTGAAACTGAGATTCCACGTGGCGTATTTAATTTCTACAATGAAATTGGTTTTTCAAGGATATTCTCTAACTTCCTGTTAATAAATATTTTTTAGGCAAGGTAACAACATTTATTGACTCTGGTTGAACTATATGAAAGACTAGCAAGATCATGGTACTTAGGTAATATAAATAGGTCAGTTCCCCCCGCCCCTTCAATAGAACCTCAAAAATAAAAATTTGCATTTGGAAGGAATTATAGAAATTTTGCCTATCTTTCCAGTAATCTTTCAAAATTATTTCATTTCATTTTTTACACCCCCTCATGTACCCCTTAAAAACTGGTGTATAAGGCGACTTTTGTCAGCCAAATTATTGAAGTAAATTTTTTCCTCTTGTTTTTCTGAGTACATTAACTCGTGTGTGTTGTGCAGATATCGCACAGTTCAATGTTTCATTGTTAATTATATGCGGTTATCTTTTATCTTTTATAAATTAATGTATGTACATGGGTGTGGAGTTTCTCGTTGTAAGGGTTTAATTGAGAAAATTGTTTATATTTAAAATGACCGTAACCATTACCACACCTTACTATTAAAAGTTTTTTTTTAAAACACTGTTCAAATTAATGAAATGGAAATGATATACATAGTGTAAATTAAAAATATTTTCCGTTTATTTTGTTGATTTATTTCCGAAATGCGTATTTACAAAAATTATATAATTTCGTTTAATAAATCATTAATTTTTAGTGGAAAAAACGTTTTTTTAAATTTCTTTATTCCTATTTTCGATGTCTAAATGAACAGTAAATGAAAAAAAAATTTTCACAGTAATAAAGAATGCCATTCTAGATGGCGCTAAACTCACATTAATGTAAGCAAAAAATAAATTATTTAAACAACGTTTTTAACAATCTAACAATTATTATACCAAGAAAATATACCCACTTAAATGCACTAAAAACTATGCACTAATAAGAAATATTAAAAGTCACTTCAATTTTTATTAATTTATAATAACAACTTATTTACTTATACTATTCATTGCTGCCATGTATTTCTGGTTCTACACATATTAGGCGCAGATTAAAAAAATGTAAACAGGGTCAGACTAGCCTCACCTGCACTGAGAAAAATGAAATAGTTAAGTCAACAATTTTTTGAATGACAACTTTTTGTGCGTTGACTTAAATAAAATGTACTTGTTTCAACCGTAATATTCTTAACTGAACATCTTGAAAATTGTTGAAGTAACACTAAGAAAATGTTAAGCTATTACATTTGACTGAACGATGTAAATGTTTTGCCTTAAAATGAAAGTGTTATGTTAAATCAACAAGTTGAAATTTCAAAATGATCGTAAAGTGCTGTTGCTTTTATGTGTCTGTTTTGATTTTTTATTTAACGGAATAAATGTTAAGTCAAATAAAAGCGAGGGTTATTTTTTTTTTTATCTGTGGTGGTTGCCCAACGGGGTCCTAAGTCAAAGACTTGTCAGGACCTCAGGAGCGGGAGTGTATTTGAATGTGTGTAAAGTGTTCCATGGCTTTGTTACTTCCAACCTTCTCGCCGTTTAAGGGGAAGCAGTGTCGAATTTTATCCCCAACACTGAAGGGTGCCTAAAGTCGATACCGACCACCCCCGAGAAAAATCCCGAGTGCGGTTCGAACCGACGACCATGCGATTGCAAGGCCGGTCCTCTTACCACTGGACTGTTCAGGCGTAAATTAATTCTCATATTAATAAGACGTGTGTTATGTTTGCAGAAATCAAATGAAATCAATGAAATTCTTGCTATCGAGTTCCAGATGGCGCCTGCTAAAACTTCAGGGATATTTACTGCCTGTCTCAACCTTGTTGTTCGACATAGTTTCTTAAATGGATAAGATATTCGAATGTGTCCGAAGTTATATAATTCGTTGAGAGGTTTGTTCAGCTCCTCTTGCCACCTCACCAAAGGTTGAAGGGTTACCTTACTTTGGCAGTATCGTAAAGAGGTGAACATTTAATTGATGTTTACCGAAACACTAGTCTCTACTAGTCTATATTGAATTGACTTTACGCTTTTATTAACCGTACTGAAAAGTTACTTCAAATATATCAAAAATATAATTTTAATTCCCTGACAGCATACAGACAAATAAAATATTTAACAATTTTAACAATCTAAAGTTCTTGTATCAATCTTCTTGTGCATTAAAAAAACAACAAGAAATATGTCTTCATTGTATGCTTGCCTCAAACAAAATATTGAGTTGATTCAATCTAAAATATTTAACATTTTTTGACTGTTGGTTCATTGCTAATAGGTAAACGAAAATATTGTTAACTGAACGTGTTTTTAGTTGACTGAACAGTTTATTTTTCTCAGTGCGTGTACGTATGAGAATTAAGAATAAAAAAATCAAACTCGAATACAAAGAGAAAAGCCTAGACATTTATTTATTAATAAAATGAAGTTATTACCATACAAATTAGCCTGTTGCTACTTCAAACTCAAATCGCGATTTTATGATTGAAGCATCAACGACATGTGTTTTTCAAGAGGGATACTTGAAAACTAAAATTGGCTGTATGGTCCACCAAAAGTATATGCTGCTGATTTTAATGTAAACTAATTAATTCGCCAATTATTATTAATTACAGACTTTCTTAACGGCGACATGTTCATTTAAATGTTCTCTAGTTGTTGAAGAAAATAAGCAGTGACAAAATTGGATGTAAATGTGATGCAAAAATACAAGGAGCTGCTTAGTAAACATTAGGTCATTATTTACATTGTATACATCAACTGTAATTTGCTAAACTAACTGGCAATTGATCTACAATCTAGTAGAACATTCCATTCAGTTTTTGCTCGTTCCCTTTATAAATATCGTTTCTCGTAATAACCGACTGAAATTAATATCGTGGATTAAATATTTCTCTGACGTTAGTGCATTACATTAAAAATAAATTTATTTTTATATCCACAAGTCTAATGGATTTTTTTAATATTATCGCAGCACCTATGTCACCATATACATTATGATTGAACCGGTATGAATAAATTTAAATAAGTTTGCAGTTGTCAATAATGATATATTTAATTTATAATAATGATGTGAATGGTAAAATGATATTGAACAATGTTTCAAAAGGTACAAAATGGTACATCTATTACAGAATTATTACTTTCAATTAATTAAAAATTCAAATGTTGTTTGTATTTTTTTATGTTCTATTTTTTGGTGGTAACTTTCCATTTAAATGAAGAATGCATTGCTTTATTCGAAGGTTAGTTTTCGTTATTTATTTCGATATTACACGATATTTGTCAACAGAAATTTTGTACTTTGCGCAGCGTTGAACGATTACTCCTCGAATACTAATTAACCTACGGGAAATTTAAAATATGAAGCGCGACGACGACAATGAAACTTTCTAAATGTTCGACATATTTGAACGAAATGTTCGTTTTGTTTCAGGGTACAAAATGGCACACCTGGTGACGAGCGTCGTCGACAAATACCATGATATTTTAGATAACAAAAGTGGTAAGTATTTTTAGTTTCCATTTAACAAGATAAAAGTGCGCAAGAATAAATAGAAATCTACCTGTAGACTTCAACAGCTATATACGTATAATGTAAAACTAGCGCAATATGTGTTACTTCTTTGAAGGATGAGGATGATAATTAATTTGTTACACAAATATTATTATGTATGCAATTTGCAAAGTCGCAAACACAATAGAAGAAACGAACTTGACCCATTTAGGGTAACGTAATATGTCTTAAGCAATTGGAAATGTATACTTTTTTTAATTATAAATTATAAACAGAGATATGCGCAGGGATGCCTTGAAATAAGGATTATTTATACTGTAAAAATAAAACACACATTTTTTTTTTGTTTCTCACAGCCAGTATAATAGTATATACTTTGACTACCTACATCTTTTGGAAACGTCCTGTATAATAGAACGTATCCAATTCAAATGTATTCACTATACTTAAATTTCTAAATTTTTAGTAGTTATCCAAAATACTAAGGCCCAGTTGTACAATTCGAGTTTAACGTTAAACCAAGCTTAAACCCTTCACAATCACATATATAGTTGTAATGGACGTTGCTATGGGTTTAAGCTTCGCTTAAAGTTAAACTCGAATTGTACAACTGGGCTTTAAGTGTTGTTACTGATGAAAAATAGATTAAAATTCCTAATTGTCAAAAGAAAATATGTGAGAGATGTTAAAAAATCAAAAAAAACAATAAAAGGTAAAAGCTGACCAGTAAAGAACATTTATATTACAACATAATTTTTATTTATCGAAGATTTCCCGCAAATAAGTTCTTAAATGTCTACATCAATGCTGTAGACTCTGCTACATTATTGAAACTATTAATAAATGAAATCGTTTTTGTGTCACAAGGTCACATTCTTCACTGCTTAATTTCTCTGCTTTCCTTTTCGACCGATTTCTTGCATAACAGTTATAAAATAACAAAACCTGATTTTTGCCAACTCCCGTTCATTTAGCTGACGTGACAATTTAAGTGTGTCACATGTAATATTTACAAAACATAACCAGCAGTGGTATTTATATTTTCAATTCGAATGAGCGTTGCCAGAAAAAACATAAACTGCGTAATAGATGGCTCTTCACTTTTATAATACATAGATTTTCATATTATACTGATAGATGTCGCCATTACACTCCTGGTTGTTGCATCGTATAATATACGTGTCACTCAATTTAATCAGTTTTTATATTTTTCATTTTTATTCTTGCGTTTTTGTATCTTTCAATTATTTTTTCTTATTTGAGTTACATTTTTGTAACATTTTTTTTAATATTTTTGTATTAAAAATCATTTGTTGTTTTTAAATTAATACCATTTCGTCTTTTTTTTATTTAATTTCAAATTAGGATCTTTTTACTTATATTTAAAAAAATGGCAGTTTATTTAAAAACTAAAAATATTTAAACATCCTGTACAAACGCGTTATTTTTATTAAAATAAACGCATTCCAATTTTTTTCTCTAAACAAATTTGTGCCAAGTAAAATTTTGATATTTTATTTTCTTGTCATTTTAAAAAATAGACGGCGCGCTAAATTAACCAAAATTGTTAAAAATTAAAAGCAAATATTAAAAGTTGTGAAGTTAGAAGAATAACTGAAAAAATAGGAAATTAAAATGGTAATAGATTTTAGTAATTCGTACTAGCGTTGGCAATGCTGAGTCAAATATACATAAAGAAGAATTCTAAATTTCACCAAAAGTATACATATACGGGGACGTTTTGATAAATTCTTGACCTAGCATGGATAGAAGTATGTATAGTTTATACGAGTCATCAATTTTATGCTGTGGAACAAGTGGAACTGACGATATGTGAGATTGTGCGTTGTCTTGCAAAAAGAAGCACACCTTTGGACATTTTTACACTGCAACAACTTGTCTAACTTGGCAAAATTGCTTGTCAAGCGTCATACTTACTTCCACGGTAACCGCAAATGTTTTTTGACGAGGAGAAATAAGTTAGGCCTACTATTTATCAATACCCCCTCGTATAACCCAATTCATTTTTTACATAAAAATATTGTAGAATTTTAGACAGAAGTTAGATACGTAATAGGTATAGAAACGAATTTAAAAATTGAATGTGCGATTTGACCCTTTTGGAGCTCAAATTGTTCTTCATTGATTATTTGCGTAAGTAAATGGCAAGTAATGTCAATGACCACGCAACGGCAGCAGAAACGTTATTTGCTGCTGTACAATGTCACGGTATTAGAACAAGGTCGAATTTATTCGCTGCGATGTGCATTGAAATTGCTCACTTACACTTCTGCAGATAATATAATTGTAGCACACAAGAAAAAATAAAATACAGGAAACAAATCAAATATTTATTGCTTTTATTCTTTTTCAATAAACAAATGAACTGATATCCAATCATTAAACAAAAAATAATAATGGCTCAATACACATATGATTCTGATGGAAAAATTATGTTCAACAAACTAACTGTTAGGTACTCGTTATGGTTTTGTAATCTTTGGAAAATCTACAGGTCATTTACTAAGCATTACTGAAACCAAAATATTTAAAGGGTTTTTCATTAAGAGCGACGCATTTTGTTTTTCAGATAAAACATCGATGTCGTGAGAAATTTAAGATTATTTTTACTTCGATGTAAAGTACAGTTAATGCCATTATTGATGGAACCACAATATCATTCAAATGTCCTCCACGGATGCGCTGACAGGAAGGAATCCGTTTAACTCAAGTTTCCATGACTTTTTCACCTAAATTGAGTCGAATATCAGCAATGACACCTTTAATGTTGGTCTGCAAATCGTGTAATGTTGCTGGTTTGTTGGTGTAAACTAACGACTTAACATAGCTCCACAGAAAGAAATTTAGGGGTGTTAAATCGCACGAGCGAGGAGAATAACTGACTGGTCCGTTTCTGGAAATAATCGATTCCACCAAACTTCTCTTTCAATGAGCCAATTATTTGATTGGCATTGTGGCAAGTCTTGTTGCAACCACATGTCGTCCTAGTCCAGAGCATCCAATCCAGGCCAAGAAAATTCACTCATGGAAACTTGGGTTAAACCATATTTAAACGAATTCATTCCTGTCAGCGCTTCCGTAGAGGACATTTGAATGATGTGGTTCCATCAATAATGGCATTAACTGTACTTTACACCGAAGTAAAAATAATCTTAAATTTCTCACGACATCGGTGTTTTATTTGAAAAACAAAATGCGTCACTCTTAATGAAAAACCCTTTATATTATGTACCAGGTATTCCACATAAGATGATTTCTTTTGTCCTTCTTTAGCACCTACGTGTACCTAGAGCAGAAGTCAAGGTTAAAATTCAATCCGTATTCAGAAAATGCAATAATATACACAGTGTCCCATTATAAGTACAAAAGAGGGGTTAACTGAAAGGAGCATCTTGTATAAAAGCAATTGTTTACCAAATATACACCACATGATAAATGGTCCCCATTCATTAAAAAGTTTTTCTTTCTAAAATGAAGAACCAGATATAAAAGATACCTACCAACTGAAATGAAACAACAAATTAGATAATGCAATCTTATGTTTAATTTATAATTTTTTTAATGAGAAATATTCCTTCAAATTAATTTTTTTTAACAAATAATTAAGCATTACAAACTAAAACGAGTTTGTCTCCAAATTGGGGCGTCAAATTTAGAACATTTGATGAACCATCTGTCTAGTTCTATTATCTGTGATATTACTAATTTCCGAGATACAATTTCCACTTTTCTTGCAATAATAAAAGTAATAATCATGAATGCAAAGTGTTAATTTGTTTTAATTTAAAGGTGCGTAAAAACCACAGAGATACTGAAGCGACTTACTCATAGTTTCCTGAGAAATTCGATATCGTTTCTTCTCTTTCCTTCCCCTTTTTTCGATAACGATAAAAACGATTATCGAGAAGGCAAGGGTAGATTAAGAAGCGAGTACTAATCTGTAAGGCAGGGGATTTTAAAGAGGAATCGTTTATTCTAATGCATAATAAAACTGAGAGAAAATATGAAGATAATTAATTATTTATTGATAGCTTTAATAAAAAATTAAATGGATCCTAGATAATCAATTTTTAATCTAAAATATAATTTTTTCGTTTTTAAAAATTAAAAATTACTACTTCAATAAGCTTTTCAACTTCCAAAATAAAACCATATTATCAATTTTGCCGATACATAAAAGTTAAATGGATAAAAAAATCAATGTCAGCGTACAGACTATATTGTTATTGCTACTGCGAGAAATGCGCAAACATGAACAAAATTAGCATGCCTGTGATAATTGTAAATGAGTATCATCAATCATTTGCGGCCAATTAACTCATCGTTTACGTTGCGGATCAAGCTTGATTGAAGCTTGATTCGATTAGAATTAAAATATAAAACAAATAAGATAAAAAAATGAGAATAGCAAACATAAATTTACTTTGAAAGAAATTTCATACTAATCGAAAATATGTTGCGTCAAAAAAATCCATGGTACAGTATAATTTCCAATTTATTGTTTTGGAATAAACTGCAAAGTCAATCAATACAAATACACCAACTAAAGTGAAGCAGATACTAAAGGCGGTGACACAATAGGGGCATTCAACGGACACAATCGATTTATGATTGCATACTGTTTAGCGTTCAATGCATCTGAATCGGTTCAACATCCATTACGAATTTGTCCATCGTAAAATTTTTATGATTCTCTGCGATTAAATATGGCGTTGCAGTTTGTGTAATGTGTACGAGTTGTTTATAACAGTCTATTGTTTATTTCAGGGATTTATTTGAGAAATAACCTAATCGCATTGCAGATATTGTGATACTGCTATTGTTGAAAAGTTAAAAACCAAATATTATAGAAAATAGGGTTGTACCGGTCACGCCACCGTTCAGTGTTTTAATGAATCGATTTAAATCGATTCAATATTGTTTGTTGAATGCCCCTAATGCATTTGCATAAAACATAAGACATAATCGAGGCCAGTACATACATAATTTGACATAACATCAATAGCGTTGACACAAGCGTTGTGTCTTATGTCTAGCCAATCAGCAGTTAGTTTGAAATGCGGAATTTGGTATTTTTTTACCGACAGAAGTTACTTTGCTCTCTGATTGGCCCAACATAAGGCATACCGCATAAAAATCCGGCGATATGGAAATTCGAATCTCCCATTTATGTAATTTACGTTTGCATTCTCTTAGGCGGACACCTCTACGGTTTATGTCTTCTTACGGTTTATGTCTTATGTTTTACGAAAATGCATTATGTCACTGCCTCAAATGATTGTCGTTGGTCACTGCACACAATATTGGTACTTGAACATGCGCGAAATATGGCTCAACCCAACCCAACCCCTCCCATTCACCAATCCTGCGTACGCCACTGCCTAAATTCATTGATAATGTGTTAATACGAATCATACTCATTATTTAGTAAATAAACATTGGTATTCGCGGGAAGTGCATAGCAACAACAGCTTTTTTGTTGGCGAACACAATATTGTGTGCGTTGAAACAAGAGAACATCGAAATTGTTTTCAAATTGGCAGTTTTGTTAACTATTCTGATTAATCAGTTCTTGAAATTTAGTTCATAGTAGAAATGTCAAATAGTAGGCCTTCGCAGGTAATATTTTAGAGACATAATTAATTTGACGCCTTGAACGCGATGCAATGTTAAAAAATATAACGTTCCATTTAAAAAAGTTGAAAACAGTTGAAAATCTCCAAAACCTGACAATCATTTGTTTTTCTGATATTGCCATAAAATCCAGCAGGAGGGAGGTCCTGAAACTTTTGTAATTTAAGCTATCTCGTAAAAATTCAAATAAAAAAGTTAGCTATTGTAGCGGCTTCCCGTGAACACTCTGTATGTCCTTAATCTCACGATTTCATTACAAGTAATTTTTTATCAATCGTTTCTTAAAAAAAAAATTATTTTATGTTTAACACGTATTTTAAATGTAGATTAAATAATGTCACTAAAGTCTCTAGATTTGGAAGAACCATGCAATGTAGGTGGCGCTCAAAATGGCCGTTACATTTTCAGTATAATAAAATAATTACTATGACACTGAGGCACAACAGTAAATATTTGATTTATTTGATCTAATTATTTTATTCATTATGTATTCCACTGACAGTTTATCTCACATACGAAAGTTCACGTATAAACACCAGGGCAGCGTCTCTTTCATTTGTTCTTCCCAATAGCTAAAGTACCGCTATTCATTAAGCCAATGTAAATCTAAATTTGACTCAAAATAAACGCACCAAATTTTGCCGTCGTGCTTTGTTTCTTACACCTTGAGGGATTCTAAATAATCGAACTCTCTTTTCGGATTGATTTTTATAAGTTTTAAAGCTGCAGGTCGGGATTTTTAATTATTATAAGATAATTTTTTTAATCCGTCCGTCAGACAGAACTTGTAAGGACATATAAATTTCCCAGATATCGCGCGTTTATTTTGACTCAAAATGGCGTTTAATTGCGGTACTTTATCTATCTAGGGACTTTAAATGTCACAAAATTTCACTTTTGTATTATAAGAATAGAGATATATTCTATTAAAAAAAGGGTTTTTTAACGTATGTAATGCAAAATTCCAATTTTTACGAAATCTCACGAATTTTCAAAGCAAAACTAACGAAATCTTATTGAGTTGATATGGTAACCCTGTTTATCACTTAAGTTTTAGTGCTAGAGTGAGAAAAGTACAAGCGTTCATTTTTTGAAAAGTGCATCGACTCGCCTTTAAAAAAATTAAACATAGGTATGGAGATATCTTCGTTTAGCAAAAAGTTAAAGACGGCTATTGTCCATTTACTTGACATACGTCCTGTCAAACTAACAGTATATTGGCATCACTGCACACTTGTGACATTTCCGTTTTTATTGTTTCTTTTTAAATTTATTCATAATAATTAATACATTTTAGACAGGTGCTGTTACCTTTGAGAGCAAACAAATATTTTCTAACGTTAATTATACGCCATACCATATATAAGTAACTTTCCATTTGTAATTCAATAGGTATATTCGTTTTAGATGACTTGGACTGCCCCAAGTCACCTACGTCAACGAAATGTGCATTCGTTTTAGATTCTCGGCTTGCCGGATTTGACATTGACATATTCGTTTTAATTGCCACTACGGCAACGCTAGTGTTGACGTAATGTGCAGCTACTCGAGAGTAGGGTCTAGTTGCGTCAGTCGCAGGTTAACCTTAATTTTTAGTTTTATTTCAGTTGTTTGTTACCACGGATATCACATATATAGTGCGATTTATGTATATATTCGCTGCCAAAACATTCTCGCTGTATATGTTCATAAGTAAATACAAAATTCTATGCGCGAATTCATAATACTTTCTTGAGACTTCCATAAATAAAACCGGCGTAGGCCATTATGCTCATAAAAATAAATAATACAAAGTCGTAATATAAAAATGAGTTTATTGTGTTAAATTAGTGAGGTTACGTAATTATTAATGTCAACTTGTCAACACAAAATCTATTCATTTTAGATCAATTTCTGGTACAACCACATCTTGACCTGCATGTGCACTAATTACTTGACGATGACGTTATTGTGGCAAATTCAGGATTTCTAAAACGAATATACCTAATATGATCAAATCAGTTTAAATCAGAGTTACTCTGAACTACTAGAACACAATGCAAATGGAACAAATTCGATCACATGCACATCACATGTCACTATATAAACGTTGATGTGATCGGTGATATAAACATAACCCGTTTGATTTTCAGTCTGACATAAATATATTAAAGTACTTGACATTTCACAGGTTTAATTCGCATATTTTTCAGAAATGAATAACATAAATAATGCGTGTATTCAAAACTTTTGTCTGTTTTAAAGAGTTAAAAAAGTAGGTATATAGTTGGTGAAAACTACTCTTATCAAAAGGAACATGTTGCGGATCAGTTAGAGCTACTCTGAGTAGCTCCGACGGTTAAAAGGAAAGCGCCTCTAATCTGGCTTTTATTCACTGACATGTTAGTAATTGAATGTACAAGTACACTCAAAACCATGAATTTTTTCCCAATTTTGCGGATGTCAAGTAAACGGACTATAAGTGCACTTTTCAAATGAACGCTTGATAATATCATAATACCGTGCCTTCAAATAAATTCCTAATTAAAGTAAGCTGTGTTTTTTTATAAAGTTGGCGGTACGCAATACAAGAGTGCGAGGGCAGTTGTCAACTGTCAGTGTCGTAATATCTGATCATAACATCACATAAAAAATGTGCAGAGTAAGCGCAAAACACTTAATTAATTTATTTCAAAACAACACCAAAGCTTAAAGCAGATGCTGAAATTGCTGTCCTTCAGCTTGATTGCACAAACGTATCCTGCGCTTCATGTTTTCAAAGTTCAAATGCGTTTGTCAAGTGTTGGGGGTTATGTTAGCACGAACAAATAATTTGACAACTGTCAGAGCTACAAACCTTTAGGACAAAAAACATTGAAATCAGAGCCTACTTTAATTTGGAATTTAATTGAATGCACGATAATTATAAGGTAATTGAATTTTAAATATCATGCGTAGACACTTTCTGCGCGGCTAATTTAAAATAAGTTTCATGAAATTTTTGAATGCTACGAAATATTTCAATGGAATAAAATTTATGTGATATATTTCACCTGAAATGTTTCGGCTTTACAACATTATATGTTGGATTCATTTTTTAACTTATACACGTATGATTGCATTATAAATATCCAATGAATAGGATCGCCGAGTGGCTTAGCGGTTAGCCTAGCCAATTTTGGAAGTCGTGTTGCTCGGCGGTGTAGGTTCGAATCATACCAGGGCCATGGATGTTTGTGCTGTCTAATACTTAAAGCGCTGCGCTGATCGAAGAAATTATAGATATGCAAGCCTTATGCAATATTGCGTTCCCGTTTCCACGGGGACACAATTTGACAGTGGGAAAAGACGAGTGTCCCTCTGCTCCCCGCTGTCTACTTTCTAGTACTGGCTATCTTGTATCAACGTACGTAAGTGGAAATTAGACGATTTGCGCTTTACATTTATTTCTAAAATAAATGAAAGTCAAAATGTTGGAAAGAATGTCGGAGTTCATTATTGGAAGGGAAGAAACATTTGGCGCCTTTTTATACCTTAAATAGGCAACGCAGCACGTCAAATAACGATTCGCATTCAAACAGAAAGGTTTATGACCAAACTAATCTCGGATCCCAGTCAGATTCTACGCTGGCTACGAAAAAATGCATACGGCTGCGCCTCTTTTTAAACTCCTTCACTCAACGCTTAAAGCTAAGTTCACATGAATTGCGGATACGCAAAATTTTTATTGCGGATCGTTTCTAATTGGTTCAAAAATCAAAATGAACCAATTAGAAACGATCCGCAATAAAAATTTTGCGTATCCGCAATGCATGTGAACTTAGCTTAAACCTAGCCACAACAAACATTGAAAATTATCTGGAATGATGACTGCCAGAAGCAGCATTGCTGGGCAAAGCGAAACGAGAAAGAAAGAATCCAATGAATATAGTCATTCGGCGAATTACTTAACAAAATAAGGGAAAAACTTAAATTTTGATGCTCCAAGCCTACCATAAAAATGAATGAAAATTCTAATTTTCGACCTTTGCCTTCCCAACTAAATAACGCTGTAGTTCTCCTTGAAAATTGCGGGTGGTCTATTTTTGTAATCTTTATAAAACTTGGGTACACATTCTCAAAATAATCGTTATTATTAAACAGGTGGAATTGTCTGAACCGTATGAACTATGAGCCAAAGTGAAAACATATCCGGTTTTATTTTTTTAAAAACGGTTTTCTCATGTGGATGTCTTCGCAAAATGAAACAGCACAAATCGCATGACAGCTGGTGTGCGATTGTATCCACCGCATTTCAAGCAACCTGTTCCTTTTGAAATAAGGCATTGTATGTAACGTGAATGCATTCCAGTACGGTTCGAAAACCGTGTTAAAATTATTTAATTATGCGAGACTGTGGTGGAATGCTTTCGCAGTTTCGAGAATTGGTGATCTCGTTCGTTTACTCTCGTCTGGCCCACATTACAGTTGCCTAATCGGTTGCATAATTTATTGGGAGACAGGTATACGCAGCTCCAAACGCGTAAAAGTCGGAGAAAGCACAAAGTTTGACGTAATTTTTACCTTTTTTTTAATAGGCGGAAGCGCAATTGTTAAATAGAACAGACAAGAACTAGTCTAGTTTAGAGTTTACTTTTATGTAATTTGTAAAGAGAAAGGTTTACCTACGAATTAATTTATGTCCAAATTATATCCTGAACCTTTTTTTTATGTATGTACAAAGATGTCATTTTTCAATTTTCATTTTTCATTTGTCAATATTCATGTCATACAATTTCTAGGAGACTGGCCGTGAAGACAAGAATGAAAACAATAATAAAACAATTTTTTATTGCCTTGATGCATACAAATATAGGTTTTTTGTTTTTCCTAAATTCTTTGACCAATTTGTTAATGACGTCATGGTGTCAACGTTCATTGAATACTTAAAATGCGATTCACACATGGATAAATAACCAAGCATCTGGCAACAATAAAGATACATTATGTATACATGCAACGACTATAATCACTTGGTTAAGGTTCTCTCTTTTTTTCTGCATAAGAAAATTCTCTCGCTCTCCGACTAAATTGAGCCAAACTTATTATATAAATTAACTGACATTAACAATGAATAATTTTTCTTAATAAATATTGAAAAATTACCCCCAAAACGACGAGTCTCTTTGTTTTCTTAAACATCAAATAAACAAAAAAAAATACAGCCATAAAAGTGTTTTACAGTTTTGTGATTGTTACGGCGCGGAGTCGGGCGTGAACTTGACCTTTAAACGGAATTGACGAACTCTAAAATACAGTGAAGACACAGCGGACACCTCTCTTAACTGGACAGTTTTTAATCTCCCATTTATGTAATTTACATGCATTTGCACTCTCTTAGGCGGACACCTCTAATGGACGGACAGTTTGCTGGTCACGGTCGGTGTCCGCCTAAGAGAGCTTTCACTGTATTTAATTGACAAATGCACGCAAGTCATCTAAAATATTCCGTATAAAATAAGGATAACACTTTGAATTAGTGCTGGCAACGGTTAATCGGTGTTTGGATGTAGGAGTTTGCAGCTAAGCGTTCGCCACCTGGTGTCAACTAAACAAACCCTTGTATGCTACACAACAAATCGTGTTTTGGCGTCGATCCTGAGTGTATGATGCATCAAGATTGTGTTATATGTGACATTCACATTAAATCAACTTGTTTATTTGTATTACTACGCACTAGTGTTGTAAATACTCGGATGATTTTGATATTCGAATACTGCGCATTCGAATGAACGAAATACTCGGTTTGTTCGAATTCGAATTCGAATACAACTGCGAAAATTAATTCGAATGCGCATTTGAATGAAAAAGATGCAGTAGTTCCTCTCTCCACTTGCTCCTCCTCTTCCGCCGCCTCTGCCCCCACGCCTCTGAGCCGCCAAACGCCTACGATACTGGATCCTCCGAAACTCCGCAATCGTCCGTTCCATATGTTGGCGCTTCGACCGGCTCCAGGGTGTATGTTCATAATTTCGCGCCTCAGGAATCGATGGCGGCGGGGCGGCGGCCACCGCTTCAACTGGGGCGATCTTCGAAGACGGCGGCGGCGTTGCACACGGCAACCTGATGGGGCTATGTTTTCTTTTAGTACTGCCAATAATAAAAAAAATTACTTTCGTTGACTTTTTTAACAAAATCGAAAAAATGCAATCGTACAAATACGGCTTAACATCAAGACAATGCTTCAACCTCTAAAACCTGAAGTTGTTGAAAGAACAATTGTTACAATTTAGCTTCGACTCTACATCGTGCAAGTGATCTTTAATGCAGTGACGGCGACGATGCGCCAAAACTGCGAAAGACAATGATTAGCCGTTATGCACAGGGTCTTACAGAATTGAACGGAATAATTTCACAGGGTGACATCTTGGATCAATCGAGACGATTCAAAATTATCGTATAAAATGAAACGTCGTCCTAATTATATTCGTTTTCGAGAAAAACAACATTACGTGCGTAGTACGCACTTAAACACATTACAAAAATTCGGTGTAGCTTACAGAGGTTCAGATTTATCCACAGTAGCGCCACAGTATAAAGAATATAGTAGCGCAACTCGCTTGTCGACACTTTGATCTATTTACTGGATTTTCATTGACCTCGAGTAGATTAAAGTGGACGTGTCGAACTGTTTGTTCTGCTTTAAGTGTGAGCGATTTTGTTGTAAATTGTAAATTTGCACGTGCTCACACATCAAGGCCGGATGGTAGTGTTTAGTGGACGTGGTAAAAAAAAAACAAGCCATAAATAATGTGTATTAACATAATTATAAAGATCCATTCGGCACCAGAGCCGTGAATGAATGAGCTCTGCATCCCGAGATTGTGACTCAGACCTTGCGCGGGATGTTATGCGCGTGTGGCGCGAATTTAATATTTTCATGAGAGTCGCGCTATACTGTGGTAGCGCTGCGATCTTAAAATCAAACGCCTATTCTCGGCGTCACTAATGCAAATGCATGTCACTCATGCAAATAGAGTTGCATAACTTGAATGTGAATCTTAAATGAAAAAATTTATTGAACGTATTTGCGTATTTAGGCTGCGTTTAGTTGATAGACGAACCGTCAAAGTTTAACGAGCTTGGGCGGACTGTTTTCTAAACGGAAATCATACCCACCGTCGTTGCCTATTGGTCGCATCTTAAATCACGACCACCGTGACCACTCAGCTGATTAGGCAGATAACGTAAAATAACTACGGACTAAACGAAATCGACAACGTCGCCCATGAACTAAACGCAGCCTTAATCTCAGTGAATTTTATAATGGGTCGCATTAGCGTGACGTCAAAGGAGGCACGAAATTTGAATCCCAATTTGGTATCAAATAAATTGAACCTTAAGGCATAAGGCAATAAAGGTCACTTTATAAAGATCAGTTTTTGAGCCACTCGTACACAAGCATTACACATATTTAAGACATGAAGTGTCCCAAAATTAATAATTGGAAGTTTTAACTAAACACCTGACTCGAAATCATCCGTCTAAAGGTATCAAAAATATTTATTTATAGCGAAATGAAAATGGTGTAACACTGTTTGTTGTTGTACATACCGTAAACTCATGAACACAAGGAACCAGAACAAGCACCAACGAACAAAAATCAGATAAACAGACAACAGAACAAACACTTAACAATCACAAAAGCAGTAAACACAGATAACTATCGAACATACGAAACAGAAACAAGTAATAATTAGGTTATGTATTCGATAGGGCGATAGCAGTAGCTCGTGCGCATGTCATTTCCGACAATAGGTTGCAACATTTTTATTTCGCCATAAACACATACATATTTTTGATACCTTAAGCCCATAGCTGCATTCGATTCACCGATTTGGATCGATCTAAATCGATCCAAACAGCTTTTCTGCGTTCGTTTCCTGCCAGATCAGTTAACCCCCACCATAATTTCAAGTGATCCAAATCACTTCAAAGTGATCCTACTTATTTAAAGAATCATTTAGATCATTAGATGGATAAACTAAGTTTATGTGTCGGTTATGTGGCGACAACAGATAAACAAAACAGTTGAGATAAACTTGTTCGTTTCGCTATCAAGGATCACATTAATTTCACGATTGTGAACTGATCCAAACTGATCTAAACGAATTGATTCGACGTGTGAATCGAATGCAGCTCCTGTCACATCATTAGTCAGTTTCACCGGTCAGTTTGATCAAACTGGACTGACAAACGAAACTAATGACATCATGGAAGCTGTTTGAGCAAATTTTCTAAATTTTAGGGGCGCCTCTATATTCATCAGTCAGTTTGATCAAACTTGCCTTATGATTGGTAGATTTAAACGCACAGGAAGAGATGCGAAACGGAAGTCTAACATCTAACCTAACCTATAAGGCTAACACTGCCACTGCTTTTTTTCTCTCCATTCTTGCGTAACTTTTTTAAAATAACGATTTCAAAAAAAAATTTAACCTCAAAGTTTAGTAAAATTTCTAGTGCTGGTGTGACAGCGCAGTTTGACGAAATAACGAATTAGATAAGTCTTGACGTCATTGATGTAGTTTGTCAGTCCAGTTTGATCAAACTGACTAATGATGTGACAGGGGCTTTAGAGCTTAGACGGATGATTTCGAGTCAGGTGTTTAGCTAAAACTTCAAATTATTCATTTTGGGACACTACATGTCTTAAATATTTCTAATACTTGCGTACGAGCGACTCAAAAAGTGACCCTTGTGAAGTGACCTTTATTGCCTTATAGCTTAAGGTTTCGTGCCTATTTTGACGTCATGACTAATGCAGTCCATTATAATACTTGCAGTACCTAGATATTTTGTGCATTTTCTAAATATGTCGTCTCGCTAGAGAATCTCAACTGCAGGATTTTCTTCAAAACCGCGAATATCCAAAACCGGTTAACCGTTGCCAGCACTACATAAATAAATAAATAAATCACTACAACAAGAAAACAATTCAAATCTCCGTGTTCAGAATTACCAGTATTTTCTTTAATTTTAATTTTTTTTTAATTAGGTGTCATAAATTGATGTTCATTTCGATGTAAGTACATATTTCACTTTTGTACACCTTTCAAACGTAATTGTTTTTAATTAATTAACTACGTGTTTATTAGTTCACGGTTAAGTTTTACGTCTGTAGACTCTGATTCTGTACGTAACACCATAAACGTTTATTGCATGCTTTTAAAGATGTAAACTTTTGGTTCTCGTTTTATGCATTTCGGGTAAATTTTTGGTTAATTGTAAACTGTTGCTTACAATGTTTTTTTTTAACACATCACCCTGTATAGATTTAGTTAACATTTAAATGAGAATGACATATTCATATCAACATTTAAATGAGAATGACATATTCATATCAATGTTTAAAATAGAAAATATAAATAGTACACCGTCTTAAAACGAATTCTTTCCATCGAATCAGATCCTAATTAAACTCTTATGTAACAAAAATTATAAAATTTAAAAAAAATCTCATTAAAACTTTCACTGCTCTTTTTACTTACGAGAATTTTAAGAAAGTTTTAACAAAAAAATAGCCAACATTCATTTACATTTATTTTTATATTAAATAACTTCAATATCAAGCATCTCAAAAAAAAATTATGATCGTGAAATATTGAAACGAACGAAAAATACGATTTATTTCTGTATAAATATGTAGATATGTACATTGGAGAACATTGTTAATGAAGAAGAATGGCGTTGAAAATATTTTTGTACTCCACCCTGATATACCAGATAACAACAAGAATTATGCTAATCAATAGATTTGCATCTTAAAAACTAATATTTTCAAATGGCTTTTTATAATAAATTATTTTCATTTTTTTACAGATCCAAGAGTAAATGGATGGCCTATGATGTCTAGTCCTTTTCCAACAATAGCAATATGTTTATTCTACGCATACTTCTCTCGAGTGTTGGGACCAAAACTAATGGAAAATAGAAAACCATTAAATCTTAGGAATGTTTTAATTGTATATAATTTCCTCCAGACTGTGTTCAGTGCATGGATATTTTATGAGGTAAGATCCAGTAACTTATATTTTGCCTTCGCCCTAACTTCACCCCATTTCATATTATGTTCTTACAATAATTTTTTTTTCAGTACCTCATGAGTGGATGGTGGGGTAGTTATAGTTTTAGATGTCAACCAGTAGATTATTCCAATAACCCCATGGCCTTAAGAGTAAGTTAGTTATTAAGATTCATTTTTTTTAATGGTGAATAAGTACTACTATTTTCGCTTATAACTAAATAAAACTGAAATGTAGTTTTAATATAAGGAAATTAAACTAAAATCATCCAAAAAATAACTACTGTAAAGAAATTAAATTTGATCTAATTCCTTATTTTGGAAAGTAAATTTTAAAATTTCCCGTTTGTAGCCTTAGTTGCTAATAAGCATTTTTTCAGATGGCAAGGACATGTTGGTGGTACTACTTTTCAAAATTTACAGAGTTTTTCGATACTCTTTTCTTCATTCTTCGAAAGAAGAACAGTCATGTTTCTCCACTCCATGTCATACATCACGGATGCATGCCATTCTCTGTGTGGTTGGGAATGAAATTCGCTCCAGGTATGTTCTTTAGCTACATGCTTTTTGATTATGTAAAATAATTTGTTTGTTTATAGGCGGCCATAGTACATTTTTTGCGTTGCTCAATAGTTTTGTACATATAGTCATGTACTTTTACTATATGGTATCAGCCATGGGCCCAGAATATCAAAAATACATTTGGTGGAAAAAGTACCTAACTAGTTTCCAAATGGTAAAATTGAAACTTTAATAAATTTCTTTAAATAACCTGGCTTTTCACTTTCAGGTGCAGTTCGTAGCTATATTCACACACCAATTCCAATTACTGTTCATAGATTGTAATTACCCCAAGGGATTTATGGTGTGGATTGCCCTTCATGGCATCATGTTCTTATTCCTGTTCTCTGACTTCTACAAAGTCCGATATAGTTCAAGTAAAAAGGCTGTGAAAAATAGTGGTGCTTGCATGGTAAGTAGTTTACATTAAAAAAATCTTAGTTTCTTTTAATACTTTACTTTTCAGAGTGTCGAAGGAGATCATGAGAAGAAAAATGGAAAGCTAACGCATAGCAGATCTGAATCAAACGGTACCTTAAACAATACCTACGTTCAAACAGAATTCGCCAAAGCGTACAAAGCTTGTTACTCGAACGGTGTGAATAATGGCTTTGTTACAAGTAATGGCAAAAAGAACGACTAGGTTTACTAAAGCAAAAAAAAACCTTTAAATCAAATAGGTACAAAGGCTACTTTGTATTGTGTAGATAGCTATTTATTAGTTTTTTTTTTTAATTTAAATAAATTCTGTTCGGGTCAATTCTTCAATCACCAAGTAAATTTATATGCTCTGTTTCAAAATGTTTTGGCAAATGTATTGAAAAATTGGCCTTGATTTTAATTTATTATTAATTATTAATTATTGTCTAATATGAATATATTTAAGTAATAAATAGGTTTGTTATATTTTAGATGTTTATGAACTCAGGGCTAAATTGTTTATGCATCGCAAAATTCTTTCCCAAAACTTTAAACCCTCAATCAGTATATGTATGTCTGATCTATGTTGACATTCAAATATTCGTAATTTGTATTTTTGAGTCGATTTACTGAAGCCAACATCAATGTGGAAAAATATAAGCTACTTGATAATTGTGTTGGTTGAGTGTGTAGTGGCACAATTGGTCATATGCTGAAAGTGATTTTCTATTTAAACTATATTTACTTTAGGAATGTTTTCACATTACTTTTTTTTAAGATTTACTTTGTGCTATAGTTTCTTTTGAAACTAGGAGGAGTAACAGTTGTCGGCCTGTTGTAGGCAAATTGACACTGTAACACTGAATTTAATTAGAAATTAATTTGGCTTGCTTAGGAGAATTACAAATTTTTCAAACAACCAGTTTTAACAACAGATTTGCTTATAAATTTAAAACTGATTGAAATTATCACATGAATTTTGAAAGAAGTACATTTTTAAGCTAAATTTATATAGCTGAGTTCGTTTATTCACTCGGTGCAGGGATAGAGTTTTGATACAAATAAAAGTGAGACAAAAGAATAAATAGAACGAACGGAGTTGGATAAACAAACGCAGCTAGTATGAAGGCTTGTGTAAAACCGGCTATCAAACAACCAATAACATTGTGAGTTTTTGGCGGGCAAAATTCAAATTATTTCCTCTTAGTTTAAAAACTTTATAACAAATATTTATCTAACAATCAGTACTGAATGAAATTAAAATAATTTAAATGAAAATTGATAATAAAATAATTGAATTGGCAAATTAAAAATATTAATGCAACTAAAATTAACTTAGAATGATTGGCTTAAAACAGACAGTCAATCTTATTTTGGCACAAGTCAGAAATAGCAATAAATTTTATTATCAAAAGAACTTATTATAGAAGTTACCTTAATTAACACTTATTGATTCCTGTCAATCTATACATGCATATATCTACAGAATAGTGAAATTTGAATTTACTCAAAACATGGAAAATGCATTTACTTTAGCAGTGAAATAATTTATGTGAAAATAACATTGCTCGGATTTAAGTATTGCATAAATGCTCTTGTTTCCATAATTAACTTAGGAGGCAGAAGTATGTCGTCTTGTCGTTTTAAAAGTCACGATGAAAGTAATTATAGAAAGTCGCTTGGTAATATTACAATTTCAAAAAATTACCTATTATCTCTCGGAACAAAAAGTGCGTAGAGCATAAAAATACGTACCTGTCGTAGATTGAACTGTACAGGTGCTGTGTTTATCGCAAGAACTGTCAAAATTGGAAATTTAGGTTAATGTGAAGGATCTGAAGGTCAGACAATTTATTTTAACATTTACTCTTTTAAGAACGAAGATATCTTTTTCAATGTGTCTTTTAGCGTTGGCCACTTCACCAACGAATACGTGTCGTTCAACAGCTGAAACTAATGATCAAAAGCTAGATCATGTTTGACATACGAAAATTTTTAGGTTAGTCAAATATTTATCCATTTTTGACATATTATAAGAAATTGATTATGCAAGCTACGACACGATTTTTTCCAAGGCCAACTCGAGGTATTTTTTTTTGTAGAAGACCCGATATATGAAGCACTGAAAACTAGATTGATACAAGTCCAAAAATTACATTTTATGAGACTATGGCCCGTATTCATAAACAATACTTACACTATGCGCTCGATAATAATTCATGAAATGAACACATTTCACGTGTAATAGACGCACAACCAACAAGGGTTTAATAACAGTTTATGAATTACATTCCGTAAAAGACATCTTTGCAGCGCATAAACACATTCGCAATGTTTTGGTGAACGCATAGTGTAAGTTTTGTTTATTAATACGGACCTATGAGAGTCAAAAGTTGATATTGGGCGTGTTTTTTAATTACTCGAACAGCTGCTTGAGCATTCGAGTAGACGAAAAAGCGTTTATTAATTATATTCGAGCAACGAAAGTAGCGTTCGAAAAATCCACAAACTGTTCGACCTCCGCTAGCGTGCACCAAGTGCTGAGGTAGTGCAGCAAAGTAGAGCTGTGAACATAATCTAACAACGTCATGTATGTATGTTATGTACAGCAAACACTAACTGATCGTTTTTTTAAGCGTTTTTTAATTGTAGAATCGAGCAAGTTCTCGAACTATCTGACAGCTTGTTCGAACACATTTGCCTCGAGGAATTGGTGCATTTAAAAAACACGCCCATCCGCCCATGTGGCGGCTTTTTAATTTTGGGACAAATGTACTGAACTACGAGTAAAGAATGAACAGGAGAGAGTTATATTTGACGGTAGTTTCTTGTCCAAAATGGCCGCACAAGCTTTTTACAAAATTCTGGAACGCTCACAAACCACACAGTTCAACCATTGTTTATAATATATTTATTACAGTAGATTTAACAAAATAAGATCCTCGAAATGTCAATTGTATTATAGACACTGCAATCCTATGACTAAAAGTACATGAAAGAAACTTAAGCTGAGTTCGTCTTTTCAACTCCGTTCAGTCTACTTGCTCTTTTTGCACTTGTATCTCACTATTACATGTATCAAAACAGCTTCGCTCTCACTCTACTTTTGATCCATCCTTGCACCGAGAAAAAAAACGAACTCAGCAACTTACATTACGCTTGCTGGCGCCACTGAACATCCAAAAGTAACCTAAAAATATTAAAAGCGATTCTCTTTTGAAATCTATGAATGTATTGATCACAGTTGCTCAATAAACACACAAATTTGTTCTAAAGTTAGATAATGTACAAACACAAATGCGGGTTAAATTTTTTCCAACAAATGTCAACAGAAACTGGTCTACCGCTAAGTGGTAACTTCCGACAAGAAAAATTTCATCCCCTCACTGTCACAGTTTCACTAATTTTAATTATTTATTCTAGGCGAGACTAGTTTTTAGCGGTAACGAAAATTTCCTTCTTGATTTGTCATATTTAAATCTGTTACCTGTTATGTTTCAAAACCTCGGTCCTTGAGGTGAGTAAGCGAGCAGTTCAACCGGAAAATATCAAATAAGTGTGACAGATGACGTCGTGACTCGTGTTCGTGTTGCAAAATCAATATAAATATGAAAATAATCGACATTTCAACAGTAAGGGCACAAGAGAAGTAATAATTCGCAATTGTTTATAAATCAAAAGACCACCAACTGTTGCATTATGTTGGTATAAAACGTAAACCCCCTATATTATCAAAATACTAAGTTGGCAAGATATTTGAAGTTTCATGTTGACGTATTTTTCAAATCAGCTTTATTACTTAAATATCTATTATTTATGTTTACATTCGTACATTCTTGACATAATGATATTTGCACTTTGTTATTATAAAATTGTTCTACAACGGTACGATAAAGTTAAATAATATTACTTCGCTTTGTCAAAAGTGATTAGTTTTTTATAAAGCGAAAAACAAATTAGCGAAACGTCAAGTAAGTACTTTAAATATACTTTTATTCAATATAAACTTGTTTTTTTTATATATCATAGTAATCACAGTAAGAGCTGCACCATACTCTTTATTTTTTGAATGTTCATTTTTCGTTTTGTCATGTTTTGTCATTTTTTTACAGTTTCAGTTCTAAGACAAATGGTAAATAGCAGCATATGAGGACATTTTTATTAAATTTTGACAGATTTAATTTTTCCACATTCAACTGTCATTTTCTCAAAAATTTTTTTATTTAACGTAATATAATTTTTATATGACCGTCTAGAGGATAAAATGGACTACAAAAAAAGAAGAAAAAATAGGAGGTTGTCATAAGTTGGCCTTGGATCTCAAAAACAAGGAGATAAACATACAGGGTGAGTCATAATGGGCGGAACAAATTTTACCAGTATGTAGGAGACTTTTTTAAGTAAAAAAGTTCCTATAAACCTATATCCTAATCCGCACAGTTGAGGAACTACAAGGAGTCAAAGTTTTGTAATAAACAAATATTTGATAATAACTGCAACTGTGAAAACTGTTAAAAAATTGGATAAACTGTATAAAAAATGTTTTATTAAATCACAGTATTACGAAAACCACCTTGCCAATCGACTCGCTGTGTAGATTAGAGGTTATGTAAATATATTTTCGTTTATAGGATTCTCATCGGGGTCAATCGTTTCAATTTAAAGAAAGTGAAATAGTTTCAGTTCTAACTATAGCAAATGTTCAAAGGCAATTAATTAAACATTTTGAAGCGTCACTTTCACAATTCAAACTCAAATTTAGGTGTCAACAGTTGAGGCTCAGTCAGAATTTAATTAGTGCAGAAAATTACTGCAAATCGGTACTGCAGATTGGCCGTGTAAATGTTTGACAGATGTATTTTGATGGCCATTTTTGGTATTTTTGGTATTTTGCATGGCCAATCAGCAGTACCGATTTGCACTAATTTTCTGCACTAAGTCAATTCTGAATGATACTTTAGTGTTGCCAATCCAATTCAAAATTCATAGCCCTCTCTAATTATAAATTTAAACAATCGCGTGGTATATTAATTAACTTCATGTCATAAATTTTAACACTCAGGTATTCCAAATTCCATGGCCAACCGTGATCTAAATAAATAATGATGTAATCATAAATACATAATTCGTACATTGAAATCAATTTATTTTAATACTTTACCTTTAGCAATATGAGTAACATCTTCAAAATAATTAGGACACGAACTATCCGTATAAATTCAGTTTTGAAAAACCAATTAAGTGCCTAAAAAATTAAATAAATGAAACGTTAAAATCATATTAGCTAGTCTATTGCATTAGATTTAGATCTCTAATATTAATGAATGTAAATAATTTCAGTACTTATATGTAAAAAAGTGTGTGTAAAAATTATTTTGCATTTGTGTTACCATTGCTTGAAATTGTTGATATTGCAAATAAACTAATTAAAGCGCTCGCTGGCAAAAGTTTTCCACTACTTTCGATTTCCTCGGCAAAGCATTTATTATAATATATTTAAAACTCTGTAAATATTTGTTAGCTAGCGAATAAACTCATAGATTTATCCATATTGTAAAGTATTTTTGTAAATATTCGTGAAAATAAAGGAGCTTTTCTATGAGAATCGTTAGATTGGTAGCATTGATATAATAAAAAAAATGAAATGTTTTCCATAGAATCCATAGAATCTTAACCTTTTACAATAAAAATAAAATTAGATTTAAGTGAAGCTACGAGTAAAGAATTAACAGGAGGGAGTCATAATATGTAACAATAGTCTCTTGTCCAAAATCGTAACTAACACTAATAGCGTTTTCGATTGATGGTACTAATGCGCACTCAGAGTATCTTTATCTCATGTTATTGCATGAGGTTAAAAGAAGATGCAAATACACTGAGTGCAACCGGTGCAGGTGAATCGAAAACGCTATTAGAGTTCCTGTATAATGTTTAGATAAGAGTTGAGCCATGTGGATCCAGTATCAAAAACCACTTGATTTTTAAAATTATTTTCTCCTATCATTCTTTATTTATTAATGACAAATACACAAACCACTAAGTTACTATAGACGTTTAAGTTAAATGACTCACGGACCAGGAAATTACTACGCTTCCAAACACGAGATGTCAGTGTGATAGTTTTTGCCACAATTCACAATTGATGTAAAGTTGGTAGTACGGTAAACGATCTTGTTTTATTCCGTTTCCATGGAAAATTTCAAATATAATTTGTGAAACATGTGTCTTATGTCTGTTTTACACGGTCATATTTTTGTATCAAATTTGTTTCGAAGTGAATGAGAAGTGCCAATTCAACCAATCAACTACTACTGTGGTAGCTTATCTCTCTCACTTTGTCACAAATTTGTACAAAAAATATGATCGTCTAAAACAGGCAAAAGTCTTGGGTCAAAGTTATTAGACACCAAATAAGACGCAATTATTCAGCTAAATATAAAGGTACTAAATGTCTTCTCGGTATTTTCTTTGTTGCCGTGTTATTAGCTTTGTTCCAAATCAGTTCGGAACTGTACTGCTCATGCGCTCTTGCTAAATACACAGCATTTGTAGTAAGAGCGCATGACCTGTAGCAATAGTGCATGAACTTATTTAGAACTGTGTAGGAACAAAGCTATTACGTTTTAGTTATTTGATTAGTCTTCTGCTCTTAATAACTCATAAAGGTCGCCATGGACAATCATAAAATAGATGTAATTTACATGTATCTTTTGACAAAACGTAAATTGAAACGTATATTTTTATGATAAGAAAGCACATGAAGAGTTTTTGCGTGTAAAATTTAATGAAATTCTTTCTTATACAACAAGGAAAAACTTTCAAATTTACGTTTTGTCAAAATATACATATAAATTACATACATCTAATTTATGATCGTCTATTGCGGCTTTTAGGTAGTAATGCCAAAACGTGACACAAAAATTCATCAAAGACAATATTTTTTTAACAAACTATCAAGTTATTTGACAAAATGACTTACTTTTCAGTTAACGAATGATTATTTTTATGAACGTTTGAACAATTGAACAACACAACAATCTATATACAAAGAAATCTGAAATTTAAATTTCGCGCGTCCATACTTTCGCTTCCAACCACCAGAGTAACAAATCCAGCCGCCTACTATGTGCGTTAAGCATCTATAGATATAAGTGATTTGTGGACAAATAGATTGATCGTATTATTTAAGAAATATTTGTAGTTTATAATTGAAAAAGATATGTAAGAAACATGTAATGTAATATTACAGCACAATTTAAAAAGGTAATTCAAACAATTTTGACGTCAGATTTCACATTGTAATGCTTTTACCATTGCACGTTTTACTGATTCCTCTGCACTGATTCGTTTCTTAAGATTGCGTGTAACGTTTATACTGTAAAATCTTATTCTGAAAATTGCGTGTAAAATACCCAGGTGCTTATTATTGTTTCCTTAATCATGTGATAATTTGGAATTGATAAAATTTGACAGGTTTAAATGAAAAATTATTAACATTTTCAGAAATTTAGTCTGTAAGGAGATTATTTTCAGTATTATTGCAAATAGTTTTATTTACATCCTGAAAATGTAACATCCCGGATGTCACATACACATACACAAGTGACATCCTCCATTATGCTTACAAAACATTATGACATTATGCTTACAAAATTTTATCATTTCTTATCCAAATACCTTTTAATTTTGAATTTTTTGAAAATGTACGAAACGAAAAGCCCCGATTTATTCTTTTCTTATAATTAAATGCTGAAATGCTGAAAAACTAAATTGTCAAATTATATAAATCATATACTCCTTGAAACTGGTTCCAACCAATTAAAATGTGCATCATGCATGGCCTAAAGCCTAGTCCACAATTGCCCGGGAACGAAAACGAGAACGGGAACGTTAAAAAAGTTAAATCATTCATAATCGTACAAGTGTCCACAACCGTATTTACCGATGCATTGTGGACACTTGGTACGATTATGAAATGATTTAACTTTTTTAACGTTCCCGTTCCCGTTCTCGTTCTCGTTCCCGGGCAATTGTAGACCAGGCTTTACTCTTATTAAAAAAAACTAAAGCGTAAACAAGTACATAAAACCTTTGAGAAAATAGTAAAAAGAAGAAATGTAAAAGAAAACAAAAGAAGTATCTAACTTATATACAGGAACTCTACTAACACTAACACACAGGGGCCATCTGTGTGTCATAGGGGCGTGTCACAAGCGTTTATAAAATTATGGAACGACCACAAATTATACATTTTACCATTGTTTATAATATACTTACTATACTAAATTTTACAAAATAAGATCCTAGAAATGACAATGGAGAAGTTTCCTCACATTCGGAATGGAATATTTTTTAAAATAATAGTAAAATATAGAACAAAAGCAATTGACTGATGAATTTTTTTTTAATTCATCAATAAATAACGGAGAAATAGGCTTTTAAAGTTTTCATGTTTTAAACAGGAACGACTCGTTTGTGAGGGCACTTTTTCGCAAAGCTGATCGCGATTACTCTGTTACACAACTACATACAAGGTCTGTTCAATAGCTCTGCACTTTCTACACTTTTAACACCTTTACTCTAATTTTCTCACTCCTACTTATGTTATTTTATATACATCGCACTCTCTCAGGAGCGGTTGGTGCAAGAAGTGTAGAAAAATGTAGAGCTATCGAACAGACCTATAGTTAACATTAATTTAACTTGAAACGTGTTTTACAATGATTATTGTTTATTATCTGTGTATTTGCATTAAAATGGAAGTAGGTCGTAGGATTTGTAAAGCATCAAAGCGATAATTTGTCGAATAGGAGAAATGACGTCATGTCACTCGGAAACTGCTGTCTATGACTGCTGTCACAAAACGTGTGCTTCCTTTTACACAAATCTCACCCCAGATCAGATAAACGTCATTTCCGTTAGCACCTTGCCGTTCGAGCATTCCCATTAGTTGTTAGATTGAAATATCCATTCAAACTTACTTGCTCGTGCTAACGGAAATGACGTCTAAGCACAGTATATTCTCTAATCAGTAGTCTCACTCCTTATCGGCACTTTGATCTTAGTGAAACTGCTTTTTTTTTTTATTTTGATTTTATAAATTTTTGAAAAGAAACATTTTATCAATTAAACTATACCTACTTTTAAATTTTAATTAACCTGATTGCCCTTGCTTTTGAGTGGTTCTAAAGTTTTTTTTTTTTAATTAATAATTAATTTATTCAACCAAACCATCAAGTTACAAAATATACGCACTTAATCAATATTCTATCTTAGTGAAATTGACAAAATAAACCATTGGTATCCTATGAGATTATATAAAGAGAAACAAATGAACTGAACAGTACGTTCATTTAAAATCTAAGTATGAAGTTTCAATTGAGACATGCCAAAGTAAAACAGAAAATTTAAATTAAAAATTATTAAGATTGAACAGCCTTAAACTAACAAAATTTCTTCAAAGAACTTAAAGGTATGTGCATAATTGTTAGCGATTGCAGCGGGTGTGATTGAAAGCCCAGTTAAGTAGAGAACATAACTTTTAATGTGAGCAAAATTTTAGGTACATGTAATGACAAACTTTTATACATTAGTTACATATAAACAACAGCCAACTCTAACTTATCAGCTCAAGGGAGTATATTATATTTATTTCTTCAACACTCCCCCTCGAACTGAGCTGTGTTTTTCAAACACGATTTTTTAATACCCAGTGTATTCAAACATTTCCAATGTCTTGATTTCGGTAAACCTTTGGTCAATACATCTGCGGGCATATCTTCCGTTGACAAATGTTTTATCTCAATTTCTCCAGCCTCGAGCGCCTCACGCACAAAGTGATGTCTTATATGTATATGTTTCGTGCGAGCATGAAATATGGGGTTGCCTGCAAGCCTCTGAGCACCGATATTGTCATTATATAATTCCACTGTCTTTGGAATATCTGCGTCCAGTTCTGCAAGAAGTTTCCTCAAGTAAATAGCTTCTTTTGAGGCCTCGCTCAGCGCCATGTACTCAGCTTCTATCGAAGAAAGAGCTACTGTTCTCTGTTTCTTCGATTCCCATGAGATTACTCCACCATTCATCGTGAACGCATATCCAGTAAAAGATCTCCTATCATCTGGACATGCACCCCAATTTGCATCCACGAATCCCTGCAGTCCGTCTCCGTCAACATTGAAGGTGATACCTACATCAGCAGTGCCTTTTAAGTATCTTAGCACATGTTTCGCGGCTGCCCAGTGACTTTTTCCAAAATTATCATTGAATTGGCATAACAAACTAACCGCATGTGAAATATCTGGCCGAGTTGCGACTGATAAGTACATCAGGGCTCCAACCATTTCCCTATAAGGTGGTTTTGGCCCGTCCTTTTCTGACCAAACGTCCAACTTTGATAATTTCGAACCGGCATCAATTGGTGTAGATAATGGATTGCAGGTCGACATTCCAAAGCGTTCTAGGATGTCCTTGACATATGTTTCTTGGCTCATTCTAATTTCATATTTGCTTCGGGAAAAACTAATACCTAGGCAGTAATTTACTTCACCTAAATCATGAATGTCGAATACTTTCTTCATCAACACTCCGAATCTGTCTATTTCCTCCGAATTTCTAGACAAGACTAATATATCATCTACATAAACAATAATTATAAAAATATTCTTTCCCTTGCCTCTAATGTATACACTTGGATCGCTCTTCGTTGGAACTGTGCCGACATTTCTAAGTTCTCGATCCAAACGCTTATTCCAACAGCGTCCGGCTTATTTTAACCCATACAGCGCCCTTTTGATGAGACAAACTTTGTTTCCAGTAGACAAATCACGAAGCATCTCCTTCGCCTTCGTCACTATTCTTGGGGATCCGTACTTCTTTCGTACAATGAACTTAAGTACATCTATCTATCGTATAATCAGGAGCCTCCATAAAAATCTCTTCATCAACAAATCCGTTGAGGTACGCTGTAGTTACATCAAATTGTCTCACGTACATATTTTTACAAGCGGCGAGTGCCATTGCCAGTCTGATTGAACTAAGCCGTGCCACGGGGGCAAACGTTTCATGAAAATCCAATCCTGGACGTTGCGAGAAGCCCCGCGCGACCACTCGTGCTTTTCTTCTGGAAATATTTCCATCAGCACCGTACTTGTTTCTAAGTACAATTCTACTACCAATAGTAGCCCTATCCTTCGGTCGCTCGACGATGTCCCACGTGTCATTTTTAAGAATGGACTCATATTCGCTTGCCATAGCGTTCATCCACTCTTGTGACTCAGAACCATTCATCGCCTGCTTGATAGGTATTTCGGCCAGGAAGGCAAGCTCGACTAGTTCGTCATTAGCAGCCAGTGGTTCAGTTTCATTTTCTATCATACGGTATTCCTTGCGGGGTCTACCAGGTCGCCCTGTCCTTGACTTCCGCGGTCTTCCTCGTCCACGTTTTAAATTTACGTTTTCTCTAATTGGTTCTTCGAAGTTGTCTTCAATGTCGGTAATAACATCTTCACGAGAAGATCTATTAGGCATCATTTCAATTTCCACTTCGCGATGTGACTCTGGTTGTCCATCTTCGGAGGACGATGCTGAATCTGAATAAAAATGTTCAAAAGGATAATCTTCGTTACTGCATGTCTTCTCAAGAAATTTCCACTTTGCGATTTTCTGGAATCCATATCCTGAATGCCTTTGATTCTTCAGCATAACCAAGGAAAATTCCTTTCTTCGAACGAGCATCAAATTTGTTGCGTCCTGATGAACGATTCAGGCAGTATACCTCTCGACCAAATTCTCTGAAATAACTAACATTCGGAGAGCGGCCAATCCATGCCTCGTAAGAAGTTCTGCCTCCAAGTTTACTGGTAGGACAGCGATTTCTTATGTAATTCGCTGTCGAAACTGCTTCTGCCCAGAAAGATGGGGGAAGATTTGACTGGAGAAGAAGACACCTTGCCGTTTCAACGAGAGTTCGATTTCTTCGCTCGGCAACTCCGTTCTGTTCCGGATTACCCGGTGCTGTCAATCGCCTCTGCATGCCTTGTCGCTTCAAAAATGCGTCAAATTCAGAATTTACGTATTCAGTTCCATTATCTGATTGTAAAATTCTGACCTTTTTCCCATGCTGAGTTTCTACATTCTTCTTGTAATTTTCAAATTCTCGAAACACTTCGTTCTTGTGACGAATAAATCGGACTTCACACCAACCAGTAGCATCTTCGATAAAAGTCACGAAATAGCGTGCCCCTCCGTTTGATAAAATTTTCATCGGACCGCATACGTCAGAATGAACGATTTCACCAAGTTCTGTCACCCTTCCTGATTTCTTTGGAAATGACAGGCGTGACATTTTTCCCTGCAAGCAAATTTCGCATTCGATTTTAGATCTAGGGTCAGTGATATCCAATCCAAGTATAGTTTTATTCTTGAACGCCTCATGTAAATCTTTCGCGTTGAGATGACCAAGTTTCTTGTGCCACTCCATCAGTGTGCCTTTTCGTCTTTTGATTTGTCCTTCACCGTTGAGACCACCGTTTTTTCTCATTACATCTCTACGCCGATTAACATCGATTACTTCGTCCGAACGTCTTTCATTGTTAATTGACTTTTTCTCGTCTTCACCAAATTGAACCACAGTTTCGTGTCTGTTGTTGCTTGAATCTTGGACGTAGAATAGACCGTTGATTCGTTTCGCAATTATCTTCACGTTTCCGTCGACGTCAATGATTTTCGCAACTTCCTTTTCGAATAATACTTTATATCCTTTATCGACTATCTTTCCAACGGACAATAAATTTGCCCTCAAGTCGGGTACACAAAGAGTGTCTTTTAAACTGAATGTCTGTTTGCGTCCTTTAACGCTGGTAGTCATTTCAACTGTACCTTTTGCGTTGACTGCCGTTGTCGAGCTATTAGCTAACTTCAGTTTTCCTTGATCGCCTCTGTAAATCTCTACGAAGCGGTCTGCATCTTTGCACAAATGTGATGTGCTTCCACTATCGAGGCACCACTTTTGATCACGATTTAAATTTTCTCGACAAGAATTTGCTTCCGGTGTCGCGTACAACGTCTCTTTATCGATTCTATTCGCATTCTGTCTGCATTGTGAGGCTTTGTGTCCGAATTTGTGACATCTAAAACACTTCACTTTAGTCAATTTGACACTTTCAGATTCACGTTTCTCCGGTTTCCGAAAAAGTTTCTTATTATGTCTTTCTGCGGCCATCGCATTTGGCATCGAATCTTGACGAATGTCATTATTTCTTGCTTCGTATTCCTCAACGATCTTCACACGTAGCACCTCTGGTCGTGACAGATCATCGCGCGACTCAATCGCGCATCTGAAGTTTTCAAAACTTGCCGGAAGGCTGTAGAGAAGCATAATCGATAGGAGTTCATGATTTATTTCCACTCCCATCTCCTCGAGCTTGTCGACGGCATCGAAGAATTTACGCAAATGTATTTGCACATCTTCGCCATCCCTCATTTTTTGAAGTGTAAGTTGCTTTAGCAACGTAGCCTTTCGCGCTGGCCCTTTAGACTGAAAAATTGTCTCCAACCTTAGCCAAACATCACGCGATGTGGAGCATCCCTTAATTTGTTTTAGTTCAGACGGGTGAATGGATAATATTATATCTGACTTTGCTTTATCGTCTCCCTCAATCCATACCGCCTCGGCTGCAATTGTTTCCGCGTTGCCATCCATAACTTCGGGCTTGACCTTCATCCCGTTAACGAATGCCCAGGCATCATTCTTCACTAACAGTGCCTGCATCTGGATCTTCCAGGTGTCGTAATTGTGTTTCGTTAATGCTTCGATTCTAATTGTACCTGCCATTATAATGTCTATGTCGCTCACTTTTACTCCTTCGCACTTAATACGAAAAATCACTTCCAATCATTTCTTGAACGTTATCTGGGCCCATAACCTGTTAGCGATTGCAGCGGGTGTGATTGAAAGCCCAGTTAAGTAGAGAACATAACTTTTAATGTGAGCAAAATTTTAGGTACATGTAATGACAAACTTTTATACATTAGTTACATATAAACAACAGCCAACTCTAACTTATCAGCTCAAGGGAGTATATTATATTTATTTCTTCAACAATAATACATATAAGGTTGTAACATGACAATAAGAAAAAATTCGTAACTACGTACGGCTTTTCAAAAAAAAACGGTATACAAGTAGAAAATAATAATATAGCAGATTACAAAGAATACACGCCACTAAGTCCTAGGACTTTTCAGTGGCGACATTAGTGAGTGACCATTATTTAGTTGATTAGACTGTGTAAGAGATCAAGAGGCAACACTACCTAAAGTAAGTATGTAACATTTGTGTTAGCATTAAACCTATTTACTAATCTAGGAATAATATGAAAGTCACCTAGAATTTACGCTATTAAGATTAGTATTCATAGTGCCTACTTATTATTTGTAAATTTAATAATTTAATAACCTGGAATGACATATGATGAAAAGAAAAAGAAAAACTAGCCGCTAGATATTTTTAAGAAAAGTTCACTCTCACGCACCCAGTAACCACATTTTAACTTTCTTCTTCACTTCACTAATAGTTTTTAGGTGTTGCAGAGTTCCAGGTAACATATTGAAAATTCGAGGGTTTGTCACAGCAGAAGTCCGATCACCATATTTATTACACGTATGAGGAATAGTTAACGATCCTGCACTGCGACACTTAGTGTAATAACTATGTTCATTAATGTTTTTATAATTTGGTGAGTAATAGTTGTTTACTACAGTTATGTAGATTAGTAACTTTTTGATTTGTAGTATGTTTCCTGTTTCGTATGGGTTTAATACGTTTGTGGAGTATGGGAATAGTTGTTTAACTATACGATTCTGCAGAGCTTGAAGACGGTTTATGTGATAATCGGGCGCTAGAATAATTGCGCAGGCTATTGCGCAATGAATTTAACACCCAATCCAATTCAAATTTAAATATCACAATCAGAAATTGAAATACTGCCAATGGCTTTTTATGAGCCATTTTTGAAAATTGGTATTTATTAATATGAAATTGTGTTTTACAAAGAAAAAGAAACACATGTAGTTTCCTGTGAATTTCCTGTGTAATCTTCCACTTATCCTGAAATTCCAATTTCTATAATGTGAAATAAATGATTTTATTCCGTAATACAGAAACATTACAAATGTTGTAAATTAAGTAATTTATTACACTTTTTGTTTTGTTTTATTTTGTTTGGTTTTTTGAGCTTTAAAATCTTGATTAACAAGTTGTAAGTACAAAAAATTCTCACTCTTAAATAAGAAAATAATCATGGGGAAAATTCTCACATGGGCTTTGAAACGTAATTTCACTCAAATATGCTTTTAATTTATTTCCCACAGCTGTTTCGACCGAAAATATTGGAAATTTATTTATAAAAACAGTTTCCAATGCTTGTATACAGTATGTCCCCGTATTGAGCTTACAAGAGGGAAAAAATAATCATTTTTAATTTAACGAAAAAATGCCAAAAGAAAAATGTGTTTTGCTTGATTTATAACTAACAAATATGTAATTAAAACTTCAACATTAATACAGTGTGTTCTTAAAATAATTTTTTTGATTTCATTTTCCTCGTAATTACAACTTTTTATAGATTTTATAGTAGTTGGCGTTGACTGAAAAATGTGAAATAATAGGGCTTTTCTTTTCCAAGTAATCGAATCAAAGCTGTAAATTTTAAGCGAATCATGCTCTTTTGAATTGTGATTCATTCCGCCTGCTCAGAAATTTGTAACACGATCAGTAATCCCCTTTCCCCTCTAAATCACATAATTTTTATGTTTATTGTGAATGGAACATATTAATCTAACCTTAAAATAATATTAGTAAGTTTTACTGAAATTATCATTACACTTTATCGTACACTTTAGGTATTTTAATCATGATACGAAACGTACTGTGTTTAGGTTGATTCGATCAGACTGAGCAAAAGAAAAGCCTTAATAATTTAAAGTCGGATAAAATTGAAATTCAAATTAAATAAATAATAGAAGAGTGAAATTCTTTTCTGACGAAGCTGTCGAACGACGGCGAAACGTTAATAGCGTTTTCGATTCACATGCACCAGTTGCACTCAGTATATTTGCATCTTCACTTAAACTCATGTAATAAAACGAGACGAAGATACACTGAGTCCGCACTAGTGCAGTCAATCGAAAACGCTATAAGTGTTTGTAGTGTCCAGTTAAAGCTAAGTTCACATGCATTGCGGATACGCAAAATTTTTATTGCGGATTAGATCCGCGGATCTAATTGGTTCAAAATGAACCAATTAGAAACGATCCGCAATAAAAATTTTGCGTATCCGCAATGCATGTGAACTTAGCTTTAAAGATTTTGTGATACAATTTTCATCGGACAAGAACCAACTTTAAAAATGTTAACGTTACAACAATGTTATGAAACGGGAAATAAAAACTACCGCTACATAACAGAAGAATTTGTTATAACGAGCTACGACGTAGACGTATTGGAGGTAGTGGGTTAATCGAATAATTTAAAATGTTGATTTTGTTTTTTTATTTATTAATTTTTTTTTTTCGATTTTAAGAACACAATATTCTCGCTGTTTGATCAGCTGAGTATGACACCGCCGCAGTAACCTGCGCAAAGAATATGCAAAAATTATTGTTTCGTAGAGTGATACTTATTTCACAGTTATACGTCAATTGGCTTTGACTTTCTTTTCTTTCTTAAAAAAAAAATAGTAAACTTTTCCATTATGGAGTTCTACCAGTAATGGCCGTTTTACACTATGACATTTTTAATCTAAAATTTGATACAAAGTGAGTGAGAAGTACCAATTCAACCAATCAGAATTCACCGTGGTAGCTTATCTATCTCACTTTGTACCAAAAAATGTTATAATATAAAACAGCCTTCAAAGTATTACTTGGAAGGAACTTACTTAAATTACGCTTACTGCGCCGCTGATCATCAAGAAAATTTCAAAAGCAACCTAAGAGTCATTCACTTTTTAAATAAAGTCTATAATATTAATAACTAAAGCTGGTTCTTGTCCGATGAAAATTGTATCACAAACTCTTTTAAACGGACACTAAATGGCGCATAAACACTTAACTGCAAAACGTTAAGTGTTTATGCGCCATTTAATGTCCGTTTAACAATTGTGTCCGTGATACAATATTAATAACCTATCGATATATCGTTTGTAACAAGTGTACAAAAAGTTTTCTCGTCTAGTGTGTTGCTCTCATTTTTTCGCATGTTCACGTACCTTACTTGATTCATACCCTAAACAGCCAAGTAAACAAACATAACTTTAAAAAAAATTCTTTACTGATTTGATTTTACAATGGTTGAATGCTACTTTTGAAACGCCCAAAAAATCAATGGCGAGTGGAGCTATTCTATTCCTGATTGTATTGCAGAATTTCAGGAAAAATTTCCAGAAACTGTATTTCTGTACCACAAATTTGTAGACCTAATGTAAGAACTGATGAGGTAGTTGAAAATGTGAGACAAATTATGATTGATGCTCCTCGCACTTTCATCCGCCACCTGTCATAACAAGTTGTTCTTTCAGTCGAGACCTGCAGAACTATTCTAAGAAAGGACTTGTTCCCTTATCGTTTGACTGCCGTGCAAAAATTGCTTCCAGTAGGTTTTGAACCAAGGCGAAAATACTGTCATTGGTTTTTAAACAATACTGACAATGAGATTTGTTGGACAAAACTTTCTTTTCACGTTCAACGTTATTTTCAGTGCTTTATTTTGTATGGTTTCACATACGTAATAATTCGTAATTACTGGCTATGATTTTCTTTTGACGTTATGTCAAGGGTAAGTGTCAATTTGGCGTTTACTAATCAATAAGGAACATTCCGTGAACATCACACATGCGAAAAAATGAGAGCAACACACTAGACGGGATAACTTTTTATACACTTATGTAACGCGCCTTTTTAAAAATTTCTGTCCCTAGTCACAGATTAATATTATAGCAGATACGAAACTTGCCGATTTTTTGATTATTTTTAACAAGTCACCTTTGTAGAAAGGTGTGCCAGTTTGACGTTAACTTTTAATGTGATATTTTTTATATGTTATGCAGTAATAAACGACGGGACAAATTGAAAAGAAGAAACCATTTCGTTATTTAGTTTTCCAAAAGGTAATAATCCTATTATGGCGATTTTTGCGCTTTTGTGCTCATTGGCTTGCGCAAAGTGGGTAACAGAAAAGTGGCTAATACTCATTCCCAAAACAGCTTTATTGAAAATAAGTCATCGGCAAACTTTACTATATGAGCTTATGCAAAATATTTTCAATCAAAAGGTAGCACACCCTTTTCAAAATAGCTGAAGGTCAAAAAATTTCGACTCACAACATCAAAGGTTCCGACAAACAGTTTCGTATCTGCTATGATATTAATCTGTGCCCTAGTTGACCCGTTGACCGTGAATTGTTAGTTGAGAATCAGCCTTGCTTGAACTGAAACATAAATAAATTGGCCTCGTTTTTCTTATTGAAGGAAATTACTGAATTCGGTAATTCTACCTTTTACTGCGTGCTTGCACCGCGTGAATTGCTAACAAATGTCATAACATAAACGTTTTATTACTTTAAAAGTGGGATTATGCTTTATGCTATTTCATACGTCAGGTCGATTGAAACTGGTTCACAACTAACAATTCACGGCCAACTAGGGAGAGAAATTTTTAAAAAGGCACGTTACTACTAATCACAATTGCTAAATAAACACATAAATTCGTTCTACACTCAGATACTAACACGAAATCCGACAATTTTTCAACTACGGATAGCAAAAAACCGCCATATTGCAGAAACTGACTTACCGCAAAGTGGTAACTTCCCTCAAATCTAATTGCATTCTCCCACTAACGTAACGTGTGTTTTTATTTCCACCCGATTGGTGCCGTTGCGGTTCTTAAAATTGACGGTCATCCAACATATTTCTACCTAATAACGAACGCCAAACTGAAAACGATTTGGTGGATTTCTGGTGGAAAATTTTGACTTTTGACAAAACAGCATAACTTAGAGTTTAGTGTGCAGTATTTGGCGTTGTAATTAAATTATTTACAAAATTATTTACAAAAACAATTGTACTAGCTATTTATAATAGAATGGCAGGAGCAGAAAAAATTGAAGTGGTTTTGACGATGGATGGTGAATCGATCATCTGCAAGTTAAGTCCTCAAGAGATAGATTCAGTTTCAGATTCACTGCTAGATGAAATAATTCTTTTACTTAAACGCAAAGACGAAAACACCCTTTTCACAAAATTGTTTATTAAACTAGATGTACATTTCGTACGCAATGCTTACATCGTACAATTTTGTGAAAAGGGTGTTTTCGTTTTTGCATTTAATTATATTTCACAAGTGCTCAATACATCAAACTTTTACTTAAAATTAAGTTTCCGATCATTTTCCTGTGAATAACCTAATACAGATAACCATAACCTTCAAATATTTATTTGTACCTTAAAACAACCACCTCACTAATATGGTTGCATTGCTTTCAACCGGTGGATAAAACTGTTTGATTACAAAACGTTGTCAATTGATCCACCATGAAACCACAAATTAATAAAAACGACTTGGTTGTACAACCATATATCAATCGTAACGAATTGGTGGACATAAAAACACGCCTGTACTATCGGGGCCTTAAAATTTCGCACGATTTTTTATCAAGTAGCCAGAATTTCTGTAAAATATAGTTTTGTAGAACAGGCTCTTTCCTCAATTTTGACATTAAAGACATTTTATCAAAAGTCAGATTGTTTGGTTATATTTTAAGCACAGCACGAGAGTAAAGTATTAGAACTAAAATAACGGAATGAACTCTTCTCTTCTTCAGAAAGCACGTGATTTGGAATTGTGATGCTACAATTTTAGCATTACATTTGAAATCTGACGTTTAAAATGATTATTTTTGACAAGCCGTTAAAGAAAGCCATATTTACAGTGGGAAATTGAATCATGCGAAATTTTAAGGCCGCGATAGTACGTTCCCTCCTGTTACTTCTTTACTCGTAGAGGTGAAGTGGCTGGTCACAATCATAAAAAAGTGAGGGAAAATTTGACTTTACGGAACAACTGAAGAGGAGAGAAAACCGAAGAAGTTCTCGGGCGTGTTCGAAAACTCAGAACGTTACTCTTGGGTGATATTCTTTCTGAGATTAAAATTTAAATTCATTTTGTAAAGGGGCAGATTTCAGAATTAACCGGTTACTCCACCGGTAGATATTTTAAAATTCTAAAATCCACTGTAAAGCTGTAATAAGTTATTATAGCTATAATAAGTATATAATAATAATATAGTTATAATAAGTTAATAACTTACTTATATAATAATAATATAGTTATAATAAGTTAATAACTTACTATAGCTAAAATAACTTATTACAGCTTTACAGTGGATTTTAGAATTTTAAAATGTCTACCGGTGGAGTAACCGGTTAATTCTGAAATCTGCGCAAGTTGCCTGTGGATCGCATTTTGAATCGTTAACGTGGAGATTGTATGTGTTGTTTCCTAGGCAACTTTAAAACACGGCGTGCTTTAATCGCTCTTTTTCGCACGCTTTTTAGTTTTAAAAACAGAGATTTTGATGCAGGTATAATAAAAAATAAAATAGAAAGTTAATTTTTTTTTCTCAGCTATTTGAGCGCTGCAAAAGTTAAAAAAGGTGGTGCATAAGGGTGCATTAGGGGTGCAGCACGGTGCACCAAAAAAACTTTGAAAATTTTCACGGGGGGCGCTACGGTTAACTATTATCTGACGCTACGTCAGTTTCTAAATAAATAGCACAGAATAATAAACGACCAGATGATTAACTAAGGCGTGGTTTTGTCTGAAATTTTTTACTACGCATGCGTGAGTTGGTCAGCAGATTTCAAAATTACGGTCAGGGTACGTTCACAATCATACTTTTTGAGACGTCTTAAATAGAATTTATCAGTTATGTAATATATCTATTCGCATCCCTGGACTTTTTTAACGACCGCTGCACAAGTAATGTAAACGTTATTATTGATAAAAACTGTGTATAATATCAGAAGAAACGAACGCGTAAACTTGGCGTCTTGGCATTTGCATGTGAATAAAGCATTACGCCATGCATGAAAACAGTGCCATCTTGTGTCTCTACGATGAACTAGGCTTAGTTTTGAATGTAGTTTTATTTTCGATTAATTGTTATAATAATTGAGAATATAATGGAAATTCTGTCCATTTACATTATAAATAACAAATAATTTTCTTTATGATTTAATAAATTCAAACTTATTCGAACAGCACAATGTTGTGAAACATACGAAAACCAATTGTTAATTTTTCTTCCAAGTTGTCATTTTTTAATTCCCGCGAACCAGTCACCACTCTCCCACCATAATTTAAAGCTAAACAGCGGACACAAACATCAAAGGTGCCGACAGCCAGTTGTACTTCTGGTCACTTATTATTCTGTGTAAATAGGTTAGGCTAGGCTACATTTATATTCAATTTCGTGCCAGCACGAATTCGTAACACGAAAGCTTGACGTGTGCTTTCTTATGATACCATTTACATTGGCCAATGTAAATAATATCATAAGAAAGCACACGTCAAACGTTGTTACGAATTCGTGCTGGCACGAAATTGAATGTAAATGTAGCTTTGGAGTTTCTTAAAAGGTATTGTCAAGTCCCTGTTGTCAAGTAGACAATTAATTGACAAATGTAACCAGATTTACAATTGGAAAAATTTCATTTCCCGTTTTTTTTTTTTTTAATTCAGCTGTACAGCCTGTGTCATTTAACAGGCTTTCTTCATTAATGCCGTTCCTATTGAATACATGGAAAAATGTTTTATACCAAAGTATCATCCTCTCAAGCTCCGCATAATTTAAAATTATTTTCAAATATACAGGCTGTCCCAATTTGGCTATACGATGCGTAACTTTGGAATTTTAAATGGAACATCCTATGTTTTAAAACGAATTTGTGCTTGTTAGGTTACTTTAGGGTAAGTTTGATAAGAGTTTGCTGTAATTAAGTCCTATGGTTTTTAAGATATTAAACTTTATTTACAATTTTCGGAAAATACAGATGTAACTTTTAAAATTAATATTTCACTAACGAAAAAAATTAGAATGCAGATAATATGGTTGTTACAAGTTAAGTGGAAGGTATCTATCACAGTAACAAAATTTACTTTTCATTGAACAGGGATTCACTAAAACTATTTCCATTTCGATAACAAATGAAGAACAATAACTTTTGTTTTTTAAATGGAACGGTGTTATTTTTATATCGGCGTTAGATACTCCATAAAATTATCTTTCAATTAGCTATACAGGCGGTTCACCGTCTTCTCTAACGACTATAGTATACAGGGTGATTGAAATTCAAGGGCCAGCTTGAGGATCTCGCTTATTATAAGAGATAGAGAATCGATTAAATTAAATCGATTAAACTCGTATTCCTATATGAGTACACGTCTACGACTTAGAGCCGGTTTTTCGATCTCAGTTTAACTTTAAACTTCAGTTTATTCCTATAAAAGCAATGAGAATAAACTGAAGTTTAAAGTTAAACTGAGATCGAAAAACCGGGCCTTACTCGTAAATGTAAATGCCGCTTAAGAATAATGTAAACTGTACGCTTAAAGACGCTTAAATTTTATGATAATCAAATTCATAATCTGCATATCCCCACTTGTCTGTAATTTATTATTATTTTCCCTCACTCCAGTCGATGGAGTATACAAAGATATGGGTTTGCGGTTCCTTCGAATCAGTAAGGGGGGAAGTACCCGAATTTATGCTTACCTCATTTCAAGCAACAGGAGCGCCTAATTTAAATGAGCAAGCGGAAATGAAGTGACCTTAGAATCGGCATAAAAGGAACGCGACATCTGTTTATCCAGCTAAACAATTGCTTTAAAAAAAAAACAGTACAAGACAAACTGTCACACGTTGTGTGAATAAAGTTTTTAACACAATGTTCGAAGCTTTATTTCAAGAAGCCATTCCAGTTTGTCTTCAAAAGTATTTAGGAAAACCAGGTAAGAACTTTCAATTCAATCATTGCATCAATTTTCGTTAAATTTTTTCGTTTTTATGATGACTTTGCAATATAAAGTAGTGATGCCATAAGTTTTAAAGTAACTTGTAATGTTATAAATTATAGTAGATTTAATTTCAAAATAGAAATTGGAAAACTGTAAGTGAAGCTCGATTTTTTTTAATACATATTCGTCGACTTAATAGTTTTTATGATAACATTTAATCAGGGAGGAGTACTGATGTCTATCTACATACCTCCAAATTTTCATTTTATGAGCTTTTTGAAGATCTCCAATTTCGAATTACTAGTAGGAATTAAAAATAATCTTTTAAATAATAAGAGTAATACATATTTATTAGTTTTATTTTTGATATAACTCTTTTTTTTATATAACTCTTTGAAAGTAGTTATCCTTATTATATTGGTGGTATTATCTAAAATTCCATTTATACATAGAATCTCTATAAATGCATTAAATTTAAAGTAAGTATTAAGTGCTACATTATTTATTGCATTTGGTTTATACAGGGGTCCCATAAATAAGGGGCCATACGGTAGCAATGGATAGGTAACCATATACAATAATTTTTTTTCTTCTAATAAAATTACGAAAACAGCATCGTTTGGGAGATATGCTAAAGTATAATACTGAGTACGAACTTGCCTTCCCTCACCTGCGCAACGGAGGGTATTTCGAACACTTGCTGTAGACATCACGGTAACTAATGACATAACAATCGCAGTCCAAAAGAGCGCAGCAATATGTCATTATGTTGAGCAGGTCAGTTTTATTATCGAATTTTCTTCGCTTTGAATCACATCCTCTTACCTATGACGTAGAGAGTTTATAAGCAAAACAGGACCGTATTCCGATCGTAATTTCTTTGAAAAATTTCCCAAAAAAATTACCGAAGCAGACCACTTTCATTTACATTCGCGGACTCTATATGCACCATTGTGTTAGCCCTCGCATTATGGCCCCTTATTTATGGGACACTCTGTATACAATCATCAGGATGAATTAAAATTTTTGAAACAGAAAGTTCAGTAAACTTCTTCAGTTAGACGTGTAAGATATATTTATTTTATAATTATTGAAAACTGAAAAAAATAAATAAAAGTAATTAGTTATCCACCGTAAAGAGTAAAAATAATCTTTTTGGCCATTAATAAGAATAAACTGGCTACCTCTATATTTGTTTATTTATTTTAAAATTTCAAACCATACACGTAGTTGAGAAATGAACTGATTTCAAAAACTAAAAAAATTAGTAGGCTATTATCTGACACGTCCCGCATGCGGGACCAGTAGGTATATTAAACTGATTTTTGGAATAAGGAGCTTGTTCCGCTCCCGCCTCGGGTTGGCCCATAAAAGTAAAATCCAAACACATATTACTTACAAACGTGCATTTATTTTTCCACCGGGTGGTAATCTGTTGAAAATTACCACAAATATGAGTTATAAATTGATTGGAAAAATTTAAAAATGAATTTAAAAAAGTTTACGTTTCGATCCATGGCTTTTTCAAAATAAATAAACAGTGTCGTTATTATAATTAAAATTAAATTTGATAGGCAACAATACTACAAAAAAATCATTGTCGTCTTATAGGTATAAATTGTATTTTGGACGCGACTGGAATATATACATATAAACATATTTACTTAAATAAATTTGTTTATATTTAGATTATCGTGTTAAGGATTGGATATTTCTGAATTCCCCATTATGGATGCTTGCAATTTTATCTTGCTACTGCACCACCCTGTTAATTCTTCTGAAAATTATGAAAAAGCGAAAGCCCTTCAAGTTAAGAAAAACGCTGATTGTTTACAACAGCTTCCAAGTTTTGTATTCAGCTTACATATGTGCAGAAATCTTCATGTCTTCTTATTTGGCTGGTTATAAACTTTCGTGTACAGATCTGGATATGCGACCAACAAAGCTGAATATGAGGGTAAGTTTATAGATTTCCGTAACCATGTATAGCGGCCATTCCTTATTTTAGATGGCGAGTGCCTTTTGGGCGTTTTATTTCTCAAAAATAATTGATTTGTGTGATACAGTAAGTAGACATTAAACAATAAGGCATTAACTTATATTTAAAATTGTTTAAGTCAAGCAAAATTTGCTGAAATATTTTGCAAAATCTTAGAGTTAACAACTCATTTCCAGAATGTTTCAGAAATAGATAAATGAAATTTAACTTAAAATTTATTCAATAATAGATTAAAAATTTTCTAATATAATTAATTTCTTAAATACAGATATTTTTTGTGTTACGTAAGAAGTATACTCAGCTGACATTTCTGCATGTGTATCATCATTCTACTATGATCTTCAACTGGTACATAGGTATACTGTATTTGCCAGGTGGACAAGGTTTGTGTAATTAATTATAAATTATAAGAAACAGTGATTAACATAATGTGACCTTTCAGCGTTCCTTAGCGTCTTGCTTAATTCATTTGTGCACATAATCATGTACACATATTATTTATTATCAGCAATGGGGCCTTCAATGCGAAAGTACACCTGCTGGAAGAAATATCTCACACAGATTCAGTTGGTAAGAAAGCGAAATCGTTTCTAGAACTAAACTGTCATTAATTAGTTACCTTTTTCAGACACAATTTTTGGTTGTAATGGGTCACATATTAGTTGGTTATATAAATCAATGCAAAGCTTCGATTTGGTTGACTTGGTTTACGCTTACTTACTTAAGTACTTTGGTTATTTTATTTGGAAATTTCTATTACAAGGCATACAAGGAAAGAAAAGGTGTAACCGCTGAAAAACTTGCAGAAAAATATAATAAGTGTACTGAGATAGACTATGTAGCAGGGGGCGATTACAAATATGATAAAATCAATTAATTTAGTACAATATTTTATTTTACAAATTTGTAAAATCTATGTTCTGTGTTATTTGTTAATAATAAATAATGTTTACCAAAATTAATTGGATTATTAGAGTTGTCAATTGGGCTATTACTATGTACCATTTCTGGGATTATTACAATAGCCTAATTAACAAACAACTCATATAATATTTCAATATTCCATAAGCCCATCAGAATCTGTAAGAACTTCATTTGTATGCTCCGACTGTTCAGACACAGTATGTTGACTGCCAATCAGGCATCCTTTAAGTTGTGAACCATTTTCTATCACAGCACCATCACAAACGATACAATTTTCTAAAGCAACCCTAGAACAAAACTCCCAATAGTCACCAAGTAAATCCTAAATGCTAAATTTACCTTTCTTTAATGATGACATTGTTCATTATTATGGAGTTAAAAATCCTTGTAAAACTGTTCACATGCACATTGGGTCCAATGATGGAATTTTTGAATGAAGTTTTCTCACTTAGTTTACTGGATTCCCAAATGATACAGCAGTCATCAACTTGATTTGATTTAATGTCTGCTCGAGGATCTATTTTGATTAAGTTCGAACTCGATAATTTTTTCCAAAGATTTATAATCTATAAAAATATTTTTTATAATGTATAAGAATTTAGGATTAAATTAAATTGCATACTTTTCCATTAACAGTCCAGTATGAGGCTAATGTATTTACTCGAATACCAATCAACTTAGGATCAGCAATGTAAGCAAAACATCGTATAGGATCATTGTGATAACAAGGTTTAAGATCACCAATATGATCATTATAAGTTGAAGTATTTCGTATCAATAATTCTAATGGTGATTCCTTAGCAAATTGAAATATATCGTTTGTAGCTTTAACATTAACAATCGATACATTTGTATCTGTTGCAGCTTGCGGTTTCGACAATTGTTTCTTTATAATGTGAGGAAGTAACTCGCCTTTCAAAGTTGAAATGTTTGGCTCAGAAGCCAGGTATTTTATAATCCAGTTCTTCAATACGTAGACATGTGAATCAATCAAGTCACTATGCACTGTTATGTTGGTATGCTTTCTGAGTAATACTTTGGGCAGCGTCACGTTAGTTTCGAAATCACTAGCAGAAGCAAGAAATACCATTCGGTTTGTTTTTGCATCGATTCCGATTAAATCACGCTCTACAAATACATAAAATTATTTACACTGTTAATCTACGAAATTCTCATTGCATACCAGGTTTGTGTTTAGATTTAGGACCAGGTATGATAACTTGTTCTGCACTTTGCATATTAAAAAGTAAAGAACACACAGATGCATTGTGTTTTCTGAACAGATTCAACACATCGTGAATATTGATGTTAGAAATAAAATCACACGAAACGACCAGGACATCCGACTTCAACTTATCATGCATCAACCTTAACGAATCAGCAGTTCCTAAATCTTCACTGGTAGGTATAGTAAAATACTCAATTTTTATTTCTAATTCACTCTTCTCTAGAGTATTTTGTATCTCATTTTTTTGATTCTCAGCGACTACCACTATTGCATCTGCAACATATTAAAGTTACATTTACTTGTTATTTGGCATGCATACGTTTCAAACCCGTAAAACCAGATTGTTGCAACTTATACAGTGGGTACCATATTAGGGGCTTGCTCCCCACGGGAAGCAAACACTTTGGTTTGCCTGCAGTTAATTCTGGCATGCGAGAACCTTTCCCTGCTGCCAAAACGACGGCTTGAAATTCATGTCGGAAAGTCATGATGAACTTCAGTGTGGTGCAAAAAGACACTTGTTTGTTATTGTTATAGGTTGATATAAATTTCGCTAATATTGCACAAGTTGCACGATTTATTTGAGGTTAACTTCTGTGTGAGTTCTGTCACTGTCATTGTCATATTTAAAATGTCACTGCATCAGTGTCACCAACTATTGACAATCGCTTTTCCCTCTTATTGGGGCAAAAACTCCCTTTTATAGGTACCTGCTTTTTCTCTCAGATTGCAAATTTCAAGCTATTTTGAAGCATTTTCGTCAAGATTTGCCTTAAAATTTAAGTAATTTTTTCTTCAAAAATTTCCTATGCAATTTTAAGGCATAAAAATTCCCACGAATCGGGAAAATTCCCCAGAATTGGCAACACTGCACTGGATGTAACCAACATAAATTTTGATTTTGATTACGTCGAGCGATCAAACAATACATGACCTGTGACATGACCCTTTGATTTATAAGCACATTTATTAGTTTAAAGAGTGATGTGATAAGTGTTTATCCCGGAGTTATGTGTCTGGCTGGAATGGTTTCCTCATAAGCCAATCAACTGAAAACTTGAAGAAGGAGAATCAGAGACAGATCTTTTTACCCCCTTATTAGTCGTATCTCTTTCAACTGACCGGTAATCTCTTAGCTGATCTAGTCAGAAGAACTAACCGTAGGAACTTTATGTATTCTGCACATTAGGTTCATTACAGTTAGTTCTAACTGATCACGATCAGATTAGCTCGGTCAATTGAAAGAAATACGACTATTCTGTAACTCATAATTCAAAACGGGGTTGCCACAAGCAGTTAAAATAATGTAATGAAAAGGACAGTCAAATAGTAATGAAAGGTGGGAACTTCAAAATAGTTAATCCTATGGTTAATCCCAAGTTATTGTATTTGTTTTACTAGTACTTTATGTATGTATGTATATAAGTAGTTCCTAATTTTATGCCAATATTCAAATGGAGTGGGAAATAAGTTTAGTGCTAAATAAATTATAAAAATTTTAAAAAAATTCTTTAGGTAATTATCAAATTGCCACATTACCTATTTAAAATTTATTAAAGAAAAATTAAAATGTAATTTCTTCTGTAACACCTGATTCATTCATTGTACAATTTGATTGCATTTTGTGCTGCATTGGGCTTCGATAGAAATAAAAACCTACAAATATGGACATTATAATGAGGATCTCTTAAATGTTTACTTCCATCCATCTACAGAAAAATCCGGAGTGGACCATTTTTGATAGTTTTATAGGATTTTTCGGTTATTTATACAGTGCTACTTTTTCGAGAAAAACTCAATGGTGAAGACAAAAGTTAGCTACCTCGATTCGTCCGGGAAATATTAGCTGAAATGAAAACGGTTTTCTTTTACTCCTATAAATAACCAAGAAACCCTGTAAAACCATCAAGAATAATCCACCCGTTACTTACTTATCTATTGCAGAGTATAAACGCCAAACCACAAAACCGATTGGGTCAAACTGACATAAGTACAGTCCCTGGCCAAAATGTTAGGAACACTATGAAAACTTGAAATAATCTTTATTCTGAAAAGAAAGCTTATAATTTTTTTAATAATATTAACGAAATATGTGACTTAGGGGATTACTTAGAAGTATATATATTTATGAATACAGTAATTGAATAGTTATTATAGGGCGGCAAATTACGTAAATCTTCTACTATACCTTCTACCATACCGGACCAGTTTATTTGTATTATCGGTCAGTTGTTATTCATTCTTTCAAAGCGTGAATATCTGTTTATGTAGTTAGATAAACTTGAAATTATAGTGTGTTAATATTTTATTCATACATTGATTTATTTTACGTTGTTAAATTTTTATAAGCAATTTTATACGATGGGTCGTACAAAAGACATAACAGTAGAAAAAAAGACAAGAATTTCTGCATTGTTAGAAAGGAAGTATCACAAAATATTAATAAAAAGCTTTTATATTGTATGTTCCTATTTACAAGATTTTAATAAAATTTTCATGAAACTCTAGAAGTTATTCACATTATATGCACTAAATTTTCAAGTTCAGTAATGTTCCTAATATTTTGGCCAGGGACTGTAAATAGTAATTTCATGATAGCCAATTTGAATGTTTCAAATTTTACCAAAACAAAACTGTGATATAACATGAAGAAGCGATTTCTCGCGATATACTTAAATCGCTAAATGTATCATTAATTTAGTAATGAAATTTGCTTGTTTTAAACAATGTAGTAACGACGTAACGACAGCGACTACATTGTAATGAAATAATTACATTAATTGTAACGATTGTGGCAACCCTGATTCAAAACCAGTATTGCCAACGTGTAAAAAGCAGAAATCATTTAAGAGTTGCCAAAAATAAATTTAAAAAAGAAACGTAAAAAATCCATTAATAAAAATACATAATGTTAAAGAAAACGAACAAGGGACGATCGACTTTTCAGTGCGATTCAGTTGATTCATAGTAAATTTGAAAAATAAGCAATTTGAAAAGAATGGTGACTAAATAAAGAAAACAAAATAAAAATTCAAAAAGTAAATAATATGGTTAAAAAATAATAATAAAAAGAAGACACAGTTCATTTTACAACACAATTTATTTAATTAATAATTTTTTCAAACAAAAGGCAATTGATTTTATAGTACAATTTAATAGATTAATAAATTCAAAAAGATGACTCACAGGTGACAAAATAAAGAAGGAAAGGTGGAGGAGGAAAGATGACAAAATAAAGACGACAAATGAACAACATTTTTAAAAATATACTTATCAAAAAATTATTTTTCTTTCACGTGGTCAATGGATAATAAAAAAAAACTGCAATAGATGGCGCTGATCAATTTCTCACACAAATACAATTCATTTCTTCTTTACTGACGACAAGTGACAACTTCTTATTGATCTTCTGCATCGCAGGGAATAGCTAATGAAGAACCTCCGTAAAAACAAACAAAAAAGAACTTTCGCCATGTTTTAACATATGACGTCGGTAAATGTTCCTTTTTCACCACATAAGAAGTGTTCAAATGAAAAATTAATTAGAGTTGGCGATGCAACTAAACACGCATGTGTGTATTGAGTTCATTGAACGTTCCTTCAGTCACTTTGACGCTTCTATAAAACAAGCAGTTTTATTTAAAAAAAAATTAAAGCAGATGAGTAAAATGACCATAGCCTGTTGGATCAAGACACGTTTGAACTCTATGAATAACTGCGTGAGTAACGTTAAAGTACATTTCCGGCGTGTTATTTGTGTTACAATTGATTGACAATTAGTATTAATATGACGTTATCCAAGACAATTCCAACGCCTACCCTAATTTATTTTTATATTGATCGCTTGTTATAATGAAATTTCTCGGTAAAATCTGTTAAAATGGACATTTCCCACATGTCTAGCAACACTGTAACCGTGTCGTTTCTAACTATAGGCCCCTACCAAGCTATAGCAAGCTAGAGTATCAAGCTACCTGGTTATGTCGCCTGGTGGAGGTTGCGACATAAATTGTAGGAGGCGACTTGAAACCGTTATATCCATTTATGTCATTTCGAAGAAGATTTGAATGTGTTTGCTAGTATTTTCTCGATTTGTTTCAAAGTATGGAAGATAAAGATCGTCCTCGTAACGTGTTCGGAACTCCAGTGATAGGATAGTACTGTCAGCAGCGTCGCCAACCCTGATACAACCGTTTTCCCTACCTTTTCCTATATAAACTTACAACTAGTGGCGCTCGTGACGCCGTTTGCTTAAGGTACTAAATCAACACTCCGTACAGGTAACGCAATCCCATTCCTCTCGTGAGAGGATTGAGAAACAAAGATAACAAATATAATTGTCGCAAGTGTAATAAGAAAGACAACAGTTTTAGGGAATTCTGTTTACCGCAATGTCACTGGTTTCAATTTAAAAGTGTGTTAGGTTATGTCTAGTTAGTTATTTACCAATCAAAAAGTTATTTTGAGAAATGCAGAATGTTTCTTTTAGAAAAAGGATGGAATCATTAAATGTCATGCGATAAAAGTTTGGGATGTAATATTTAAGCTCAATTTTCTTAACCACTGACAGTAACTTTGACAAACGTCACTTCGAATAATATTTCCAACTGTTTTTTATCCCTAGATGAGAGGAATGTGCGACAAGGATAGATATAAAAAAATCACTAAATGCGTTACCTCTATACGAAGTATGTTGATTTAGTACCTTACGTTTGCTACCCCCCATTCTAATTATCTGTAATTTGTGAACAGATATGTAGATTGTAGATTACGCTTTATTAAATATAGATCAATTAAATTGAAAAGAGAAAGAGAAATTATCTTTAGTTTCATCAATTCTCGTTAGGTGTCGCTGTTTCAAGTGGACGCCAAGTTAACCTAACCTATCAATTTGTTTATAGCAAATCAAAACATTAAAAAAAAATTTGAGAAGAAATGGGTCGTCGTAAATCAAAACGCAAGCCACCATCCAAAAGGAAAGCCATAGAACCGTTAGATCAACAGTTTAATTGCCCGTTTTGCAACCACGAAAAATCGTGTGATGTAAAAATGTAATTTTTTTATTTAAGTTAATAGCAAAGGACTTATTTTACATTTTTCTTTCTTGTTTCTAGGGATAAAGGACGTAACACAGCTCGAATAACATGTCGTGTCTGTCTGGAAGATTTTCAGACAACGATAAATTTCTTATCAGAACCAGTGGACGTTTATAACGATTGGATTGATGCATGTGAATCAGCAAATTGAGTTTTGGTGAATGTTAGTTTTATAGGAAAACCATTGTATTAAAAGAATTAGTTTTTTTTTAATTAACCTCATCTTATTGGTGAAAATTTATAAAATGTAATTTCGTTTTATGTATAAAAAATATGCTGTTTAATTGATTTAGGCCCGAGTTTTTCATCTCCAATTAACTTTATCTGGCGATTAATTCTCATAGTAACGATTGTGATCACAATAATTGTTACTGTGGAAATAAACCATCAGATAAAGTTAACTGGAGATGAAAAGACCGGACCTAGAGTTTTAAAAAAATATTAAAAAGCTAGGAGAAACTGTTAGGAATGAAAAAAAAAAGCATTATGTGTAGCAAATTTGATAAAATAAATCAACAGCAAATGCAATGGCTTTAAAATTGTCTTAAATTTTCAAGTCTATAAACAGTTGTATTTAGAAAAGGTTTATTTAATACTTTAACAATTTGCCAGATTATTTTATCGATTACTATTACAATGCAATTTTTATTTCATGAATCATTGTTATATTATTTACGTACTTTTACAGAATAAACTTTTATTATATAATACATTTTAAAAATGTTTTCTGCTTAGCATACAATATTTCCTAAATTCACAAGGTCTCTTTTAATTACAAAATATCCAGGAACAGATTAATTGAACACTTTACCAGCACGTGTTATTTTATTTATTGTTACTTGAATGGTAACGAATATGCATTTTATGTTATTTTATTCTACTATTAATTATCAAAAAAATCAAATTTATTAGTGAAGAAATTATTTTCCTAGACATTTTTATTCACATTATCTTGATTGGGACACAGTAAAGCAATAACAAAGCACGAGTTAACAATTCACTCCCAGTAAATTAATGTTTGATCAATACTAACATAACAAAAATGGAAGCAAAAATACAGAGTTATCCAATCACTTTACACAAAGATATAAACAATATACTATTATCCTGGGAAAATGTAACTGCATGTGAACTCGACATAAAATATGCTTTGCATATAAAAATTGGTGAATGGAAATTAATGTACAGGTACATTGTACATTGTTGTTTGAATATGCAGCAGTTAATGCAATATAAAATTATTTACAGAGGTGCAAAGCAACAATACCTTGTTAAAAATTTGGTTCCATCAACTTGTTATGCCTTCAGACTAGAACAGGTAAAGGATGATGTCGTTTTAGCATCCACAGACTTCAAAGCAGCCACCGATTTTGAGCCTTACTTTGTTTTTCACATCACCAGAGCTATTAAACAAAACAAAACTCCGTTGCTTAGAAAAATCGTCGGTCAAAGGTTATTGAAATTCGGTCAATTTACACATAACAATTAAGCAAAAATACTTTGCAGACCTATACTTCTAGAACTTGAAAATGCAAGTTTTAAAACACCACTGGTGAGCACGATTGAGAAGGGTGACTTTCAGTTGACTGGGTTACTGTTGAGTTTGGGGGCAAATGTGAACAATTCGTTACTATTGAATAAACGCACTCCTCTAATGATAGCCGTGTACAATGGGAATTTGCAAATTGGTAATCTCCTTATTGAGAAAGGGGCTGATATTTATTTAAGAGATTGCAATGGATTAACTGCATTACACTATGCAGTTGATTCGAATTCAATAGAAAATGTAGAATTTGCCTTGAAACAAAACTTTAACGTGGATGTACAGGACAATAGTGGTTGGACGCCACTATTAAGAGCAGGTGAGTAAATTTCTTGGATGATATGACCAAGTTAATTATAATTATTAGCTAAAAATCATGAGTATAGAGATTTAAATATTGTGAACATGAGTACGTTATATTAACCCGAGATTATTGTCATAGAACGGCAAAAATTATTTCCAAAGTCCGATCCCGATCTCTTTACACAAGGCTATAAAGCAAGAAGGAATTATATTAGGTCTGTTCCATTTGACAGAATTTCAAGTTCTGAACCATTCAAATCATGCGCAGTGCGAAATTTATATCCAATTTTGTGCACTGCTCATGCTCAGTAAGATTTTGAACGGTTCAGAACTCGAAATCCTCAGGAATGGAACTGACATATTTTTAACCTTTAAAAGTTTTGAATTTTGCAAATGAACCGCTTTATGCAGAAAGGGCTTAAGTCACTTTTAGCCAAAATTACGTTTTCGCAGAAAATCGTATTTATATACCAAATTATATAGGTACAACTTTTTATGCAGAAAGAACATTAGTTCCGTTTACTAGTCTTGTAAACGGAACTAATGCTTTTTCTGCATAAAAGGTGTAGTATGGTATATATGTAAATATTTTCTGCGAAAATGCAAATTCGCGTAAAAGTGACTTAAGCCCTTTCTGCTTAAAGCGATTCAAATGCTCTTCAGTGGCAAGGACTTTAAGTGGAAGTGAGGAGCAGCGCTATCTATTGTATAATGGCGGAACAATTTCATCACATTTAATTTAATTTCCTGCTATTTATAATTTTACAGTCTTACTCTGCCATGAATTTTAATAAATGTTTTAATTTTATTGAGTTTCAACTACGCTTTCTGATTAAAACTGCCAAATTTGCTTTCTTACTTATAGCGTTTTCGATTCACATGCACCGGTTGCACTCAGTGTATTTGCGTCTTCTTTTAACGTCATGTAATAACACGAGATAAAGATATTCTGAGTGCGCACTAGTACGGTCAATCGAAAACGTCATTAGTGTAATTTTTCCTTCTTCTTCGTTCATGTTGACAGTTTTCCTTTTCATTTTAATTGCGTACAGTTTGGAAACAGTTGATGCGCTTTCCAAATTTCTTAAGGTAAGTTCGGCTTGGCTAGCAGGAGAGGATAGAGAGTAGAGCGTGGAGTGAAGTCACGTGATTAAAAAGTACTGTGACGTAACGGTTGTTACCCGAACGGAAAAGAGTCGAAGGGTAGCGATGGTGACATATTTAACCTGCAAAATATGTAAACTGTCATATATGCATACTTCGATCGACATAATTTTTATTCTTGTTTTAGTAAATCATGGAAATCTTTTTGAACAAAGAATAATTTAATTTTAGTCAATTTCTGAGATCACGTGTATCCTTGACCACGACTTGTAGACAGGTTAGGTTTATGTGAGTTTTGCCGCGAATGTCGTTTGCGCATGATAGCTCTGCGAGCACCACCTCGCCAGGAAAAGTTCGTAGAATTAACACTATTTACTCTGCTCTTGTACGAGATGAACGACTTAGAGTTTATGTTCACTCCATTGGTCCTACTCGAACGGATTTAGAGTGGGAAGGGCAAATAGAGTCAAAAGAGTAACCAAGTCGAACTCACCCTTAATTGAAAACATAAGCAATGCCATCTGTTGAATGGTAGAGGAAGTACATAATTACATCATCATAATGATCATAGTATGTAAGTGATTTTGTTTTAATTTCTTGGCAAATTGAAATTCACTTTTTTACGGTCGATTTTACCTACGAGGAAAGAATAACAGGAGAGAAGATACGGCAGTGGGAGAAATGCAAATATATTTGACGGAAGTTACCACTTTGGGGTAGATCAGTTTCTGCAATATGGCGGTTTGTTGACATCCATAGCGAAAAAATAATTGCCGAATTTTGTGTTTGTATCTGAGTGTAATACGAATTTATGTGTTTACTTAGCAACTGTGATTATTAGTATACAGCCTGTATTTTTACTGTATGCAAATATTTAAACCTGTAATACATCACCATAAACGATTGAACTCATATGTCCTTAATGTTTTACACATTTCGAGAAAATCGCAGTTGAAAATCGGGCAAGAATTATTTGCACGTCTATGTCTTTGAGGTAGTCAAGAAATAGTATATTGTAGACCTCGGCGGTAAAGTGCTTGTTTTCCAGGCCGAGAAAAGATATGGACAGGCGAGGCGCAGCCGAGCCTGGCCACTTCTCGAAACTCCTTTTCTTCTGTTTCTCGCTTATAACTCGGAAACTGTGCGTCGTACGAAAAAAGTATTCATTACAAAAATGTCTATATGAATTTTCTTCCTATGTGTTATATTTTGCGAGATATTCGCCAGCGAAAATCGATAATTATCGAAAAACTTTTTTTTGCCTCACGTTTTTCGTCAATCTTGTCCTTCTAATTCCTCAGCCTTTTGTTTTACAGATTAGTCGTCAAAAAGAAAGTTGTAGAGCATTAAGTTTTTCGAAAATTATCGATTTTCGCTGGCGAATATCTCGGAAACTATAACACATAGGAAGAAAATGAATATAAACATTTTTGTAGGAAATTCAATTATCTTTAATTTTGTAATGAATACTTTTTTTTGGACGACGCACAGTTTGTAAGTTATAAGCGAAAAACCGAAAAAAAAGGGAACTTCTCCTCCCCCTCCCGCCCTGAAGCGGCAAGGGTAGGGGTGGGGACTTTTACAGTACATTCATTAGAAATATCATTTCTAAAGGAATGGACAACTTTATTTTTAACAAATGTTCTAAAATGATCAGCAAATAAATTACAAATTTGTTTAGGATTCCTGATTATGATGTCATCAATTTTCAGAGCGATCACATTTGAGACCAAGTTTTTTATTCACTACATTCCAAAGCGCTTTTTGTTTGTTACTAGATGCGTTTATAGCACGAACATTACTAGAAGTATTGTTCTTGTTTATTTCAGTTATTAAGTTTTTCTTTAGTCTTGCACACGAAGCAGTGAGCTCATCCGAATCAACAACTTTGCAAAGTCTATTTAGAAACTTCAGATCACTCATTTTTTGTTTCAGTATCACATTCAAAGAACGTTCACTTGCAAGTTTGCTACTTATTTTTATAGTTTTAAGTGGAAAACATGCTTCAAAACACCATCTAACATGATTAATGAACCAACTATAATATTCATTTATAATACTGAAGAAGCACGGCGGATTTATGAAAACACATTTCCAAACCAAAAACTTCCCAATGCAAGAACATTTACAGCTAATGTCCCATAGCTTTTACGCGATTATGGAACGTTTCGAGCGCAAAACGCAAATCGGGGACGCACCCGTGATGTAGCTGGGCTCGTCTGTGTGTCGCTAATGATGGATGACACTTTGAACAGTTGTTATAAACATTCCTAAATTACTGTAGTGAATCTGTTTCTTCACACAGATATTATTCGGTGAGTGCGCCTTGATGAGCAAAGTAGGCTCCGTAACTTTTTTGTTGTTTCATGACCGTCCTATAAAATAACCGACGGATAAAATAATTTTCCCCCCTGTTATGAAACATTTTTTTTTAATTCTTCCGTGTTCTATGCTCTTTCTGCACTTATTTTTCAAACACCCTGTATAGAATATACAGGGTTACAACTAATTGAGGGCTCATAATAGGGATCTTGTAAACTATAAGAGATGCGAAGACGGTTAAATTACAAAAAAGTTGCGCTATTTTGGGGTCTATAAAAATGTGCAAATAAATCTCTTCTATCTTCAATCATTTCTGAAATTTCTTCAAAAAAACTGAAATTCTCAATTTCGAAAATCTTGAATATTTTGTTTATTTATTAAGATAAAATCACAAAATTTGGCAATCTTATATTAAATTGGAAGGACAATCTAATACAGTTAGAAGAAATAGGTTAGCATTGACAGTTTCGCAGACACAACTGTCAACTGTTTTTTTTAATTATGGGCGCTATTTCAGATATTCATACCATGTGATACAAAAATAAAATCAGATTTTATTTTTATCTTTACCTGTAAGTATCTCTTATAGTTTACGGACCCTTAATTAGTTGTAACCCTGTACCTATACAAACGATGCATTGATAATTACAGACTTCACTTAAAAAGTGAATTACTTTTAGGCTAGCTTTGGAATTTTTCGATGTTCAATCAGTATTGCCAACTTCAGGGAAATCTCCTTTTTTAAGTGAATTTTTGTGCTTTAAAATTGCAAAAAGGGAAATTTTGTGAGGAAAAGTGAATTTCTGAAGATAAAATTACTTAAGTTTCAGTTAAGATTCCAATTTGGGGGAGAAAATAAGCATAAAAGGAAATTTTTGTCCCAATGTGAGGGTAAAAGGACTGTCAATAGTTGGCAACACTTTGTTCAGTGGCGCAACAAGGTTAATGTTCCTTTCAAGTACTTTTAGTCATAGAACTGCAGTGTACAGAATACAATTTATATTTCTCGAATCTTATTTAGTTAAATTTAATGGACGTACAAGAATTTTGTAAAATGCTTACGTGACATACAGCGGCCATATTTAGTAACCACTCTGGACAAAAAGATACCGTTAGTATGACTCCCTCCTGTTCATTCTTAACTCGGATTTTACCAACAACTGAATTTCACTTCTCAATGATGATCAGTAATCAGTAGTGTAGCAGCCTTTTGTTAAACAAAAATGAAATGAATTCTCTACAGTTAATTTTCACTTTTCGTTGTAAGAAACAGCAGCTCCATCTGTGGCAGAATAGTAGAACGATGTCAATTTTCATTTCCCGCCATTTTTTTTTTTTTAATTTAAATTGTTCTTTTTTCTCAATATTTATTCATAAGTTTAGTTCCAATTTTTGATCTAAAATTGTGTGGGAAATGCAAAAGAGAATACAACGAAACTAGAAAATTTAGAAATTTAAAAATTTGTAAATAGAGACAGGTCGGTGAGATCGCATTTAGAATTCGCGAAAATGTCGGCTTTAATTTTGCTATTTTGAAAAAAAGGAACTTTTAAAAATTGTTACAAGAATACTAATTTAATTTTTTTTTAACATATTCAAATAAATACCTCATTTTATATAAATGATGTAGTAAACGTGTCATATTCTTCCAACATCAAAATGTATAACTTATTTCTCAAAAATTCCTTTCAAACTGACACAATTTATTAATTACACTCAACTAATGATTCTTGTGTTTGACTTTCCAAAATAAATATCATTGAATGCTTTTAGTCATATTGGAATGCAGCGACGATATAATTAAATATTTATTGAGGAAGGGTGCAAATTGGCACATTAAGGATAAAAATGGATTCGATTTTTACCAGCATTCAAAACTGGCGAATCGAGAATACTTGTGTGATATGGATGTGACTAATTTAGAAGAACTTTCAACAGAAGGAACTGAACAATAAAGACAGCTTCATATACCTGTACATATACACAATTGAATTTACTTGTTAACACATACCTACTTAACGTACATTGGTGGCCAAGTAAATTGTCACCATTGTACATAATAAAATTTTAAATTCGTTTAATTGCTCTGCAATGTTCTCAGAGAATATTAATCTCTTACTATTGCGTGAGGCTAAAACAAGATGAGAATATTTGAGGCTGCTCTAGAGTGGTAAAAACTATAATTACCTGAAGTTAAACAATTCTTTAAAAATACAAGTTAAAAGAACATACAGGAAGAAGTAATTTTGTTTCTGGATGACTGTGTACCTACATTAAAAATATGTGTGCATGCAGAACTATTTTTGCGGAAATAATATTACATTTTTCCCTCCATAAATCTACGAAAAATTCTTTGGGTTTTTCTGATAACTCACACCACGTCATTGAATGTTTAATTTAGAGAAATTCTTAATTGTTCAAGGCTAAAGGCATTTAATTTAAAACCAAATTAGTCATACTTTTCACCTATAATCCGTCAGTACTTAAGGCTATTAATGTTTCATTTCACTGCTTTCTCTAATTAATGATTCACTATCCATTACAAACGTTCATTTTTCATAGAAAATTATTAAATGCGCTGTGCAAACAGAATTACTAAAACGTGAATATCGAGTCTTATCCATACCAATTAATCCATATCAATTAAAAATTACGCTTCAGAATTTCAAAAATAAATTTTAAACTAAATCAATTACTACGAAAAGTAATTTATGCCTTACTTTGAAAAACAAAAAAAAAGATTGATGAAGATTAGACCAGAAACTCAAGAAAGCATCCAATATAATCCTTGAGATGGAAAAGGGGGGAATAAAATTGAGACTATTATTTCTTTTTTGTTAAAGACTTGTTTTATAGTATCGTTTCTTGGTTTTATTTTTGAGAAGTTAAGTGATATCAATTCCCAATAGTCAATTTTTTTTCTTGAAATATGTATACCGATTGTTTTATTTTATTTTTTTTATCTGTGGTGGTTGCCCAACGGGTCCTAAGTCAAAGACTTGTCAGGACCTCAGGAGCGGGAGTGTATTTGATTGTGTGTAAAGTGTTCCATGGCTTTGTTACTTCCAACTTTCTCGCCGTTTAAGGGGAAGCGGCGTCGAATTTTATCCCCAATACTGAAGGGTGCCTAAAGTCGATACCGACCACCCCCGAGAAAAATCCCGAGTGCGGTTCGAACCGACGACCATGCGATTACAAGGCCGGTCCTCTTTACCACTGGACCGTTCAGGCGTTAAATTGAAACTTAGAAAAAAGCAAAGATAGGACAGAAATATATTATATTATAAAATAAGGGACGTTTGCTCACTATAGGTACCACGCGATCATTTAAATTTATAATTAGAGTAGGCTATGAATTTTGAATTAGATTGGCAGCACTAACTGTTGACAGCTTAATTTGAGTTTGAATTGTTAAAGTGACACTTCAAAATATTTAATTAATTGCCGGAGCCGAACAATTTGAACATTTGCTATGGTTGTCACTAAAACTGTTCCACTTCCTTTAAATTAAATTAAAACGATTGAACCCGATGAGAATTCTATAAACGACAAAATATTTACATAACCTATAATCTATATACAGCGAGTCGATTGGCAAGGTGCACAACCGTATAAAAAAAATTCCGCCTGCTTTAATTATAAATTTAAGTCATCGCGTGGTACTTCTTGGGCACACAGTCAAGATGTATAGTGGCGGATTTCACAAACGTTACTTAAATTTAATCATCCATTAAACGTAAACGTTGCCATGGTTACACGTGTTGAAGGTATAGGAATGATTATTCTTAATCAATGATTAAAGTTAAGTGATGTTTGTGAAATCCAGCGCTAGTATTTTATAATATTATAATAAGTGCACTCGTTTCTAATTCAAAATGAAACATACGATATATGCTACCTTAGGTATTTAATTCTTTTTTTATTTAATTAATTAGAAACGACAGGAAATTTCATCTTATGACTTCTTGTCCAATTTATATTTTTATATGACTAAGGAAAATGAACCGAAAAATGTTGAAGGTTTTCCTCCAAGTTATTCACCTTCGCCCGCCACTGTTTCAAAGGTGTGCACAAAATTCACTTAAAACGAGTTCCAACTCCTCAGTATGTCCAGGTAAGTCTCAATGCCTTAGAAAGTTGACTTTGTCTCGTACACTTTATTATAACTACCGCTATCTGCATAACTGTTAGATCGGTTTAAAAAAATACGATTGTATGGACACCTCATCTATTTAGTCCGAGTGTATCAATAACGCCTTAAATAAAGAAAATGTGAATTAAAAACGTGATATAATGAAGACTTGTTATTTATTAATTTCCGTATTGTGGTTATTGACACAGTGCAGACATGGTGAGTACCTATAACATTTATTAAGGTCAATATGCCTCACCGTACGGTGGAATGTTACACTTTTTATGGTATTTGAGTGGAATAATATCCGGAAGTTCGTTTTTCATGAACGCAGAAGGAAATTCGGGTTTTTTTTGTTACATTTTGCCGAAAAGCCACCAATTCGATGACAAAAAATTCAATCATAAATGAAAGTTATTTGTCGGTGTAAATATTTCGTAATGCTCTTTCATATTTTCTAATTGGAATTAGGTGGTCACTCGAAACACCCTTTTTCTCGTTTTTTGCAATTGTTACATTGAAACACTTAATAAAAATACATACAAATATTTCACGTGATTACTTAACTTAATTAACGGATAGTACTGACATGAAACCGTTTATACAACTTCACTAACAATTAAGAATTCGTTTATTTCAATTGGTTTACAGTTAATGGTTAATTCTTAAATTTAGTTGTTAGTGACTGTATAAACCAGGGTTTGAAGATATATATCAGTGATATATATCATTGATATATATATCATTATATATATCAGGATTTTTCTGTTTGATATACATCAGGATATTTATTATTCACATTTTAAAATTGACAGAGTAAGTACAAGTACAGCTATTATGAAATATTATAAAAAAGCAAAATAAATTAGCTTTAATATTAATATTTGAATTCAGAAGCTCCAAAAAAGCGAAATTTAAACTGGGTGTATGAAGATGGCAAACATTTTGGCGACGACCAAAACAATTATTCTGAATTTAAGTTGAGTTTAGCTTGTTTATTAATTTTGTTTGAACTTCACTAACAATTAAGAATTCGTTTATTTCAATTGGTTTACAGTTAATGGTTAATTCTTAAATTTAGTTGTTAGTGACTGTATAAACCAGGGTTTGAAGATATATATCAGTGATATATATCATTGATATATATCATTATATATATCAGGATTTTTCTGTTTGATATACATCAGGATATTTATTATTCACATTTTAAAATTGACAGAGTAAGTACAAGTACAGCTATTATGAAATATTATAAAAAAGCAAAATAAATTAGCTTTAATATTAATATTTGAATTCAGAAGCTCCAAAAAAGCGAAATTTAAACTGGGTGTATGAAGATGGCAAACATTTTGGCGACGACCAAAACAATTATTCTGAATTTAAGTTGAGTTTAGCTTGTTTATTAATTTTGTTTGAGCCTGATACTGTTTTATCATGATAAAAATATGTAATAAGACGAACGGACAACTTTATTTGCAAACAATTACAAATTGAAAAATCGAATTATTCATTTATATTTTGATATACATATACCATAAAAATCCGATTTTTTTATTTTTGCATAAAAATCATGGTTTTTTCAAACCCTGGTATAAACCAGGCATTAGGTGTGATTTTCTTTAATTAATGAATTCCAGCAATCATTTACGTCTCCATAGGTATAATTGTATATCGAAACAAAAACAGAAATCTGTCCATATTACCTATAATTTGTTTTTATTTTAATTATTTTGTTTTCTATTTGGTTGGTACGCGGATTTTGTCACCTGCATTAAATCGAACGCCTTTTGTTTTTTTCGCTTTCTTTACCTCTCATTTGTTTTGTTTCATTATATTTTGATTTTTGTTCATGGATATTTGCAAACATTACGCTTGTTTTGATTTTAATTAATTTTTGATTTTTTTTAATACTATCGATCACCATTCATTTCTTACAGGACAATAACTTATCTTGGAATGTTGGAAATAAAAGAGTCATTTCAGTTTTAATTTTTCATTTATGTAAGATAATTTTATTTTGGTCTTTTTATATCAATACATTTTTATTAAATCAAAATTTTTATTTATTCTTTGTCTACCCTCACAAGGGTTCATTTCCTCTCGATTTGTCGTCTTTTTCTATTTTGATTTCTTCTATTTTCTTAGTTTAGGTTGGCACACGAATTTTGTCACCTGCATTAAATTGATCGTCTTTTCTCTGACGAAAATCCATTAAAGTGTAGAATGCAATTAATAAAAGAAGAAATGTGGTTTAGAGTCCTGCATATTTCTACATACAACGTGTGCGTAGGACTATACAGGACTCTCAATCACGTTTCTTCTTTTATTGATCTTTTGTTTTATTTTTACTTTACCTCTCTTTGTTTTGTTTTTTGTTTACCAGTATTTACAGAAAGTTACATTTGTTTTGATTTTTTATTAAGTTTTTTAATTTCAAGTATCATTTATGTGTTCATTTAATATTCCGGTAGCCAGGGCCGGCCACAAGGGGGGTGCACCGGGTGCAAAACACCGGGCCCTGGGCCAAAGAGGGACTCCCCTCAGGTCCGTAACTAGACAACCTAACGCTTGTGGCAAAATTCTATATAACCCCATCTTCTTCTCAAAAATTTGTCAAAATCCAAATTGTACATTTCACAAAAACACATCTAAATATACAGGGTGTTTGTAAAATAAGTGCAAAAAGTTTAACCACATTACTGTGAGCACATAGAACACGGAGGAAAATTATTTTTTCCGCCCCTTATACGACGGTCATGAAACAACAAAAAACTTACAAAGGCGCACACACTCACCGAATAATAATTATCTGTATGGAAGAACACATTCAAACGTTCACTACAGTAATTTAGGAATGTTTATAACAACTGTTCAAAGTGGCATCCATCATTAGCGACACACACATGAAACGTTCGAAACGTTCCATAATCGCGTAAATGCTGAGACATTAGCTGTAAATGTCCTTGCATTGATTTGGATATGTGTTTCCATAAATCCGCCGTGCTTCTTCAGTTTCTCGAGCTTCGCCGTAGATGAGGAATGTCTGTTCTCTCGCCATTCGTGAATTGCGGCATTTTAATAAGTAATACTAAGCACAAAAAATAGTAATCGTACCTATTTAGCTTTAACTCGTTCAACCACTTTTCACAAACTAAACTGTTGGTGCCAAAGGATACGGAGCAAAAAAATTGTGTGTCATGAAAAATGAAACAAATTCCTTGGCTACGATACGACTTACTGCGATGTGAAAAAAATGCTTTTATTGGCCGCCCGACTTCGGCAGAGGTCACTGTGTCACTGCTCAATTGCAGTTCTGTTTAAATATTCGCATATAGTAAAAGAACACCCTGTATATACAGGGTGTTTAAAAATATGTTCGAATATTTTACCTAGTTATAGATATCATTAATACAAACACAAAAGTGTTAATAAACATAGGTCTGAAAATCAACCGTTTTCGAGATACAGTCGATTCTGTGATTTAGTCGATTTAGTGACTTTTCAATTTAAACTAATATCAGTGAGTATATAGGTACTATTATTAGTACCTGCTACCCCTACTCACTGCTAATATCAAGGGCCAGTTTACAGAAAATTTAATTGCAATCAAATTTTAATGACGTTATTAATTTGACAGTTCCGCAATGTAATTCTTATGGCAACTTAATCGTGATTAGTTTAATTCGAAATTAAATATTTGATTTGCTTTCTGTAAACCCACCCCAAATGTTCACTTGAAAAGTTCATCAAGTAACCTTTGAATTTTTCAGAACATTGTGAAGCAGGTCTTGAATTAGATCGATGCGAAATGCAATTTTACGTTATGTCACGTTAGGTTATATGCAAAACACTATAACTGTTGGACAACTATCATCTGTCAAACATGATTTGGTTTAGGAAGTCATGTTTTCGGCCTTTATTCTTTCATCGAAAAATCAAAACCACCTTGATAAACTTTTCAATTGAACAGTCGTTAGTAGTGTTAAAAAAAATCTCGATTAAAATCGGTTACAGTGTTCTATTGTCTTCCTTTCATTCTACGTATGCTCATCTCCATAAAAATGAAACCAATTGTAAATACAATTAAATTACTCTCACAACACACCTTATTACTACCAAAACTCATCGCCCACTGCACCCAAATAAGTTTCATTTCAAAAACTCAAAAAATCTCGGAAACGCTTCATTTCCGAAACTACGTTCATTAAGACTTTTGTGTTGGTATTGACGTGATCTATAACTGGGTAAAATTTTTCAAGTATGTTTTTTAAACACACTGAATAAATACAAAATTTAAAAATATACAATATGTAAAGAAAACGGCATAAAATAAACGAAGGTATAGGGTGCCTTAAAAGTAAAACCTGTGCTTGAAGGATTCGATTCAGGAAACCGAAACTAAGAAAATGAAACAGGGGCGTCTGCACATGTGGCAAGTGCCACCTTCGTTACCTCCTAATAGTTATGGCCTGGCTTCGGTACTCCATATCTGTGCTTTAAAAAAGGGGCCCCATAGTTTTTCCTGCACTTGGGCCCCGTCAATTAGAAGGCCGGCCCTGCCGGTAGCATTGGCTATATTTTCATAAAGGCTTAAGCCGAAAACAGAATTGTCATTCGTCTTGTCAACTGTCGAGTAAGTGTTCTCGTGTTTGTTGGTTTTATACAAAAATAAGTTACAGAAAATAATTTTGTTTTTATTTATTTTGTTTTCTATTTTGGTACACGGATTTTATCACCTGCATTAAATCGATCGTCTTTTGTTTTTTTAAAATTATTTTACCTCTCATTGTGTTTCATTATAAATTGATTTTTGTTCGTGGGTATTTGCAAAAAATTACGTTTGTTTTGATTTTAATTAATTTTTGATTTTTTTTTCCAAATATTATAGATCACCATTGATTTCTTATTTGGAATATTGGAAATAAAAGAGTCATTTCAGTTTTAATCTTTCATTTGCATTTATAAAATAATTTTGTTTTGCTTCTTTTTTAATACTAATGTTTTTATGAAATTTATTTTTATTTATCCTGTGTTTGGGTTCGTTTCCTCTCAATTCGTTGTCTTTTTCTTTGTATTTTCGTCTTTCGTCTCCTATGATTCCTTTTTGTTTAATTTAATAATTATTTTACTTATGTACCTACCATTTGTTGCATATTAAAATGAATCGGTTCGTATTTACGGAAAAGAATTTTCTCAAATCCCTCATGTTCAATTCATGTACAATTAGAACATTTTTGTAAATTTGGTTTTCGCTTGATGTTTCAGGAACTAGTCAAGAAGATGAAGGTCCTTATAAAGGAAAATACATAGGAAAAATTCATTCGTACCACCACCAAGTGTCAGGAGACGTTTACGCAGTAGACGAATACAGAATTTTATTAACGACTTTCAATTACGACGGTAACGGTGCTGACACATTCTTTTGGGCAGGATCTGCCAATAGACCTGGCCCACAGGGATTCATTGTACCCGACGAACATTCCAAGTACCCAAATAAAGTGTTTTTTTTTAATCTGGCGTCAAAGTTGGCCATGAAAATTTCATTGTGAACCATCATCGCCATGACAGTTGTTAATTTGACGTTTGAACTTACAATTCCTAATCTTGTTTTCGAGGTTTCAAACTCAGTAGGTTTGTTCTGCACTTTCTACACTTTTAACTCCTCTACTCTACTTTTCTCGCTCCTATTTACAAAATATTATATGCATCTCACTCTTTCAGGAGCGGTTGGTGCAAAGAGTGTAGAAAAGTGCAGGACAAACGAACACACCTAATAGTAACTCGTGTCTAAATAAAAACCTGGTTAAGTAGGCTACATTTAGTAATTCTGCTACGTAAATGCAATGGATAAATTGTCGATCACAACCCACTTGACCAGGTTTTTATTTAGACGCTCGTTACCATAGGAGAACACAAGAATGTAATCTGCTGTAATAAATGAAAAAAGACAATAAGAATAAGATCTGTTGTAACAATGAGAACGAACAATAAGTGAATAAGATTTATAACAAATAATCAAAATTGTGGTTTCACAATAAGCAACATGGCACGGCCAACTTCGACGCCAAATTAAAAAAAAAAAACTCGTTATATTCATCAGTAATTATTCTTAGTAGCGTATACTTACTTCTTACATTTTTAGGACGAACGTTTTAGAAAGATACTTTAACAGAGACTTTACCCTAACATTGCCCGACAACAAGAAGATCACCGACATAAAGTGGTTCGCTGTGTATGACATTTGGAGTCAGGTCACTTTCGGCGATATATACATTCCTGATGAATTCGAACCACCTCAGGTCCAGAAGATACCGAAAATCGAAGGCGAAGGTAATTCGGTCAGTTCGGACGCGGTTGAAATTTTGGACGCGAAAACGTTTCAAATACCAAATTTTCATTATGATGGTATGGCAAAAGGGGCTCATTTTTGGGTTGGTGTTGGACCACAGGCTGGAAGTAAAGGTTTCCTAGTTCCAGATGAATATGGATAGTAAGTTAATAATATTTTATATCAACCGCCATTTCCATTACATGGCGGGAAATTTTAAATTTTTTGTATAACGTCCCAGGATAACAACTAGGTACTTACTGCTTTCAGTGTGGATCCACTTCGATCATACAAAGGCCAAACAATCACATTAGAACTCCCCGGTGATTTAACCATTTTCGATATCGATTGGTTCAGTGTATTTGACTTGGAAACAAATACAAATCTAGGGTCCATCATAATACCAACTGGATTAAACGTACCCCCATCATTAGTTAACGTGATCGTAAGTACCACACGTTCTCGTTCTTTCCGAACTGTTTTAGTTTAGAACATGATTTTAGTCCCACAAAAGTGATTTGCCAAATTGCTTACAATTGCATAAGAACTTCCAAGTTTACTGGGAAATTTTTGGCCCTGCGATTACCATCCAGCTAACGGCTCAAGTTCGAGAGGATGAGTACATGTCATTTGGACTGTCTGGTTCTGAAGAGAAGAGCCAGATGTTGGGGTCAGATGTTGCTGTCGCTTATGTTGATGGTTACAGTGGATATGCTACTGATTATAATATTACAGCAATGTCTCCGGTATGTGTTTAATAGGGTTCTTTAATTAATAGAAAAAAATCAAATAAAAGAAGAAAATTCATAAAAATGAAACCAAAAATCAATTTTTGCTCAAAAATTTTTAATTCAGGTTGTGCTAACTCTTAAGTCAAGAGTAAACTAGATGTAAACATACCAATTAAAGTGCCCACACATGCATGTTGTGAAAATTAAACATACCATCCCTTGCAAACATTGATTCGTCGGTGAAGAGAATGTTATTAACAAAGTTCGGATTGTGCGTCTGTTCCCGGATTAACCACCGACAAAATCGCATGCATTGGATATAATCTGCGGGCATCAGAGCTTGCACACTTTGAAAATGGAACGGGTAATTATTCCACACGAATAATTTGCCAAACAACAAACTGCAAAACTGACACAAAGGATCCGCTATTTGGCAAAGGGCGATCTGGGTAACGTTGTGCATACAAACGTCTTGCAGCCAACGTATTTTGACCACATTCGCCGTAAATTAAAATCATGTTCACAATAACACTATTGGAAAATTCGGCCATGTTTTCAACACTGTTATCGGCGACGACGTGCACTTGAGAATTGAGTAACTGGCCCACTTTAACAGCCGATGCTACCACACTAGCTTATTTCTCCGATTACATAATTACGTAATAAAAATAAACCAGAGACTTTCAAACTGTTTTATCGTTCACCGAAAACATATATTATCTCTAATATTTATTAATCAATTGTTATACAAAAGCTGCTTCATTCTATCACTTTTAATGTCAACTTTCACTGGTTTTATTTTTTGCATGAAGTTAAAAAACAGCCTGTATAATCCAAAACAAATATAGAATTCTTCTACTTTTTTATTCCAGTGTGTTAAAGTTTTGGGACAAAACAAAGGAGTTTGCAGAGACGAGCTGGTAGGAGGACAAGACAACAATCAAATCCACACTGCCACCAGAAAAGACGGGGTTAATTTCATCACATACAGACGAAGTTTAATTTCACGTAAGTTCTCCCTTTTTTTAAACCCAACGGAAATGATAATTTTGAAAATTTCCAGCTGATTCGGGAGATAAAGAGTTCCCAACTGATCGAGACGTCTACATAGTTTGGGCCATAGGACGCTTGGATACCAAAAAGGAGCCCAGCTTCCACGACGTATATTCCAAAGCAAATATAAAAGTAAATTTGAATCCGAAAGAACCAACTTCAAATTGTTTCGCTTTCACAACTAGCAGTAATACAACGCTTCAAGAACCGTGGGATAAAGGACAAATATATGATAGAACGATAAGAACTTTCAAAGCATATGTAGGACCTTCAGGAGGCAAGAAAGGATATCAAGCTACCACAGGTATGCAGTCATTACTAAGTAGTTATATTATATTAATATTACTAAATCTCCCATATTGAAGGGCAAGCATCTACAACTCTAGCATGGTATATCAACGGGTTACTATCACCAGAATTATGGTTAAGAAGAGGCCTAACTTACCAGTTTAAGGTACGAGGTGGTAACAACCCACATAGCGCCGAATTCTATCATCCCTTAATAATAACGGATGAACCGCACGGGGGTTACGACAAACTTACGGATGCAGCTCAATCGGAAATTCGAGTTTTGGCAGGTGTCGAATATTCTAGAAGAGGAAGACCACGACCTACCGCTGGTAAGACCTGTTGTAAGAAGTAGGTAAAAGGTAAACTAAATTTTCATGGTTCGTAATTTTCAAAGCTGGCCCGCTCTGCTTGGCGAAGCATCGGGAAAACCATGATCGACGTCTGGACGATGACTTTCCAACGTTCAAGAAGTTTAACCGCTCTTTGATTTATACGTGCGAAGAAGGGGAGCCGGGGATTTTGGAGGTTACACCTAATACAACGTGGCCTGATATAGTTTATTATAACTCTTTTACACAAGCAAACATGGGATGGAAAATTCATATAGTCGATTCGTTTAGAGGAGTGTCCGGCGCGACGAGGTTGTGTTTAAATGTTTGGTTGATTACGTCATTTTTGGCTTTCACGATTTTACCAGATTTTTTTGTGTAACCACAAATGTGATATAAATAGGACTTTTAAGCAATAAATCACTACACAAACACTACAATTATTTAATTTTTATTTTCATTGTAATTAAGTACCGCAGTACGCACCCTTTAAAATCTTATAAAAGCTGCGTTCGTGTAATCAACTCCGTTCACTCTATTTACACTTTCGCACTTTTGCCTCACTCTTACTTGTATTAAAACTTATTCACTCTCACTCTTTAGATGCGAAAAGAGTAAAAAGAGCGAACGGAGTTGAATAAACGAACGCAGCTATAGTCAATAAAGGCATTTTACCTAAAATCCGGCCTCTAGTAATAGTAATAAATAATACGTAAAGTGTTCCATGTTCCATCAGTTTAATAAAACATCCAAATTGTAGGTGTAAAAATAAATGAAAACAATATAATAATAGTAGGCAAGAAGTTTTGTAAGTAAAAAAAGTTTATGTTTTAGTTTTACTTTTGTGGGCCGATCCTTGCGATACTGCAATACAAGGCCAACCCATGGCGGGAGCGGAGCAAGCTCCTTATTCCCACCTCATTCCAAAAATCAGTTTAATATACTGGTCCCGCATGCGGGACGTATCAGATATTAAGCTGATAAGAACAGATACTACACTTTGATCTTAGCCATAGGCCGAGAAGCGATACCGAACAAACCTCCACGAGGGGTATTTATGCAGGAATAGGTAACACTTGTTTGAAAAATGTTAACTGAGTGCCATCTGGAAGCTAATGTATAAAATATATCTTGGAAAGTCATTGTTCATTTTAGTTTTCTTTAATATCGACCTAATTTATTTTACACGTAAATAATTTTTAACTTGAAAGCAACCACAATTAAAAACATTCGTTTTTAAATATGTGTGATTTCGAGTTCATTCTACGTCGTATTGCATGCCTGATTTCTTGACCTTAGAATAATATTACAGTTACAAATACTTCCCTGTTCTTTAAATAATTTAAGGACTTACATTAAAAATTAATTAATTTATTATAACATTCAGTTTTCTTTTTTGCTTTTTGATATATGTACTAGTTTAGTAATAATTACATTTAAGCCTACATTAATTCTATTTTTTTTTTAAATAAACCGCCTAAGGTAATTTGTTAAACTTTCGTTTACAAACGCCTTTTCTTCAATTGGAAAAGGCATTTTTTAGTATTTTGTAAGAAGTTAACCCCTATCGTGTAACTTATAACGACATCGTTATAGCATACCGATAACCGTTAGGTGACATTTTGACCAATCAGTACATAGAAATAAGTTGTATTTCAGCACTGATTGGACAAAATATCTCACTTAATGATTATCTATATTTAACGATATCGTTATGAGTTGCAGAATAGGGGGGATAGTTCTGAAAAAAACTGTTTTTAACGCAAAATAACCAACGAGCCTTTTTTAAATTTCTCCTCGTAGTTGGCCATGAATTGTTTTCCACTGGCTGCACCGGTGTGCACTTTATTTGAAAATACACTCCGTGCACACTAGTGCAGCCAGTGGAAAACGCTATTATAAATAAAATTGTCGTATATCATAATCTCACTTTTCTTATTATTATGAGTCCTGAATAGAGTACTGGCACTCGCCTTCACTTTGACGGCCATTTCGAAAATAAGATTCAATCATAAAACTTGCAAGAGAACCATTTCAGAACGTTTTATTAATTTAAAAGTGGGGTAATGCTATTTCATACGTCAGGTCGATGGAGACTGGTTCACATCACATTACGTGCACATTACAACTAACAATTCACGGCCAGCTACGAAGAGAAATTTTTAAAAAGAATGTTATTAACAATGAATGAATTCATGCAATAACAAATTTTGACGTTAAAATTGACAGCTTAGCGATTGAACTTAGAAGCGACGTGCATGCAGTGAACAAATTCTCGATAAGCTTTTTAAATATGCTCCGCATCAATTTCACCGCCCAAATACAACTCAATTTGCACCTTGTTTTAATCTCATGTAATAACGCGAGATGAAGACACTCTGAGTGCACACCTTAGATGAAAGTAAATTAGATGTCAAAGCCAACGTTATATACGCAGAGTAGGGTACCTATATTAAAGAGGGTAAAGACATAGAGCGATTTTAAGCGCATCACCGGTAATTACCGGTTAAAAATTCTTTTAACTAAATGCTTACCAAATGCACAGATACTACTCGGAGTTATTCCAGAGCTGCTCCAAGTAGCTTCGAGTAACTCATCCGTGCAATTGGAAAGCACCTCATGTAGCTTTAGTTAAAAATATTTTTGATCGGTAATTACCGGTTATGCGCTTAAAATCGCTTATAGTGTGTATCAATCCCCATTAACAGGCCAAATTCAAATAAAAAAATGTAAAAATAACGGGCTTTTTCCATTCTCCTTTATCTTTTTTCGTCTTAATATAGGTATCCTACTCGTAATTTCCAAGTATTGAAAAAAATGAGGGATACGGTAAAAGTCCGTTACACTTTTTAATTTGACTTTGGCCTGTTAATGGCGCTCATGTCTTTACCCTCTTTAATATTGGTACCCCTCCGACGACTAATCTAGGTAGACTGGGCAAGCGAGCTTTAAAATGTAGCTAACAAGTTCACAGGAGTAAAAGGGGATCTGTTTACTAAGACTAACTTAGTGATTGGTTACTTTCAAATTGCAGTCGATAATTTTCGGCGGATGTCGTGTAACGCAACAGAACTCATAGGCGTAGATACTAGTTTTATTACGTGTATCTGTATTTAATGATAATGAATTAATTCAATATAATGGACATTTAAGTAACGACATCTTTCCATCGCTTGTTGACCTGATATTGCAGTAGGATTGACAAATTGGCTTGGCTTGGCTATATTTGCTCAAACGAATCTTCATCTTTTCGTAAAAAATAAGTACAATGTACAATGTACAATGAAATGAAAATGAGAGGAAGCAATAATTTAAGAATACCCGAACATAATCTTTATTTGTATGAAAAGGGACCTGAATATAAAGCAATAATAGGTCTGTTCCAGCAATAGTTCGTAACTAGTTCGAAACCGTCAAAAGCATGCAGTCATCAAAATTGTACATTCGACGGCGCCGTTAAAAACGGTCATTACTTCGGTGGGCAACTGTTTATAACGGTTCCGAACTAGTTACGAACTCTTGCTGGAACAGACCTAATAACTTACAATGCTTTACTTGACTACATAAAAAATGCTAGTAATTTCAAATCTTTTAAAAATTCTTTAAAAACTATGCTCTTAAAACATTGTTTCTATACGTTTGAAGAATTCGTAGATCATGCACATTTGAACAAATAACATTGATGGCATATATCTTTGCACTATTTTATCTTATTTTGTCGAGCATCTCCCTCCCTCCTTCTTTTATTCTCATATTGTCTGTTTGTCTCTGTTCATTGTTGACTAGATACAATTTTATCGTATTGTGTATTGTATAATCGATTAATTGATTAGTTGTAATTATAACTGACGTTGTCTATACCTGTAAGGGTTCCCGACAATAAATATTGTTATTATTATTATTATTATTATTATTAACATTTAGAGACTTTGTGCACGTAAGAGTGAGAAAAATAGCGCTACGATCGAATATGGATCGAATAACGAAATCGCCTTTGATGATAAACAATACATTGACAGAAACTTCAAAATTCCGGGAACCTTCTAAGCGGATTATATTTTTACATAGAAATCTTACCTTGTAATCCAGAAAAATAAAACACTATAAACAGAGAAAATAAATAGAATACATGAACAGAAATCCGCAATAAGTCAATTAATAATAAATTAAAGGAGAAACTGAATTAACACTTTCGCTTCTGACAGGCAGGCGCTTTAAATGGCTTTAAATAAAAATTTAAATAAAAAGGTGTTTTCATATATATTTATTTTACTATATGAATACATAAGTGCGTATAAGACTTAACACTAGAATAGAAACTATCGATCTGTAATACTTCGCGTCTGCGATACAACTCGACTAATAGTAGACTACTGAACTATATGTATTGATATTAATATAAACATATTGTATGCGGGGTGTCCCCCGTTCCAGTCTACCCAACTATACATATATCACAAAAGGTAACCATGATAACAATACGTGCAAACATTACTGATTACTTTGTTTCTAAATATAGTGTCATCTATCGGCCTGGGAGGAATTATAAAAACGTTTGAAACCATAGCATCTCTCATATACATCTCTCCCGTCCTCCTTCTCTGAAGGACTTCCGTCCTGAAGTGAGAACGCAGCTGTTTTGATATACAGAAAAGTGAGACAAAAGTGCTCGAGGAGTGAATACAGTGAGCGCGGAGGAATTAACGAACCCAGCAAGTATAGGGACCATGCACGTGCGAAGCCAGCGCCACCAATGACCATATTGTGCATTAGTGGTATGAAAATACGAGTTGTTTCAAATTATTAGTGTACATTTGAACTTGAATATTGTAATGTATTTCAATACCAGGAAGCTCAAGTATTATGTACTACAATCGTAAATTTTCATAAGAGTGATAAAAAATGAGCAAATAAAAATCATATTAGAGTAGGCGGTGCAAAGAAAATGTATGTCTGTGATTAACTGCATTAATTAATGTAATACATTCGTGCGCTGTTAAATTTATTGACTTTTCATTTAATCACAGACATTTTCTTTGCACCGCCTGCTCTAATCTGATTTTTAGTCGCTCACAGGTTATTATTCCCAAGCAATGAATCTCAAGAAATGTTTTCATATCACTAATTCACAAATCACCATGCCAGGCGGCGCTGAACGCAGAGATGTGCATGGCGCCTATAAAAATCTACACAGTAGCGACATGCGGGTTTAACTGTCACATTTACCATTTTGTTTGATACCTGCTGATTTGTAAATTACATTAGACGTTACATTTGCATATAGGTATCAAACAATATGGCGGTAAAATTTGACACTGTCGTTTTGTCTGAAATTCAAGTGTGTTTATGTTTCGTTAATACCAAGTGATTTTTAATTTTTTATCAACTCTTGGCATGAAATCCGGATGGCATGTCTTAGCTTAAGTGAAAAGTACGTTACTGCACTCCTTTATGCTGTTTTATAGTAAAACTACGACATACCATCCAAATTCCTTGGCAAGAGTTAATAAATTTTTTTTTTTAATCACCGATATACAGTGTTGCCAACTTAGCGCTTTTGCCGCTAGATTTGGCGGAATCAAATTCTATTTAGCGGACTAGAAACCAATTTAGCGGTTAGCGGATTTTTTAGCTTCATTTAAAAAAAAGTAGCGGTTATTAAAATATTTTGATTGTGAAAAGTGAAGTAAAATGAAGTTTTTTTAATATCTGAAATTCTTTAAATGTAATTATTATTTTTAAATTACCCGCCTTTGAACCATGGTTTTTAGGTAAAAGTGGTGCTTAAAAGTTGACGCAACGATCACTTCGGTCACGTAAAACCCGTAAAATAATCATCAATCAGGCGTAACGTAAGTAAATATTTGAAAAAGTGTGTAGCACTAGGAGATGTGTATTTACTTTGTGAAATTATTATTAATAATAGGCACCAAGGAGTTTTTTGACCGTTGGGAATTAAACTGTTATTTAAAAGTTATCGGGCTAGCGATCAATAAGACTTTTTTATTTTTATGCCGAAAGCTTAGCATAAAAATAAAAAAGTCTTTTATTGACCGCTAGCCCGATAACTTTTAAATAACAGATTAATAATAGGAGTTAACAAACGTGCAACAATGTCCAAATATCATCAAAGGTTTTGAGAAGCGTGGTTAAAGAGACTGGATAACTACAGTAGAGAATTATTGGAAAAATTGCGAAATGTAATTTTTTTCAATGTTTTGAATGCCATTTAGCGGTTTAAGGGATGCGATCTAGCGGATGTGAAATTCAAACTGTTGGCAACACTGCCAATATAAATGTGTCCTCGCCAAACATTTTTAAAAGGTGGCAACCCTAGTGCAGTCAATTGAAAACACTATTATCATTATTTTTTTGTTTAGTACAAATTCTTTTTTAAATAGATTTAAGAGAATAAGTGAAATAAATGAAGTGTATTCATAAGTAAAAATAAAATTATTATTTAACATAAAATCTATTTGTCCTATAAGATGGGCAATGACGAATTTTCTTTCCACGTAACGACACAGCCTTGGGCAATAAACTTTCCCTCAAATGAACACCCCGTTTCTCAGGGGTCCATGCCCTTAATACACATTCTTCATCAGACCTGCAGGTTACTGCGATCCATCCTGCACTTGAAAGAACTACATCTGCACAGGAGTATTCCCAATCAACGCCCTTCAATTTGTAATTACGAGCAAGCTGCAATCCTGGCCAAAATTTTAACCTGTTTGCTTTATTAATTGGCACTGAGAATACATCGGTTCCTACTAAGTCTTCATAAATTTGATCGGCACTATCCAAACTGCATACTGTAATCGGTAAGCCAGAAGAACAAAATACTGTAAACCTAAATTTTTTTCCTGTAATACGTTAGTGCTCATAGAACTCAAAAATACTTTACCTAACACGGTCTTCACCTTCCACATAATCAAGTCTGCCTAAACCTGCAATGAATATAGTTGAACCCGGTTTTAAACTGAACGTCATTGGTATAATTAACTCCTTTGGGAGAGTTAACATTAATTCATCTGTAGTAAGCAAGTGAATTATCTGCAAATAATAAATATTCAATTAAATTTAATATAAATGTTGGGAGCTACATACCTGATCATGTTGAACAACCCCTGGAGTATCATAACACCATTTACTTAACACATGTTCTTCACTTTCTTCATCGAACCCAAACTTGCCTTTTCCTACTGAAAATGTGCTTCCTTTAACTGAAAATGGATCGTCTGTTTCTACAACACTCTCCTCGGCTGTAAATGTTTTTTCAATATGTCCAATTAAAGTTGCATACTGAACTATATCTTTGGTTTTGAGGAGCTGGTTTTTGCGCAGTTTCCTTTCTTGTGCCTCCAACTTGCTTGCTTTCATCAAACGTTCAGTACGCGTGTACAATTTCCAACCTCTTGGACGCATAATGGGGAATTTCAGGAGATTTAAAGTGGTACCTGGCCAAGGACTCGTCGTCGCTCTTTGAATCAAATCACTGGCTTCGCTCTTGCAGTAGTCAGATTGTAAAAGGGCGTTGAATAAACTCGATTTTCCTACATTCGTACAGCCAAGTAAGAATACATCACCTGAAAGAATATCTTTAATTTTCATATGATTTCCGCAATTTTTTTAAATAAAATAATAACTTTTCTTGGCAAATACACGTACATGAATAAATTATCTCTTGAAGATTGAAATTTGGTATCTTCTTTCATTTTTTATTTATGACAAAAATGATAAAGTTTTATCTTCAGTGTATAACTTGCTTTTAAAGCCTTCTAACAAAACTAAAGCAAATAACACAAATTTAGAAATTTTGTTTATCACGGAATCATTAAAATTAAAATTGTTTTATAATTATTTAACTTTACCTCTGTATTTCCAAAAACTGAATAACTTAGTAATTAGATTTTCAACTCCAAATCCAGTTTTGGCTGAAATCAAAGCAACATCCTTCACATTTGCAGTTGCAAATCCAGCCTCTCGTGCACTGTTTTGCAAAGCATGAGCAACTCTTTCAAAAAATCCCTTACCATCTTGTGGTAAGAGATCAATTTTATTTCCTACTATAAAAACTGGCTGTCTTGGACCTAGTAAGTCAGCAATTCCTGGCCAAATCGAGCACGGAAAATCAAGCAAATCAACCAGAAGAATAACAAGAGCCGTTCTGTTTCGAATTACTTTTAACACTTGAGGATAATCATCAGCAGAAACTCTTACTTGCAAAGCGCAATTATACATCTTAAGAAAGTAACATCTCTGGCAAATTATCTGCCGCAGGTCAACACCTCCTTGCCTCCGATAATTTTTAAATATCTCCGAAGGTATGTAGCCCGGTATGGCAGTGTCTTTACAGTGAAGCAGAGCTCCACAACCTCCACATGGTACATCGCTGATTCTTGTGTTTGGATCAGGTGTACCATAATTTACCTTCCAACCATGATCAAGAATATCCGTATCGCTATAATTTTCATAATCTGTCATCCAGTTGACTGGCTTGGCATTTAGTAATTGCAATCGTGTTTTAATTTCTACATCAGCAATACTTGCAACGTCATCATTACGTTTATCCTCAATTTTGCTGCCATTAACAGGTAAAATTGTAGTATCACTGCTTTTATATGGGAAGTGTATATGTTCATTGATTTTTACATTTTCTTCAACTTTTACATTTTCATCTATACCATCTCCTTTCTCTGTACCTTCCAATAAATATTTCAATGTGTAAGGTAGGGGTTCTACACATTGCAGATCCCATAATCGTTTCTTTTCTTCTTTAATTTGTTTATAAGAACCGGGGCACTTGCGTCTATAACCTAACTTTAACTTATTTCTTTCCACATAACCACTGTAAAGAATTTTATCTTGGTATTTCTCAAGCAACTCAATTAAGTCTTCCGAGTGATTTTTAGCATCTTCTTGTTTTTCATTTAATTCTTGTTCGTGAAATACACTGCAGCAGGTTTTGATACCTCGGTTATTATGAAATCGTATCAAAGTAAGGTTAGTTATCTTGAAATAAGCAAACTTACACTTGATAACATTCAACATAATTTAACTGCATTTAGAGTACATAATAGAAAAACAATTCAATTTTTTATAAAAATGTGCAGTTATATTTATTAGGTTAGAACTTTCGGTCAGTGTTGCCATTTGTACAAATTATGATTCCTCTAAAACAAAAACATGTGAAATTCCCTTTATCATTTATAAGATATACCACGTGATCATTTAAATTTATAATTAAAGTAGGCGGGATTTTTTTTATACGGTGGTGCACCTTGCCAATCTGTATAGATTAGAGGTTATGTAAATATTTTAACGTTTAAAGGATTCTCATCTGGTTCAATCCTTTTAATTTAATGGAAGTGAAATAGTTTTAGTGCCAACCATAGCAAATGTTCAAAGTGTTCGCCCCCGGCAATTAATTAAACACTTTGAAGCGTGACTTTGACAATTCAAACTCAAATTAAGCTGTCAACAGTTAATGTTGCCAATCTAATTCAAAATTCTTAGCCTACTCTAATTATAAATTTAAATGATCGCGTGGTACTTTGTCCGACGATAGATTAGTTGACAGAAAAGTAACCAGAATTGGCGTACGAAAAAGTAGTACCATAAGTGGCGGGAAAATTTGAATTTTTAGAAGATATGCATGAACGAGATTCCTTAGTTTTAATAGAAATACAAATCCGCAAATTTTATTGTAGAAATACGTACAGTGTAAGCTAAATTAACTATTTTTGTCATAGAAATTGTTTAGCGCTTATGGACATATTCTTTACCAGAACTGATCCCTCATTTGTTCGCAAAACTGGAGTCTTCTATCCGGATCATCTTCGGTGAGTTCCTGGAGGATTGCCATTTTATAAGGATGCAATTTTTGCGCTTTAAAAATTCTTGCCACTGACGGCAGGCTAATTTCGACTTCCCTGCCTAGTGGGGACATGACAATTTTCTTGAACAGAGAGAAGTACATTAAGATTGACCTCCTCATTGAGCGCACTCTGACGATGATTATTGGTTTTTCTTAAATGCCCGTTTTCCCGAAACTGTTTTTCAATCTTGCTTACGGTACTTTGCGATATGGGTGGTAAATCAGGATATTTCTCTCTGAATAAGTGAATAACTTAATTTTGTGTTCTTGTCCTATTTCCGTAGCCAATCATCATTAAAATTTCAATCTTGTGGGTTTCAGTTAAGTAAGGCATTTTGGCCGATTTTGCAACAAACGGTGTTTATCACAAGACGACAAACTAATAATCTCCTCACTCAATACGAGTCGAATGCGATGCTGCTTTTTTTACTTGTTCTTAATAACTTAAATGTTTTTATAACATTGTGATAAGACGTCAACCCAGTTTGACAAAAAATTAGTTGATGTTTGTTAAATATCTTTCAAATGACATGGAATAAAAATTTGAAATTTGGTACGCATGTATAACTTGATTATACACTTTAAGAATAGTCATAGAAAAATAGGATTGCCATTTAAAAAAATAGTTGATGACGTTATATCTCAAATTTGGGACACGCTGTATAAAATGTTCTTAGATGAAAAAGAGCGCAATTTAAAATACTAATCGACGTGTCCGAGCATATTTCCGAAAAAAAAACTGTCTTTGCTTTACTGAATTTATTCCAAGTTAGAGACTCGCACGTATATGGCATTTTGTAAGCCTCTTGGGCCTATAGCCATGTTTGTGCTTTACATCTCTGTCCGTCCTTCGTTGCTTCTCTCCGGTTGTCGATCCCTTGTTCTCCATCACAACAAACATTTTTAGAAGAAGTGCCAAACTAGCTCTTTTATATTCATATATGTATTTAGCAGCCAATTCAGCTCCTAATATATTAAACAAATATTAATTAATTATAATATTACGTTGCTGAACCATGTCATATAAAACAAGACGAACTTATTGTTTAATATTTGTGTGAAGGTCTGCTGTGGCACTTTTCATACGTTTTCTTTTTATTTGTGGATTATTTTTATATCGCACTACTGATGAAATGCTTACACCTAAACATGTTACGGTAACATAAAAAGCAAAATGAAGATTTTTATAATACGCGTATATTATATTCTTATATTTACAGGGCATCCTAAGTGCAAGTTCTGACTTAAAATATGCATAAGCACTTGCTATCATTTGCTGAGCCAGAGTATTGTCCACTACGGTAATGTAACTTCTTTTCGCAGGTTCAGCCTACAATAATTTTCATATTCATTGCACAGTATTAGCTGCTTTCAATTATATGCACTGAAGTACTCCAGGGCACCCTAGGCTGCTCGGGTATGTTCGATTTTCACAGATTTTCATTGTCTGAGAAGACCGGGGTTACTCCGATGCACTCCAGCACGCATAATCGAAAGCAGCTAATATGTCACACTGATAGCATTACGTTCTCCAACTGATTTGTCATGTCGTGTAGAGGATTCATAATGAAACACAAACGCTCTGCAGAAAAGTAACCCGCAACAAACATACGACCAATAATTATACACGTACATTTTTCTTGCAGAAAACTACTTACTCAAAGGCCTATTTCAAGTCGATGACCTTTAAGAAAAGCTGGTTTTGTATTAAATAACGAAAATAATGAAAGAAAAATTAACCAAAGCATCGTAAACAAATGTCAAATATTCCTACGCCTAACGTTAACCAATAGTATTATTCGCCGGGCACATACAACATTTATACCAACTGCAAGCCTATGATATGCTCATTCGATGCTACTCGATTCTAGGGTATTTCAATATGTTAGGATATTTGAAATTTTCCAATCTATCGCCGGACAGGGTATAAATAAATTCTTTTAACGGAACAATTTCCTATTAAAATAATTATATAAATTAGTTCACTGAACAAGGAAAGAAATGAATCGAGCACAATATAAATTTATTTAAAAGATACGTATACCTACCTAAAATCGGACGGAGGTAAAACTTCAGCAAAATAGCTAATGAAAGTACTTGTTACAACGTACGTAAGACGATAAATTGTTACATGTTAAATAAATAAACGACCTATTCCCAAATAAAAAACGCGCCTTCCATCGAATGACAAATTCAAAGGTTGGCAATAAATGTCACCTCGAAAACAACATAACCTATAAGTAACGTTTCGAAGAAGCACTTTATAAAATGGTAAGTTAAATATACTTAAGTTTAATTAAATGTTAATTAATATTTTTTTTAGGCAAGAAACGCAGAAAAAGCAATGTAAGTACAACTTTCAACACAAGTATTAGATGATGCTTAACAGAATTTTTAACATTTCGTTTGTGCTTAGGACTACATTAGCTCGATGGCGAGCAGCCCAACTAGGAGAGAACGACAAACATAAAAAAAGAAGACCATATTTAGCATCGGAATGCAAAAGTTTGTATGCATGTGAGAAATGGAGGATGCAAATAATACGTGAAATAGCGAAGAAGGTGGCACAAATCCAGAACGCAGGCTTGGGGGAATTCAGAATAAGAGACTTGAACGATGAAATTAACAAATTGCTGCGAGAAAAGAGGCATTGGGAAGTACAAATTAAGGAACTAGGTGGACCAGATTATCAGAGAGTAGGGCCAAGAATGTTGGATCATGAAGGAAAAGAAGTTCCAGGAAACAGAGGCTACAAATATTTTGGGGCAGCAAAAGAACTACCAGGTAAGAAAAAAATGTAATGTAGTTGTAACAATGATCTGGTAACATGTAGATATGTTTCCTGCATTCTCGATTGATATCAGCATGTGAGTGAAATAGCGAATATCTGTGAGTAAATTTAGCTCATGTATGCGACAAGAATGCCACTCAAAGCCTAGATCATGTGACAGAATGAACAAACTATTTTCAAATGGGTGTATATATCATCCGTCAACGGCTAATCAAGATAGACTGGTAGTGCCATTGCAAAATAGGACGGTTTTTTTGAAAGCAACATCAACAGATCTTGCGGTGGGAGGGAAAGGTGGGGTACTGTTTACTCGTCCCTAGTGCACATAGGCGGCGTTCATTAAACGGAGATAAAAATCGAATATTACAAAAAATATACTTGTTAATTAATAATAGATTATTCATTACGAAATAGAATTATTAATTTAATTAATCAGTTAATTATATTGAATTAATTCATTAAATACAAATACACGCAATAAAACTAGTATGTACGGCTATGAGTTCTGTTGCGTTACACGACATCCGCCAAAAATTATCGACTGCAATTTGAAAGTAACCAATCACTAAGTTAGTCTTAGCAAATAGACTTGTTCACTCTTGTGAACTTGTTAGCAACATTTTAAAGCTCGCTTGCCCAGTCTACCTAGATTAGTCGTCGGAGATATCATCTCACTCTTAAGTTAATATCAATTCCTCTTTCTCTACAGGGAATCTGCTACTTGGGCTGCGTTTAGTTGATAGACGAACCGTCAAAGTTTAACGAGCTCGAGCGGACTGTTTTCTAAATGGAACTCATACCCACCGTGGTTGCCTAATGGTCGCATCTCAAATCACACCTTGACCACTCAGCTAATTAGTCAGACAACGTAAAATAACTACGGACTAAACGAAATCGACAACGTCGCCCATGAACTAAACGCAGCCTTGATAAATCTGAGTTGTACCTTGTATGTAAGTACTTGCCACAGGAAGGAAAAAGTTTCTGTACGTGGTAAACTTACAGGAATAACAGAAAAAAGTTATATACTGATTATGTGTAATGTAAAATATATTATACGAAATTAATTAGGTACAATAAAATATTTACAGGAAAATCTTTTACTTGGGCAGGCATGTCTGTCACATGTTATTCGTAAAAGAATTAACCTGCAGGTATTCATTGAGCTGAAATATACATTTGGAGGGACTAAGTGAACTACGTACTACATACATTATGTATTAAAAAAATTAGTCCTAGGGAAAATGTACACTTAAATTATAAGAGACAGCCTATAAGTTGTACTTATTAAGAAAATTATCATAAATTGTAGCTAATGTAACATGACATCGCAGGTGTTCGAGAATTATTTGAGCAGGAGCCTCCTCCACCTCCCAGGAAGACACGTGCTGAAATGATGAAAGATATCGATGCTGACTATTATGGATACATGGACGATGATGATGGTATCTTGATACCACTGGAGTTGGCGGCTGAGAAAACATGTAAGAAAATGTTTCATTTAAACCTAAACAGTTTTTTTAACTACACATTAAAATTCCAAAGTCATTTATCTTAAAATAACTTACACATAAATTAAATTCAGTAAAACATGCAATCATGCTTTTATAAATAAAACAAATATAAGTAATATTAGCATATAAAGTATTTTCTTTTTATTTATTTCTTTTGTATTTGATTTTAAATATTAATGAAATTAATATAAATAATAAATATTAATGAAATTAATATTTAAATACAGCTGTACAAAAAGCCATTGCTGAATGGAAAGAAAAAAAAGAGCAACAAATGGAACAAGAAGATGGTGAAGGATCTGAAGAGGAAGAAGAAAATATTTATGCAGTTGATAAAGACGAGGTAATTATTTTTGAAGCTTCTTTAAACAGTTGATAAATTTATTTACTATTTTATTTCCAGTCAGATACAGAAATTGATACTGAGGTTTGGAATGAATCTCAACAAAGATTTACAGCACATGTTCCTGTACCAACTCAAAAAGAAGTCGAGCAAGCGTTACTCAGAAGAAGGAAGCAAGAACTTATGGAGAAGTACGGAGTTCAAGATGAAGACATGTGACGCAAAACTCGATGGTATATCACTATTTTCTATAATTTTTTCATTTACCATTAAAGAATTCACGAAATTTCGCCTTTTAAGATTCCCCTACACATTAAAGTAAATTCCATAACGTATTCAGATAATTTTCTTTTATTGGCTTTTTCCCTGAAAGAAGAATGTAAATAAAGAGGGACTTTTGCATAAAATGAAAGCGTACCTTAATACTAATTTGATGAAGTTTTCTTTTTGTTGCATCGTAACACGAGGTGACGGAAAACCCTCTTGTTGGAGCAGGGTGTGCAACCATCTAGCCAAATTATCACAGTACTTTTTATTTAATACTAGCAAAACATCACTTAATATATCAGCACATGACCTAGGGGCAGATCCACCTAAAATTTATTAACGCAATTATTACAAATTGACTGAAAAAAAAAGTTATTACCTAGATTTAAAAGTATACTTAAAACCAATGATTCTCCATAATTTTGAACGACAGCAGCTTGCTCAGTCTCACGGCTTAAAGTTATAAAGTTAATTAGGAATTGGGCACAAACTTTCATGGTTTGTGTTTCTGGCATTGTTAAGCACATTATGGCTAAAAACAGAATAGTTTATTTTGATTATGAAATTGAAAGTAACGAAACATACCACACTGAAATAAAGCCGAAGTGTCAACGCCACTGTTGGGTATTAATTGCGGAACTTTTTTATAAATTTGGGCTAACATCGAGAAAAATCCTTCAACGACGTCAGACTTTTCAGAAAGTTGAGCCGAGCTATTTGTGATTTCGGCACACATTTGCAACGTCGTATTTACTATTTCTTTTAAAAGCTCCTGCATTAAAGTGGCATATTCTTCCTCTTTTCCAAACATTATCATCACCTGTTTAAAATTAAACAATGAAATAAAATTTTAATTAAAAAAAAAAAATTACCCACCGTCTTGGAAAGTGTAAGAACACTAGCCTGTGGTACTTTTCGATACACAGAAACTACTAAATGAAGTATATCACTAATAAGGGGTTTACAATCATCCATCAATGTAGTTACTATATGCTTCAACAGTCCACATAAACCCTAAAATAGCCGTTTGTAAACAGAATGAATTGGTTACAATTAAATACGCACATCAAGTACTTCTACACTATTCACATATTTGTTTCCTATTTCAGTGTATAAACACATGGTATTTTGTGCGATGAGTAAAAGTGGCTGTTGCGTGCTCTCATTGTATGTTGCTTGCACATGAAGTGACCCAAACAGTGCACTCAATACTTTCAACCTAGTAATTAATACGGTCGCTATAGATGGATCCTTAAAACAAACAAAATTAATTGTATTTAAGTTAAATTAAAATAATGTAATACATGCTTACGGGTTGCGAATTTAATAGAGACTGAATTTCCTCGAATGATGGAGATAATAGTACATTTAAATATTGCATTATGCTTTCTACAGTCAAAGTACTTAACAATTTTCCAATGCTGTACATAAGTCGAATTCTTTCCGCTAAACATAACTGTCCACTTTGTAATACTGACTAATAAAAAGAAAAGAACATCGAGTTTCTCCAAAGAAATTAAGTAAATAACTCTTACCTGACAAACTGCTAGAATATGATCAGCATACGGGTGTAAATACTTCTGACAATTGTGAGTTAAATCTTTAAGAGCCATTGTAGCACTTGGAGAGACATCTGTGTTTGACAGTCCTGATATCACAAACGGAATTACATTCTCTAACATATCCGGATGATCTGCAATCCACTCCGAATAAGCTCCGACGGTTTCTAGCGAACTCGATAAAACTTTCTTATGTAAATTAGAGTACGGAATATTTTTCAGTGTGACCATTAGCTTGGGCAAATACAAATTCTCCAATTCTATACACTCGGCGACTGCGCTGAACGCGTGCAAGCAAGTTTCCACCAAATTCCAATTATCTCTGTTTACTGCGCACTTCTGCAACGCTTCTTCTATTTTATTGTTTAAAATGTCCAGCATTTCGATGTTTAAAACATTGTAACAATACATATAGGTGTCTGCTACGTCTTGTCTGTAACACCTGAAGGTTTCTTTATCATCTAAAGACCACCCTGAATTTTCCTCTGAACTTAAGAACATGGCTTTTCGTAACATTATGCAAACAAGTTCACGATAGTACGGTTTTATTATTAGTAACAATTCGGCACATTCTGCGGTATCTAATGACAGAATGTCATCCTGAAATTATATTATACATTATACTGTTTAAATTAATTCGACTCAAGTAAGAGCAGCTTAGATATTTTTTGTTTGGTGGAAAAAATTTCTATGAAGGTCTTACCTCTTAATATTACATACCTGGAGGGTATACCAAAATCCAAAAGTGATTGAACTGCTACTTTCATCGACGGGGTAAGTTCCAGGCAGATCAGAACATCTTAAAAGACAAGTAAATAAATCTTCTGTGATTTTATACTCATTGCTGTTCCTGTTTCGTAAATTTTGTATAAATATCTTGGAATGACTGTCAGCCACAGCAGCAAGTAATAGATATATGCTTGCCATAATATCCTAGTAAAAGGAATTTATTTAAAAAAATATGTTATAGTATTATAAATAAGTAATTGAGTTTCTAATTAAATTTATTTTACTCTTGACAAGTGTTCCCCGAATAAATAACAACGGACCCAGGGCCCAGTTTCATAAAACGTAGTTAACCACTCGATCAAGTAAATTGTGTGATTGCTTATCATTGGTGGAAATTTAAACTTTCCTCCTTAACTACGTTTTATGAAACTGGGCCCAAGGCCATCTGTCTAGTTTTATTATCTGTGGTATACCTTATTAGGATCTGAGCTATTCCTTTCTGCATCTAAAATTTTGGAAAACTTGTTAAGCATATCTGCAGTATGTTTCATAATATAAGTTCTATATCTCTGCGTATGAGGATGATGTATTACGGCAGTCAATGCTTCCAATGCTACCTCAGCCAATTCCATTTCCTCTGAGGACATTCCCTCAGGATCTGCTCTATTCCTAAAAAAAATATATATTGCATCACAAGGCTCACTGTTTTTTGATCTTACCAATTAACAAAACAAGTAAGATCCGTTAATAAATCCATGATCCGTGAGCACTCATCAATATTAACACCTCCCAATTGAATCCATGCAGATGCACATCGTGCGGAATTTAAATATGTTGTTAAATTAGACATATCAAAACTAAAAAATTAATTTAATGATAATAATGAATGCGAATATTGTAGAAATAAACTCACTTTGCATTGGGGATCGGCATCAGACACATTTCCACCACTTTAAGTATATCTTTGGAGACTTCCTGCAAAACCGCCCTGACTCTAGCCCTCTGACTCGCAGCAAGCGTGGTACTTTGAAATTCCTCGGGTATTACAGTTAATATTTCAAGTAAAATCCAAACGACACGTTCAGGTTCTACATTCGGTAGGTGTTGAGGCTGAAAACTGGAAACTAACTCTTCGAATGCTTTTGGCCAAAATGTAGGAACGGTATGAATTATGTATGCAGACAGCTGAAATTTTTTATAATAGTATTTGAATAGTAACTAGTAACATGAGGTCAGATAAATAGAGGACAGAGCTGTACATGAAAGTCATAGACTTCTGAATCTAGAACATGATTGAATATATTCAAGCATTAAAGAATGATGGGGGGGGGGTTAAATTTATATATAAACATTATGGTAATTGTCTCCAGGATTGATATACATACTTGAGTATTCATTCAGATTCACATTGTGTAAAGTTAATTTTAGTTAAAACAAAACATTTTATTCTGTTTCTATTGAGGTAATATTTATAAGTTCAGAAATGACTGGTAATAAAATCTGATATATTCATTTTACACACTTAGAAATCTCATGTACTACTTCATCCCATTTCCTCTTGATCTCATGATATCTTACCGTAATGCATAACCTATTTAAAACAATTTTAGGGCCCATGGCGAAATTCACAATAGATTCTAGTATCTGCTTCTTCAAAATCTCATAGTAATTTTCAGGAACTTCGAACCAATACTTTAGTATTTTCGTGTGTAAAGTCGTTGCTGCAAAAAACTGCACTTCGGAACTCTGCAATGAATAATTTAATAGATTGAACGCGTGACTCTGGAATTGACGCATTACGCGATGTGGCTGCAACAAATCCCAAACGAAGCTCCATGCTTGCGTTGAGTTTTGGGCCTCCGTAAGCCATTGATGGGCCTCTGCTTGTTGACAGGCCTCCGTTCTGTAGAATAAGGTTACTGCTTTCTCGAAGTTTTCTGCTGTATACTCCATTATAATCTAGAAATTAAGGTATCGTTTAATTTACATTTTAATTGTAATACGCACCGTCTTACCAATTAAAATCACTACATTATTTTGGTTAATTAAAATTTACACCAAGTTGATAATGCAGTGTACTGTAAATCTGACATTTGACAGATACAGTGTTGCAATATCATAACAAAAATTCCCTGGTTTATTACTAACGCTTCATAATAATTTTCAGTTATACAAATTGAGACCTAGACATGATTTCTAAAGTAAAACCACAAATTTGGATTCGTAATTTTACTTATCGCGAGACAAAATAAATAATACAGAAGAGGACCGGTTGGCAATGCAGAATGCACGTCAGCCATTTTGAATCGTGACTTCTTGACGTTTGTTAAGAAGGTTAGGTTAACTTGCTCTGAATCCTTGCGTTTTACGAAAATGCCTGTGGCTGAAGAAGTAAAATCAAGTTGGGCGGACGAAGTAGAATTAGAAGGCGGTTCACTTCCACCGCCAACCGAAGTAAGAGAAAACGGTTTCAAAATCGTCACGGAATACAAGCACAACGAGGACGACAAGAAAGTAAAAATCGTAAGAACGTACAAGATCGAAAAACGCATTGTATCGAAAACGATTGCGCTGAGGAAGACTTGGAAGAAATTTGGTGAGTCAGCAGATGATAAACCAGGACCCAATCCAGCCACAACCATCGTTGGGGAAGATGTGTATATGCAATATGTTACCAGCAAAGAAGAAGATAATAAGGTCGAAGATGAGAGCAGCATCGACAAACTGAAATGTTAGATTTAAACTTAAGCATTTCACCAGTAATATTTTTAATAATATTTTATTTACAGCTCTAGGAGATAAGAATGTCGTAAAGTGCAGGACTTGCAGTGGTGACCATTGGACTACAAAATGCCCCTGGAAAGATACTGTGTTGGCAGGTGGAAAATTACCTGATGATAAAAAGGGACCTCCTGCTGGTAACTATAGGAGTACAGTGAAACTCGTTTATAACGAGCACTGGTTACAACAAGATCTCGGATGTAGCGAGAAACTTGAAAAGTTCCGTATCTCCTGTTCACACGTATATTTTTTCGTTTATAACGAACATTTGCATATAACGAGCAGTAATTGTGGTCCCTTAAGCCCTCGTTATATCCGAGTCATACTGTATATTTCATTACATATTCCTTTAAAAATCTCGGCCTTCTCTAAATGTCTAAATGTAAACTATTCAACAATAAAAAGAATTCAAATGCTGCTATGCTCAAATTTAAAACTTTAATTCAAAAAAATTTTAAAAAAATGTTTAAAATGATATTTTCTTGCCTCAGGTGTCCCAAGTGCTGGAGGAGATACAAGTAAACCAGGTGGATCCAAGTACATTCCGCCCAGCATGAGGGATGGTGCAGCTAAACGCTCCGAAAATCCAAACATGGCTAGACGTGACGATGCTACTGCCATCAGAGTTTCAAATTTGAGTGAATCTACTACTGAAACAGATCTGGAAGATTTAGTGAAGCCTTTCGGACCCATCCAAAAATTGTATTTGGCCAAGGATAAGCAAACCGGTCAATGTAAGGGTTTTGCATACATTCACTTCAAGTTTAGGAATGATGCAGCCAAAGCGATTGCAACTTTGAATGGGCACGGTTATGATCACCTTATACTCAATGTGGATTGGTCAAAGCCACCATCTCATTCCAACCAGTAAATTTAAAATATTGATTTGTTATATTAATGAAATATGAAAAGCATATTTCATTATTTAATAATAATAAATAAAAATCATTTGGATGTGTGGTTTATAATTCCCTTATTGATTGATAATCCTTAAAAAATTTAAGATTTTGTTTTGCAATAAACAGAGTTACCTGTACCAGTATGTTTCAAAGTCAGAAAATACTAGTAATTTGGGGGTCAAGGAAACGTAACAAACTTTTAATTGATTTTACTTTATTTCATTTAATAATTGTACGAATTGTTCGTACCAACATCAAATTAAAGTTATGTACAGCCAAGTTATATATTAAAATAGTTATTCTGAATTAATAATCGTTGGTAATTCATTGACAATAGTTACAGGCATGTAAGAGTTTCATTTCCATTCTTAAAAATAATACTGATTGCGATCAAATAGAAATTTTTACTCATTTTATAAATTTTTTAAAAAATTTTGTACAATTACAAAGGCCATAAAACTCTTACAATTTTTAACAGTGTATTTTTTTCTAGTACTAATTTACAAGAGCAACCAGAGTGCAGCAACCATGTAAATATACAATTCGAGATGGTTGATGCAAACAAATCGCATATAAAAAAATAAATAGCCTGAAACAACTTAGTTACACCAGAATGAACAATATAGTACGAAATATACAAATTCACTTTTTACAAATATATTTCTATATACACACAGAAGTGGCATATTTACAAAGGAGTGAAACAGGTCGGCTACTTAAAATAATAATGTGATGTAGAAAAAAAAAACAAAACCCTAATCACTGGGATAAAACATTAACAGGTACATAACCGACCTATCTTATAAACTACCTTAAACCTAGTTAAATGGCTTTTACATTCTTTGAACAAGCCTTTGCTACAGTATCTACAACCCAACGGTTAATATTCTTATACCACTAAAGAAACAATAAAAAAATTTCTAGAGTAAAACTCGAGATCATTTTTTCTCTTATTTAAATAATTTTGTACTCTTTAACAATAGAAAAAAGAGCAACACCATCTCATTACCTGAATATTGCAACCGACTATGTACATGAGATTATAGGGCACCAGCAAATGAGATAAATATTACTCTTGAAAACACTGGGTTGCTTACTTACATGTGTTCTCCGTTTGACTGAACTCAACTCTTGGCAAATGCCTCGCAATTATAACAAAAATTTCAAACACAAAAAAATAAACAATTCTCTCTGGTCATATACAAATATATCCAAATACATACATAAAAGTAATTAAATTAATTAATACTTGAAATATATGACCTAAATTCATAATGATTGCACATATTCACCACTGTAACTTAAAGCTTATAACCAACAGTTTCTCACTGTGAAGAATTTCATGGGGCACTGCTTAAGTTAGGAGGAGGAGAAGGATTTCTTCCTTCATATGGTGCATCATCATCTACAACAATTATTAATTCTCAATACAATTTTACATATTGCTTTATTATTCTCACAAAAAAAATTCAAAATTAAGTGCTTGACAATATAATGCTTGAATTATTCATGTGAACTAGGTTTGGTGAAAATAATAATAAGATTCCAAACATTGGAATAAAGCAATGTAGGCAGGCAAATAAATACTGTTTACAGTTACCATCAAAAACAAGATATTTTGGACGCCCCCAAATTAACTTACATACCTATTACAGATCCAAATGTGGTGTAGCTACTGTTAGGGTATAATGGATTATTAAATGGGGGAACATAGCTTGTACCCTCAATTTTTTCAGGTTCATTAGTGACGACTTCTATTTCTTCTTCATCAGGTGTATAGTAAAGCACATTTTCAACAGCAGATTTGTCAGTGGCGACAACATCTTGTTGCACACTGTCTGGTTGATGTGTCTGATTTTGAGATGGATCCGGAAAGTGCACAGGAGATGTTAAGGGAACAGGATCACTACTTCCTGGAATGGGAAAAGTTGGACTTGATAAAGGAATGCTAGTTTTGACTGGAGACGGTAAGTCACACTTTAATATGTTTTCTACATTTAATGCTGTAAAAAATATCGAAGTTCAAACTGCGCCTTTAGAAAATTATATTTAATGCGCACCTGTTTTACGTGAATCTTCATCGACGCTTAAGCCGAATGCTTTCTTTAGTCTCAAACTAACACTCTCTCTTTGTCTTTCTAATTCAGTAGGTTCTGAATTAAAACCTGAAAGAACTGAAAAATAATTTTTAAATCAGTGTTGATAGATTAAAAATTTGTCACTCTTACCTTTACCAGACACATCTACAGTTGTCATTTCATCATCTGATGATACATAAGAAGTGGCACTACTGGAACTGTTAGATCTGTTACGAGTATGTTTCGGTGATTGTGAAGAATTGCTTTCCTCTGTTATCGTTTCTTCTTGAACTTTCTCATTATTTAATTTTTTGCGTTGCCTGTATTCCGTAATCGATAACTGGAAAAATAATATCTTATAATACAAGTGCACAAGAAAGCCTTTAAAGCACGCGGGATGTTTAAAAGCGCGACGTGCAGCGGAGCGCTTTTAACGGCGCAAGTGCTTTAAAGGCTCTTATGCACGTGTATTATACGATATTTTTTATTATACCTGCGCTAAAATGTGAAAATTAGAGACATAAAAATTTAAATTCATTTTGTAAAGTTGCCTGTGGATCGCATTTTTAATCGATAACATGGAGATTGTATACATATGTTGTTCCTAGACAAATTTAAAACACGGCGTGCTTTAATCGCCCTTTTTCGCACGCTTTTTAGTTTTAAAAACAGAGATTTTGATGCAGGTATAATAAAAAAGAAATAAAGTTTCATTCCATATTTTTTGTTTATAGAAATCTCTCAAGTTCATAACTGCAAAAAAAAAATGAAAGGTCATTTGATAATTACAACATTAACAAACAACACAATTAAAAATAGATAAAAATTTGTTTACCTTACGCTTGGCCGGAGTTATAACTTCTGGCTTTCTATCTTCGAATCCTAGGAAGCTAAGAGTTTTTTCTACTGTGCCAACAAGATGTTCACTGCTGCTAAATAAAGATGTTGGCCTCTCACGACTAAGTCTAGGATCCAATAAAGAACTTACTTCTTTTCTTGAATTCTCCTGAGGTTCAGGTAGATGTATGCAACTTCCATATTCGTGTTTCATTTCTGCAGCTAGCTCGTTTAAAGTGGTGTCAGATTCCATGAGCTGATTTGGACTGTCACTACCATGACTAGTTATAATTTCGACACCAGGTTCCTCGTTTTTCTGAGAAAGTAATAGGTTGTTTGTGGGAGTACTTGGAGGCGAAATCTCAGAAGATAGAGATTCACGAGGCAATCGACGCTTTTTTGGTGGAGCGACCATATCCGAAACAGGTGGTGAATCTGGTCGACTGTTGGGACTATCACACTGATCTTCACTTATGGCTTGCCTTAACCATCTCTTCTTAGCACTGGCTCTAGGTTGAGATGCATCGCAATATGTTGCAGCTTGCGCTAAAGCCACTAAATTTTTGCTGGGAGCATAAAATCCTGTTGCTGTGTCATACACAGCAGTTTCTGTAGGTGTTATATGTGCCGTTAGGGAAGACGGAGAAATTGAGCTTGCCGATTGTACCAAATCTGTACCTTTATTGAGCCATTCATTCATAAGCCCCTTTTTTGTTTTAGGAAATTTAAATCCGGGTTCCAAAGGTTCAACTGCAGCTGCAACTAGCAGACATGCTGATGATAATGGTGTTTCAGGAGATGAATTGGAATTTGAGTCAATGTCACGCATGCGATCTGGGGATTTGATTTCCGCTCTACTGGTAGCATCTCCATTAGCTAGCGCCAGTAACAATCCTGCAGCTTTGCTGGGAGAACCTTGATCTATTGGTTGATCGGTAGGTGAAAGAAGTGTATCATCACTAGAGGTCGCGTGAATTGAATCAGCAGAATTAAGCCTGTTCCTCCTACCAGCTTGTGAATTTGTACTTAACGTACGAGTTCTTCCTTTTCTCTTTCTCCTTTTTGCTCTGGGAGTGTTTTTTTCATCATCTTTATGTGGATTTGGCTCAGATTCTCTGCGATGAGCTTGTTTCGCTTGGTGTTCTTGCTTCCTCTGCTCTTGCTTTTCCATTCGCTCTATAGCTTTCATTATAGCTTGTAATTTCCTTTCTTCTCGACTCAGTTTTTTATTTTTTTCTTTTTCCTCCGGTACTGGCAATTCCTTTTTTTCTTCCGAATCAGTTTTATGAGATGACCTCCTTGTAGAAACTGGTGGAGGGGGCGGTGGAGGTGAAGAGTTTTCATTTTCCTCTTCTTTCTTAACTTTGATTTCAGTTTTTAACACAGGCTTTACTTCAACTGGCTCTTCTTTAATAGTGATTTCTTCAGGTTTAATATTAATTTCTTCAATTTCCTCTTTCACTTCTACTTTTACAGGCGATTCTAATTTCACTTCTGGTTTGTCTTCAGTGATTTGTTCTTCCTTTTGTTTAATCGGAATCGGTACACTACTGTTACATTCTATGCTAATAGAACTTGCCCTTCTTCCTCTTCTCTTTCTGTGACTTGTTTCTGTGATATTGTCGCCATTTTTTCTGGATTTATTAAGAAGACATGCGTCAAGATTACCACACGCACAAGGTATGTCTGTGGTTCCTACAGCTGCCAAGTCATGAGATTCATGTTTTATTGTAAGTTCAATATTTTTATCTATCGTGTTAATTGTCACAATATAAAGGTGAAGTACGCCCTTTTCTATGCAATGACGTAATTCTGCATTTGGTTGGCAGGATCGCCTAATGAAACGGGCAATATTCCCATATGTGCGAGTATCAACGCATACTTCTGTGTTATCTTTTTGTAAACGATAGAAGAAAAGAAAAGGTCCAGGCCTTTGTTGGCGAGTTGTAAGACTACCTGTATGATTTGATGTTCGATGTTGCGTTGATAACATGTACTTGCCACGAAGTTCAATAACAGGTGTACCAGAAGACATGCAGGTGGTGCTGGTTAAGCATTTCATACCTGATATGTTAACCTGGACTTTACATTTTTGAACTTGCGGGTCTATTTGTCCACTTAGTTCCGAGCAAACACCATTTATTCGAATACTCGATACTCTTGCACGTAACTCTGGTGAATAATGATTTGTCACGGCTTCTTCATAATTGTCTATCCACTGTCTTAACTGAGGCAACTGTTGTTTCTCATCATCACTAGTATTTTTAACTTGTGGCTTCAATTTTCTTTTAGTCATTTTTCTTTTCAATTGCCTTTTATCTTTGGCAGAGTCTCTCCTCTGTCGACGTATTTCACTCTTGCGACGGCCTTTACTAGTCACATTGTTGTTGTTAATTAAAGCATGTTCTCCATCTGACGAGTCACTATCACTTATTGTTTCTTTCAATTGTTCTTTTCTTAATCGAGCTTCTCTTTCTTGTACTTCTCGCATCCACTGCTGCTGTAGAATGCGAGCTTTCTGCCTATCAGCAGGTTTGGTTGGATCACATTCTTCACACAGATAATCATCTGGTACCTTTTTGTTTCTGACAACACATCGAACATGTTGCCATACTTTACACTGATCACACTCGATCATGTAACCATCATCGTGAATAAAGCCACAAATACAACGTGTGACATAATCACCGTACCTATCAAATTGTTCGTCATTAGCCACGGCTTCTGCTTCTGGGGCAGTATCAGTTTCCTCCCCTTCTGTATCTGGTTTCCTGTCTGATGTACAACTGATATCTGAAGCAGCATCGTCATCCTGACTTGTACTACTTGGTAGCAAAGTACCACTTGATAAACTCGAAAGAGTATTTGATGAAGTTAAATTACACCTTGAACGTTTACCACTACCTGGTGAATACAGCGAACTACTTGTGATGCCATTGCTTTGTGGAGCCGCTGAATTGGGTGTTGAAGACATATCAGCAGGTAACGTCGCATTATAATTATGATCTAACAAAACTGCCTGACACACAAACGATAGGGTGTCCAAATTAGACTGTGGTTTGTACTCAACAGTTCTTGGTTGCTCTGCCTGCATTCTGGGCTCACAGTAATTATAAGAACCTTCATAACAAGACGTTCCTTCATAATTCGAAGTTCTACTACTGTCACGTCCCAACGTCTCCAAAATTTGCGCCGTTAAAGCCTGGTTGAAAGTCATCTGGCTAGTCTGCGGTGTACGATTATGATACGAATTGACCGGCGGTTTAACACTTTTTACTTTTGACATGCACTGTTTTAATTTCTGGGCCTGAACCGCATGTTTTCCAATATAATTAGGTTTACTTGCCGGCTTGGATGGCCTTTGTGGAGGTATCGTTCGAAGTCCACACCCGGTTTTATGTATTTGGCCAGGCATCGCCTTACTCTGCGGACTAAGTGTTTTAATACCCGCAGATTTATTTATATAATTGTTAACAGCTGGCAAAGTCTTTATATGACTTTTGTGTGTGGGGTAAACTAGTCTCTGCTGAGATTTCTCCTGCAAATTTTTTGCCGGTATTGTTTTTACATTATTGATCGGCAACTTGTTCAGATATTTGGCCGTCCCATTTCCGATGTTCTTTTGTTGGAAAAATCGATGAGTATTACTTTTATTTAATAGTACGTTACTGGGTCCAGCCAAATTACTTGGCATAACAACATTACTCAAAATCTTAACCTTATTGCTGGAGATGGGTTTCTGTCCGTTAACGGTTTTTATGGTAGGGCCTGAATTTGGATTTTGTATCATCTGAAAAACAAAATCATTTCCTTTAATGTGACGTAAAACTTAACTTATAAATATAAATAAATTTTAGTATAAATACTATTTCTAATTATAATCAAATTATGTTTTTAAAAAAAAATTATAAAGAACATAAATCTACAGTTCTAAAAGTAATTGAAGAAAGCAGTACCGATAACTTCATATCACACATAAAATAAAAGCACAGATTCGAATTTATAATGTAAAGATTTAAAAATTCGATGTTACAATAAACATTACAATTTTTCAAAATTAAATTTGCCAATGTCAACCAATTTTCTTAACATTCATAATTAGAGTCGGTCATCAAAAATATACTACAGTCGAACCTTCATAACTCAAATCTCAAGGGACCAGAAAATTACTTCGAGTTATAGAAAGAGATTTCAGTTATACACAACATGCAGGGACGTCAGTAAATTTCGACTTACAGAAAATTTCGAGTTGTGGAGGTTCGAGTTATAGAGGTGTGATTGTATTATAAAATCTACTTACATTATTTGCAGGAAAACAATTTGCCGTGAGTAACTTATGACTCTGTGGTATATCTTCATTTGAGACAGCTTTCTTGACAAAAACATTATGTAAAGGTGTTTTTTCTGCCACTCCAGTAACTGAGCCATTATTTGTAGCTGATCCAATTATTGTACCACTCAAATCATTTAATTTGTTCTGTTCAGTTGCTTGAGTTGAACCAGAAACAGCTTTAACAACTGTTATTGGTGGTGCATTTAACAATGTTATTGTTGAAGCAGACTTAACATTAAGTGGTGCAGAATTCACTAGTGTAAAATGAGGAGTAGACGTAGAACCCAACGAAGTCTTAACAACTGTAATCGGCCCGGGTGTATTGACCACTGTTATTAAAGGTGAACTAACTACTTTCTGGAGAACAGGAGCCGCACAACTCGAAACAGTCGCTTGTGAATTGGCTACGATAATTTTCGTCACGTTTTTGGATACGATAGAAGGTTTTTCTTCTTTTTCTTCGGCCGTTCCTGAAGAAACAACTGTAGTAGAAACATCCGATACATTAGCAGAATGGGATGTACCCACTGGATTAGTGAGCACAGAAGAATTCTCTGAAAATTCAGTTAAATTTATTTGTTAATCAATAAGCTGGATAAAAACTTACCCAAACAAACGCTCATGTTTGCAGCAAAATCATCATAAATTCCATTTTTTAAATGCAAATCCCCACCCCCTCCCGTAATCTGCACGTTATCCGCCTCCAGTTCAAGTAGTTCGCCTGGAAGAAATGGAAATGCACTGTAAATCTTAGGATTTGCTTTTTCTTTTAGTAAAATTCTAATACAGAAATATTTCTAAAATTAATTTAATGAAAGAAATTGTTTATTTACATCTCCCGCGATCTTTTCATTCGCTACAGATTTGAAATAGCAGCGTGCTCAAGCCGAGGTCGCGCATGCGCATAACTTGAGGCCCACGAAAGGAGCTGAAGAGGCAACATCGGCCGCATTAATACAGTGTGTGTAGCTATTGATTGTTTTGCATTATGTGGGCGTGATGTACATAGCACAGCTTTGAATTTTTCTAATGAAAATATTAAAAAAATACAGAAATATCTCCCTATGACGTTATCTTATTTCTTTTTTTATATCTTTGTTTACAGTAATCATTTTAATTAGTAGAACGAGCAGTTTTAAAAACAAGTTAACAGATACTCGAAATTTACATTTACAATCCCAAATTTAATTCCCGTAATTGTAAAAAGCGTACAGAACATTTGTTAAATGTCGTCAATAATGGGCCAATGATACTACCCGTCCTGCAAACATATCAGCCTAGCGTTAATCAATTCAAATGACCGCGACAAGCAATTTAAGAAAATAATACAGCGAGGGATCTTAATTATCCAGTTAGAACAAAAATTTCCTATTCGACGTAAAAATAAACTCGTAGAAGAAATCAAAAAATAGGCAGCGCTATACAACTAACGTGTAAATATTGACTATTTTTAGAAAGTGTAAAGAATGCGGTTCAGTCTAATTTACGACAAGTATTGTACATTTTCCGATGGTTTTCTTCCTATTTAGTCTGCCAAAACTGCCCGTTACAAAATTGCAGGCGGTTTTATAAGATAGTCCCGAGTAATTTTTATATGTGCTTATTAACTTAAAACTTGCAGAAATTTGTTTGTTACTACACGCTCAAGTCAAAAAACGATACAAATACAAGAAATCAGACCGTATAGAACATTTATAATCTTAACTCTGCTGCTAAAATACTTTACGTTCCACAAACGTATAAGAGCAAATTTACAGCGATTCAAGATAACTAGTGGACTCTCGAGAAAGAACGGTATGAGGGGCACAATAACATTTATTCGGCATCTAAACCGAACTTACCTTAAAATGACAGAAATCAACGTTTCAATCACCGATGTAAACATAAGCATTTTTTACAAAAAAACACCAATACACTAAAATTTAACTTGTCCATACTAAAACTATCACCTTTTGCGTAATATTTTCACTAATTTCAAGTATTCCGGCTATAACATCACAGTATATTTAGCTGAAATATTATTAAACATTCGAAAACATACATCTAATCTAAATATGGCAGCCATATTCTGTGCAAAACAAAGGAAATGTATCCAAGAAACCTGCTCGGTAGCCTCGAACCCTCATCCGGTTTCCGGTCTAGCGTTTTCTATATGTCGCAAAAGATGGCGCAGATATTAAAGCACATTCGATTGCAGAGGAATTTAAATTAATTTTGCAAGATTCGTTATTTATTTTTATAAAAGCACATCCAAAAAGATTAATATTGTTATCTTTTTATCAAAAGCACAGCACTCCTCGGCATTAAACCAACACACAAATAATAAAATACTGAAACATTCAGCCGCAAATTCTCACCATGTAAACTTAGAGCGTTCCCGAGTGTATGTTCCGGAGAGTCCAATTATAAAATTTGTAGTTCATTTTAAATTTGCTTTTTAATTTTTTGCATCCACTACGATTTCAGCAATAACTGTAAATCTGTATATCACCTACCATAAGTAGAGTAACGAGAATATTGCATTATTGGAAATTAAACGCACATATAGAGCTAGGTCATTAGATCAGATTAAACAAAATGCCAGATTGTTCATAATTAATAATTTAAGGCGCACTTAGCCCTACCTAATTATAGGATTAATGAAAGTGCTGAATTAAGGGACAATGGGAAAAACTTTACCAGAAGTTAAATTTTATTATAAAATTGTGTAAATCAGAAGCAAAATTAGGATTAGCAGGAACAGGAGATACAGGGCCGAATTTATTAATAAGTGCATGAGCCAGGCTTATAATCAGCTATTGTTTGTTCGCTGGTTAAATAAATTAAATTAATTAAATGCACATGTCATATTTTTCTGTCATACTTAATTGTTTGTAGGGGGTGATTTTTTAAATTTTTTATCAACTCTTGCCATGAAATTTGGACGGCATGTCTTAGCTTTACTGTAAAACAGCATGAAGGAGTGTAATGACGTACTTTTCACTTAAGCTAAGACGTGCTGTCCAGATTTCATGGCAAGAGTTGATAGTCATTAATAGTGCTTTTTTTTCAATGTTGCCAGCTATGAGGTATAATCTTTTTTTGGAGGTATTTTTAGCATTTGGCTTGATAAAAGGGATTTTTTTAAATAATTTATTTTTCTATTTTTCTTGACGTACTGCATAGAAAGTTGCTTTTTTGTCGACATCTCACTTTGACAATTAAAAAAATATGATAAGTACGATAACTAAAAACACAATTGCTGCAACTCGACCTTAAAGCATTAAAATTAAGGCTGGGAATTATATTCGAATGATTCGAATATTCGAAAACATGTGCACTCTCTATTCGAATACGTTCAAATTTAATAATTCGAATTTTCAAATTATTCGAATAATTCAAATAATTCGAATTTTCAAATTTATTCAGTGAATTGAAAAATTCAAACATTCGAATATCAACTTAACCCACCTGACCTGAATTCGAATGTCAAATTTAATAATTCGATTATTCGAATATGTTTTGTAACTACGTTTCTGGTTGCCTTCTTTATTGACAAACATAATTAATCGAATCGTATTGCGCCACTCAGAAGAAGGTATCCCTGCAATCTTTGACACAATAATGTGGTCTACATTATTTACGAAGTCTATCTATTTTGGTCGGCTGCTACGCGTTATTTCTCCCATCATTTATTCTCAAAATATTGTCTAGAAGATGTTTGGAAATATTTTAAAATGAAAATGACAAAGTACAATGTAAATTTTGCCGTACATTTCATTATTCGAATAATTATTTCAATATTGGAATTATTCGATATATACGGATTAATTCGATTTATTCAAATTATGCGATTTATTCGAATTATTTGATTTATTCGAATTATTCCATTTTTTTGAATTATTCGAATAAATTTTCAATTGAATATTCGAATAGCAAATCTGAGAAAAGTCCCAGCCTTAATTAAAATTGAGTAAAATTGTACCTAATTGAGTAAAACACTCTGCATAAAAATGTTTTTGTAATATCATATTCTTAAGTTGTCATTATTTGACAGTTTTCAGTGTCTAATGTGTGTCATTATTTAAAAGTGTGAAATAAAGAAGTTACTATAAAATAAAAAAGTCACCAGAACAAAAGTTTTATTAATATTTAACATCGCAGATTCAGTCACGGTCGTCACTCGATTTTTCCGACACCATGCCATAAACAGTTCGTATTCGACTTCATAAATTTTTCGTGATTTAGCCGGCAATAATAAGGTGCTTTCCTTTTGCCAACTTATGTGAGCTGAGCGAAGCTGAAGTGCGCAAACAAACTCACTGTCGTAATGGAACGCTCTAGAAAAATTCGTTACGTATAATCACTGCATTTCGTGTAATTGTGTCGTGTCGATATAAACGACATTTTAAAAATTATATGGGTAAATGATTTCCAAATTGTCAGTTAAATACGCGTTTGCAAATTTTTATGCAATCACATGTATCAAAATTACCCCTTCCTAAGTGAGCGCCAAATCTCAATACTGAGTTGACTTCAAACGTAGTGCTTGAGCGGCAAGGGGGGAGATCGAAATCTCAGTTCAAACTCACTTGCTCGTGCTAAAAGGAACGACATTTATATGATCTGAGATGAGCATATCTGAGATTTGTGGCAAAAGGAATGCAACTATTTCCAAACTTGCGACTTGCGCTTTTTCCTTAATTTCTGGCGGAGTACCAAAGATATCTTCCACTTCATCACTGCTAATAAACTGATTTTCGCTCACTTTTATAGTTTTTAGCGAAACTAATAGCGTTTTTCACTGGGACTAAAGTATGCACTGAGTGCGCACTCAGAATATCTCCATCCCGTTTCATTACATGAGGTTAAAATAAGATGAGAATATTCTGAGTGCGCACTCAGTGCACAATTTAGTCCCAGTGAAAAACGCTATAAATTTCAAAATGACGTTTTCAAAATAAATTTGATTAATAACAACTTGTTTAAAGTTGGTTCTTGTCCGATGTGATAATTTGTATCACAAAATCTTTTAACCGGACACTAAATCGCGCACTATACAGTTAACGTTTCACCGTCGTTCGACAGCTTCGTCAGAAGTGAAAAATATAAACTCATATATTATATTTTTCACTTCTCACGAAGGTGTCGAACGACGGTGAAAACGTTAAGTGTATAGTGCGCGATTTAGTGTCCGGTTAAAAGATTTTGTGATAATAACAATTTGGAAACCAGAAATTACAACAGTACTAGTGAACTGTGATCAACATGACGTTTTCCTTTCGAAGTTTATTTTTAATCTGTTCAGCTTAAAAATATAGTATTTATAAGCTATTCACGATCTTTTTAGACTCAGAGTAGGCCATGTTAGGGTGACATTTTTGTTGGAATCTCCAAATGGATATGTTCCATTTTAATTTGATGGTTATATTTTTGAAAACTGATACCGAAAAACATTGATTATTCTTAGCATTTTGACTTAGTATTAAAAAGTCATAAGTAATTATTTGTTTTAAATGTTATTATTTTACTTTCTTCATGTCATCGTAGAGTATAAGAAGCAATACAGTCGATGGGACTGACGTTAAAGTGTCAGAATTTTATATTTGTCACATGTTGAGTTCTATCAAAATACATGCACGTAACTTAACGAAAAAAAAACATAGCCCTCTAGAGTCTAAAAAGATCATGAATAGATAATACAAAAAATTATGTATATAACTCGTAACTAAACGGTCCTTTTTTTCACATGTGAAAAGCACCTCTTTAACCACTCGTTATATAAAATACTATTTTTTAATCGATTTCTTAATTATCTTTAGAAAAATGAAATAAATAAAAAATGCCTTTGAAATATTGAATATGTATTTTCTGAAGTTTTAGATTAGTGGACAGTTCTGATCTCCAATTTAGCTGCAAAATTGTAAGTTCAGCCTTGTCGAAATCTACATTTCCACTTTAGGAAAAAAAATTATACACATCTTATTCCTATTATATTAGTACATATTAATTCAAGAAGCTATACATTTACATTTTAAATGGAAATTTATATTAATATTGTACTGTAATTTAAATTATTTCCTACTTATTATAGGTACAAGTTAGTTTATTCTTTTCCTTATAGTTTTACCACTTGAAAATGTCTAAAATATAGATGAAACCGGTCATGGGTTAAAATGAAACTTCTAATAGAAAGTATCATTTTTGACAAAATGAAATACTTAATTTAAATAACCCACATTTTGGGACAAATAATTTGAGATTAAATTTCGATGAAAGTTTTAGAGCCGTATTACACCATAATATTTTTTATGTAATATTTGTTACGAAGTGAGTGAGAAGTGCCAATTCAACCAATCCATAATTCACTGTGGTAGTTTATGCCTCTCACTTTGTAACAAAATTCTTATCAAATTTAACAAGTGTAAAATGGCCTTTAGGTTAGGTTCATTTATTACATAAAAAATATTTGTATTGACTAAATCAAAAAGTAGGTATATTTATCTTAAATGAAACAGAAACATGCTCTGCTTTTCTATTTTCTATTTATTGCCTATTTTTATACAAAATTTAAAGAACTTAATACCAAAGTCTACAGCATATTATACATACCAGAATTATACTCAAGATCACATAACACATGAATAGTGTAAATAGGCATAAATAATTTTATAAATTAGCATGCGATGTTTAAACAACATATCACTCCCCCAAATCTGAATGTGAGTTATCTTTAAAAACGTTAACTTTTTTATGTTGCTGCCTATCGGCTTCACTTTTTACTCTGTCTTCTAAATGCTTATACAATTTGGAAATATCTTCTGAACTCGCCATGATTAAAAAAACCTTTATTTCTCCGGAACTGTCGATTGCTGTAAGTCGTATACTTTTTGCACTTGCTTGTTGAATCGTCATATCAGCCCAAATCTGTAACAAAAAGAAACACAATATTGTTACTGTGAAGAATAGTTTAAAAAATTCTATTAAGTCCTTGGAAATACGAAAGTTTGATTCTAGATTTTGGAATTTTATTTTTAAGTTACTCTTGCACTTTCATGCCTTTTTAATCTTTGACAATATAATCAAATTTCAAAAAAAGAAAGATTTCTTGTTCGGTGTATCAATCTTCACTTGCACGTCTAAATAAAAATAATGATAATTTCAGATATTTTTGCAAAAACTAAAGTCAAATCAACAAGGCTTCATTTAGGACCCTTTAATTAAACTTGTCTTAGAATCAATAATATTCTTTTAATGGTTGTAGCTTTTTTACATAATACAAAATATTTATTTAAATCTAAAGGAAGAAATATTTTGATTCAACGAGGCTCTATATTTTTCTTGCCAGAAAGCAGGAATCATTGCACGAAACAAAAGTAGGAATTAATAATAACTTGTAATATAGATCGTTCCTAAATAATATGAATATTTTATACAAAAAAATGTAATTTCTTACCTTAGTATTTAATATAACTCTTAAACTTCCTGAAGTTCTAAACACAAGTCGACTTTGTTTGTAAGTAGTAGAATTATCAACAACCTCCAAATCATTAAGCCTTATGTTACCCCGTCCCCTTTCCTGCCAACATCCTGAATTTTTATCATAAGCAAAAAGTTTGCAGGACATATGCAGTACATTAGTTTCTTCCTCTTCTCCAGTTTTAACTTCAACTTCTTCATATTTCCTCTTAGAAGCTCTACTTTCCTCATACTCCCTAGCAGACTCACTAAGTGATTTCATTTCCTTGCTAAATGTATTATCTGAACTTTCGGACTTCACCGAGTCTTTGATGGCACTGCTGAAGAGCATTTCTGAAGTACCATTGGAACATAAACAGCTCGTCGATGGCTTCGGATCGTCATTATTATCCGCAATTACTCTTTCCTGGAGATTTTGGCCAAAGATAAAATTGTTTTGGCTCACCTAGAAATATATTTCGGTATAGCAGTTGTGATAAATGAGGTGAAAATTAATGACCTGTGTTGTTGATAAAACTGAAGTAACTGGTTTAACAATTTCACTACTGCTGTTTCCTGTATGTAAAAGAGGTACAAACTTTGGTGTTTCTCCATTCGTCGCACTACTATTTATGACAGTTTTATCACTCTCACAGTTATCACTTTTTTCCTCCACAGGTACTTTAGAAAAAGGATTTAATCTACTGGGATTTAATACAAATGGATTTTTTACACTAGCAACATTGGAATTCGCTCCTAATTTCGCCGGCTTCAATATGGATTTCGACCCGAATTTTGATGAATTCAGAGTATTATTACAACTTGTTAAAAGATTTGTGTTTCCAAATTTCATTGTTGTTAACACAGAATTCGATATCGGGCTACATATTTGAGGCTGATTTATTTCCAACTGGTCCTGTTTCTTCTCAATGTTGCCACTTTCTGAAACACACGTTACTCTTCTAATTCTTACAGGAAATCATCTACACTTACCATTTTTAGCTCTCTTATCGGCGTCATCTTCGACTCTCATTATTATTGAAGATTTTATACTACCTACAAAGCAGTATTGGTCATTTCTTAGAATAAAAAATGTTTTTTTTTAAATATGTTAAATAAGAGATGTAAATTTGTTTATGCTTGAAATGGTGTTCTACGTGTTCTGCGAGTTGTTAAAATAAACTTGTACGCACTTAATTACAACAAATAAACATACCTGATTCTGACTCTGCCATTTTTGTGGTGTGATAGTTACATATAATTTATTGAAGTTGCTACATCTAAAAAAACTAATGTGCTAAATGGTGGCTAAAAATCACGATTTTGTTGGAATAAAACAGGTATTTATACGCGCTCTTTGACAAAATTTAAACAAAATAGAATTAAATATAATGATGATCTTCCACTGTTGTAATCTTCTTCAGACAATTCGATACAGAACGCGTCTTGTCACCCTGTCTTTTGCGCTTGCGTATAATATGAATGTACGAGGTTTTTCTATAATTATTATAAAAAAAACATGACACGTGGATAATACTAAAATAAAATAATTATGTCCAACGTGTAATATATTTTAAACGTAAAAAAACTAACAGCTTCAGGTTATGTCTATGCCAGGTTGTGGTCAGCTGATTTATCACGGTCGATTCTGTGGTCATGTTGGTTGTGATTTAAAATGCAACCACAATATTTCGATCAGAGTCCCCATTTACAAAACAGTCCGTCTGAGCTAGTTAAACTGGTGATTGATCCACCAACTAAACGCAGACTAAGGCGCAGTTGTACAATTCCAGCTTACCGACGATTATTTCAACAATTGCTGATAAGGGTTTAAGCTTCAGCTTATATTTAAACTGGCATTGTACAACTGGGCCTAAATGTTAGCTCTGACCATGGCTCTGACAATCAACTTGGTTAATTTGTTTATAGTTTTTTCACGACCTACTAGATTTTACAAAACAGCGTGTCTATCCATGGCCAGCTACATTAACATTCACTGACGTGTATGTATGGCCGTTTCAATTTGACTTTTAAAAATTTGACGGGTACTCCACTCAGCGCCTCTTGTGAGTTTTCAAGTAATTGCAGTAACTTAATGGCAATGTTAATGGCAACTGCAATTACCTAAAAACTCACAAGAGACGCTGAGAGCAGTACCCGTCAAAATTTTTAAAAGTCGAATTGAAACGACCATACATACACGTCAGTGAATGGGCGCGTTTAGCGAACAGCAGCTGCTGAGTTGCTTACTCAGCAATCGTTTGTGATTGGTTCACATTAAGGTAATAGCCAATCACAAACGATTGCTGAGTAAGCAACTCAGCAGCTGCTGTTCGCTAAACGCGCCCAATGTTTAATGTAGCTGGCCATGGTCTATCCGGCGTGCGTAATTTATTACTTCAAGTGTTTCTTCCGCTTCCGCCACTTACCTAAAAAAATCTACAAAAAAATCGGAAGCGAATTATAGCCGGAACGTCATTTCTTTGGTCATTTCACAGCGTCAGTTTCAATTAATGTCAAGCTCACGCAGTTAATTATGGCAAGTACAGTTGTATTTTCTTGTTCAAATATAGTTCCCTTGCGCTTTTTCTTTCGTTATTTATGGTGTTTCTGTTTCTTATTTAACCACTGACATCAGTAACCAATGTAAACCACCACGCTACAGAATAGCACTGATTGCCCAGGCCGGTTAAGAACTCTGTTTCGTGAAATTTAGCAGGTCGTGATTTTTTTTAATGTGGTGTCGAAGTTGGCCTTGAAAATTTAATTGTGAACCATCATCAAAATTATTAATTCTCATAACATAACTGCATTGGGAAATTGTCGGAATTCAAAATAACTTTGAATTGAATACTGCCTACTTAATATTACCACTCACCATGAACTATTAGGTGGCTATTATGAAAATATGAGTCCACCATGCAAATTTTCTGTTCTTGCGGAAAAACCATTTTATTCGGAAAAAAATAATTTTAAATTCAAAACTCAAAGAAACTGACAGATAACAGATGTCTCAAAAATGGTGGTGCGTTCACAATTAACACCTTGTCACCGCCAACTCCGACGCCAAATTAAGAAAAAAACACAGGTGTTTTCCAGGTTGGAACTTCAAGCTCCGGAACTACTCGACAGTGTAATACCACCGTAATACTCTGCGCAGTTTCAACATAGAACGTAAATTTCGAATGTTGTTGTTGACGTGACATAACCTTAGAATACTTCGCTTCGTTCGCTTCCCCCTCCATTCAGAACTTGGAGTTCAAAATGTTAGGTAGGTACTTCAGGGGACGGGGGTAGGTATATTCCGAGCAGTTCGATAACTAAAGGTAATTGTACATGGAACGCAGCGGAACTGCTCTGGAGTAACTCGGAGCTACTCCAACGCGTACCTGGAAAGCACCTTTTGAGTGCGTTCGTAAAGTGGGGTGATTGAGTAAGGTAAAGTAAACAGATGGTAAACAGTTCTTTTCCATTCCTAAAATTTGGACGAACGCTTAAAGGGAAGCAAATAGGAAACTAACCTCTACTTGTTAGTGTGTTACTGTATTACGTATTACGTATACATAGAATACAATAATAGCTGTTAAGTCAGCTGGTTTGTGAATAAAAAATGGAGAATATTCCGATTCCCATAGAAAGAAATAATAAAGAAATTTTAGTGGCTGCAGCATATATAACTTTTAAAACGTGTCTAGATGCTATTTTAATTTGTTATGATGACGACATGCAGTTACATCAGTTACATATTCCATTGTTGACAATTTTTCACGTTTACACAAACGGTTTACATTTATACTTTTTTAATTACTCTGCAAAAGTAGGTTACGAAAACAATTTTCACCCACCTTCCCGCACTCCTGACTGCGGGAACAAAAGTACTGCAGGATAATTCACCGACACGTTCGTAAAGTCGTTTACTCCATCTCCATCTGATTTTACGAACGAATAGGGGAGCAATAGTGTTACCCAAGGAGACTTTACGAACACACTCTAAAAGGTAGAGCTGGGTCGATGTATCAATATATCGATACGTATCGATACGCCAGCTGCATCGATACACATTTTCAGCTGTATCGACGTATCGAATATCGATACGTATCGAAATATCGAATATCGATATACCGGCACGTATTGAAATATCGAATTACAGACTAACTAAAGATTTTATTTATTTATTTGTATTTATATGGTCGAATATTCGGCGTTATTATTTAAACTTATTCCAGCTCTATTTTTCATCTCGTATTTTTAAGCCTCTGTTCAATATTTCAATCTTATATTTCGAAACATATCGATATATCGATACATATCGATTCGATATTTCGATACATATCGATACGTATCGGTAGCCGATACTCGGTACGTATCGATATTCGATATATATCGGTACCCGATACTCGATACATATCGATATTCGATATATTGATACGTATCGATACAGAAATTGTATCTAAATTCGAAACACAATTTCCCTTATCGCCCACCTCTACTTATAGGTACTGTACATTAAAAAAAAATTATATTCCGATCGGATCAATACGAGTTAAAAATAGAGCATGACTTCCGACTGCAAGCGGTAAAGCTGTTTCAAGTTAAAAAGAGATAGCTATATAAAAGTTATTAAACTTATCAATCTATCGAACGGTGTATAATAAAAAAAGTGGCATGTGAAAATGAAAAAAAAATTGTAATAAATGTTGTTACAAGTACTTAAGTAAGCCATGGAAACATTTCTAAACGAGATCTGTATGTCTTGGATAATTTTATATTTTTAACAAAGAAACAAACCGCAATAAGGTAATCTGTTCGTTTATTTCAGTGCCAAGTTAAGGGCCAGTTAAGTGAACGGTCGAACTGCACAAAATCATCTAATCATAAAATCAGCACTTGAAAAAGTTGAACACATAGTTTAGTATGGCCAGTTTGACTGTCCACAGAAAGAAATTCCTCTATATTTTCCACAACCGCCTGAAATTTCCCCAGTTTTGGGGACAAATTCCCATCTGGCAACTCTGGATTGTGGCTAACGATTTGCGGATCTGCTCATGATCTGCTTCTTTGAAATAACTAAATATTAAATCGGCGTTTATTTTCCACTCCTCAGTTTAGCGATGATAAATGGACGGTGACGTGACGGGGACGCATTACAATTTGAAAGAGTAAAATAAAAGTTACTTTTACTTAGCGTTTTCGATTGATCGCACTAGTGCGCACTCAGAGTATCTTCATCTCATGTTATTGCATGAGGTTAAAAGAAGATGCAAATACACTGAGTGCAACCGGTGCAGGTGAATCGAAAACGCTGTATTAGAGATCGGTTGTTCGGATGTTTAGTACAATTTCAGCAACAGTTACATATTTACTGTTGCAAGAACAGACCTCATATATGCACCCTGGTGAATGCACCCAATTACCCATAGGGATGCTTTCAATGCACCGGGTTCATTACCTAGCCCATCTCTAGTGGTGGTCACCAGGATGCTCCAAACCAAAAAAAATCAAAATATGAAATGTGGAATGTTAAGACTTGCCACAGGATGCTTTGTACAGAGTTACGATAGTTTCTGTAATATTAAAAAAAAGTACAGGTGGCTTTTAGATAGAATTTTCTCTAAAATTGATATATCGGTTAAAACTTCGCAAAATTGGTAGATCTATTGAAAAATCGATAGACTTGGCAACCATGTAACGTTAGGTCACAGCGTGGCCTTCTAAATGAAAAGCGAGTTGTAACTGGCCTGGGCGTTTTGAAAAATTTACCTATAAATAAAGTAAAATCAATTAAAAGTTTGTTACGTTTCCTTGACCCCCAAATTACTAGTATTTTCTGACTTTGAAACATACTGGTATAGGTAACTCTGTTTATTGCAAAACAAAATCTTAAATTTTTTAAGGATTATCAATCAATAAGGGAATTATAAATCACACATCCAAATGATTTTTATTTATTTAAATAATGAAATATGCTTTTCATATTTCATTAATATAACAAATCAATATTTTAAATTTACTGGTTGGAATGAGATGGTGGCTTTGACCAATCCACATTGAGTATAAGGTGATCATAACCGTGCCCATTCAAAGTTGCAATCGCTTTGGCTGCATCATTCCTAAACTTGAAGTGAATGTACGCAAAACCCTTTAATAATTTAGTCGTAGATAAAGTAGAGTATACTACTCGCAATAATGGCTATTATTCCCTCGGAGTGTTACTCCCTCGCGCTGCGCGCTCGGTTCGTAAATACTTTTCCTCGGGAATAGTAGCTATCATTATTGACTCGTGGTATAATCTACTATTATCTACGACTAAAATATAATGGAAGTATTATATGTGTGGTTTGTGAACAATAATGCCATGCAATATTCTATTAGGGAATAATGACGAGGGATTAATAATCATTATTCCGTCTTGCTCACCAATTACAAAATTTCTCTAATCAAATAATACCATGGCAACAAAATACACAAACTCAAAACTGTCATTGTTAAACGCGTAGTGTTTGTGAATTTAATAATTTAGTCGTAGATAAAGTAGAGTATACTACTCGCAATAATGGCTATTATTCCCTCGGAGTGTTATTCCCTCGCGCTGCGCGCTCGGTTCGTAAATACTTTTCCTCGGGAATAATAGCTATCATTATTGACTAGTGGTATAATCTACTATTATAGATTCATGCACAAATCATTTGATCACGTCGGAGTGAAGTATGCTTGCGCAATAAAGAAACACTGTCACTTTAAAAAGCTTTCGTGTTATAAATAAAACGTGTTAAAAAGGGCGATGATAATTACGCACAGTATGAAAAGAAGCTTTATTACATGTTGTAACTTACCACCTCTGCTTACCACAGAAATTTTGAGTATGTGCAGGTAAGATTTTAATCTAAAATCGTAATAGTTTAATCCTAAATTAAGTTGTCGAAATTGGACATAAATACTCCACTTTATTCTAACGTAAATAATATTCAGTATGCTCAAATTTTTACAATAATAACATTAATTGTTCTTACACGAACTCATTCACCATTCACACGTGACAGAACTGTCAAGATTTTAGGTTAAAAGAGCGCCTCATAAGTAGTGCTTGGCGGAGCACGCCTGAACTGCACTTTTGCGCAGGCCAGATAGAACTTGCTTTTCATTTAGAAGGCCATGGGTCACAGTATAAGCAGTAGCAAAAAGTGAGCAAATAAAAATCAGATTAGAGTAGGCGGCGCAAATTAGAGTAAGCGGCGCAAAGAAAATGTATGTCTGTGATTAACTGAATTAGTTAATGTAATACATTCATGGACTGTCAAATTTATTGACTTTTTATTTAATCACAGACATACATTTTCTTTGCACCGCCTGCTCTAATCGGATTTTTATTTGCTCACAGGTTATAAGTACTATAATAATCTCATAGTAGCGTCACTCGAGTATAATTGTCACATTTGTTCTTTTGTTTGATACCTACCCAGTTGTAAATAACATTGCATTTTCATAAGGGTATCAAATAGAATGTCCGCTTTTTTTGACACTGACGTTTAAGTGACGCTACTGGGTAATTACTGCGGTTAGGTTTTAAGTTGTCCTTGAAATTTATAAGTATATGTAGAATTTCGATATCTAATTTCTATTTCTATGATTTCTATTCAGTATTGAAACAGGGGAGGAGCTTGTAGTTTCTGTGTTTGTAAACAAGTATAAAAACAACAATGGGTTGTTGCGATTCAGACGAACCCGAGGGTCCCGAAGAAAATCAAACAAACGTTAGAACCTGCACGGACATATTTTGGTTATTATTGTACATAGTGTTCTGGTTCTTCATGGTAATTTCTGTATTTTATTTTTTAATAGCTATTAATTTGCATTTAATTAGGTGCTAATTGCGGCCTTCTCATTCGTGTATGGAAATCCTATTCGCATCGTAAATGGATATGACTCGTTCGGAAACACTTGTGGTACGAAAAATAAAGCCATGGCGGACCCAATTCTGTCCGGACGTGATACCACTAACGAACCGTACCTGTTGTTTTACGATATAAAGGAGTTGAAACAGTCGCTGAAGATCTGTGTTAAGGAATGCCCTTCGCAGACATTGAACCAAGTAGATGATATTTACAGATATTATAAGGCCACTGGTATTAGTTTATGTAAATATGACTTTAACTATAATGATTTTACAATTAGTACTATACCTGATAAAAGAGTACTAAGTAGTTCATTTGGTCCATGTCCGGTTGTACCAGTATATCAAAGGTATGTTGTGAGCTTAAATTCCTTTTCCAAATTATTATAAGAAGAGGTATTTCTTTTAGATTTGGGGCAAATGGTTTTTCTTTTTTTTTTTTCATTGTTCAATGCATTAAGGCCTTTGGTTGTATAATTCAATTTTTATTTTGTTGGTTTAAGTTTCTTGTCTTGTTAATAAGTTTTCTTTTTTCCTATGTCTTGCATAATCATCACTTTCCACTTATGTTACGAATTTTCCTTTGAATTAAACAGAAATTGGTGTTTATTTATTTATACAGGGTGGCACATTAATATTAATGTATCTCACATAACATTTCTGTAATATTTATGAAAGCAACAGCTTTTCAACTAAACCAATTTCATCTGCTTTAGTATTTCTATATTTGTTAATCCCTGTAATTGTTCTTTTTTCACAGTATTAGTTAATTTAATTTTGTTTTGTTAAAATTTGTGTAAATTATTTCTAATTTTAATTTTAGTAAACCTGTGCTTAATCGTTGTGTTCCAACATCCGTTAAAGACATAGCAGAAGGTGTTATAAGCAATTTTTATGGATTTCTGAATAGTTGGGATACGTTGGAACAAATTTTGGGGGATTTGTATAACACCTGGCGAGCAATAATTGGTTTGACATTCCTCTCTTTACGTAAGTATGAATTTTTAAATATTCTGACTCGTTTATTAAATAAAGCTCCCCTTTTAGTTGAGATTAAATTTAACAAATGTTTTCAATTATTTATTAGGTTAAATGAAATAACGAAATTTCTGTTATTTTTTAATGTTTCATGTTAAACGTGAATTTTTTATTACAGTTTTTAAAGAATCTTTGGGTATAATTCAATGATTATTTATTAAGGAAGGAGTTTTAAAGTTTCTTATATACAGAATATATTCTGTGCGATTAGTTTGATATATTTTAAATTTGTTCCAGTTCTTTCTTTGTTTACAATATGTATTTTACATTTATTGGCAAGTTTGGTTTCCTACATTATTATGGTTCTCTTTACAATTGCGAGTATCGGAGGTACAGGTTTTCTCTGGTACACATATTTTGATTTAAAATATAATCTAGACAAAACGAAACCTCAGATGATGCTGCTAGAATCTGTTAGGAATGAATCTGCATTCTTCTGGTACTCAATTATTGCTACTATAATAACCGTAAGTAATCGAACATCTAATTAGCTATGTTTATTTTTGTCATTCTTTTAAGGTGATAATTATCTTGCTGGTGATATTTATGAGAAAAAAAGTAGATTTCTTAGCTGAATTATTCAGAGATACTTCCAAGTGTTTAATGAACATTCCCGCATTGTTTCTACAACCATTACTGACTTTTATAATATTGTTTGGATTTTTTTGCTTCTGGGTGTTTGTCGTTGTAAGTACAATTGTTAGATAAGGGTGATTTTTTTAAAAATATTCTCTTCCACTTATTCTAGTTATGTCTGGCTACTTCTTATTATCCAGGAACCACCGGAGTTTCTACTAATCTACCTGAACCAAACATTACTTTCGCAACATCACTGCCACAGGATAAACTGATTGAAAAACACAGTAATGTTAATTTTGATGATAAAAGTATGTGCTGTATGTTAAAAAAAACCAATTCAAATTGCAGTGATTAAGTTTAATCGAGTGAAATTAATTTTGTATTAATCGTGACTTGCTCTCAAATTTACTTATTTTTCAGAATTTACCATCGTTGAGTACATAAATCCTTCGTGGGTGAAATATATGTGGTGGGTTTACTTTATTGGACTTATTTGGACATCTGAATTCATAATGGGTTGTCAGTCCATGGTAATCGCAGGATCCGTAGCTCATTGGTATTACAGGTAAGATAATATTTAACAAAGAAATTATGTTTAATTATAGTTTATTTTTTGCAGACATAAGTATAAAGATAATTCACATGTTACATATGCCATCTCGAAGTTGGTTAAGTATCACTTGGGATCAGTAGCACTCGGATCCTTATTAATAACAATATTCAAAATACCTCGTTTGATAATGATGTACATTCATGAAAAGTAAGTTTAAAAGAATCTTTTTAAGATTGTTTTACATTGTATTACATTGACTGACATCTCAAAATTGTTTTGGTAGTATTATCATATATAAAATTTGTTGTTAAATGCTACAGTTTATTGCATGTATGTAATATATTGACATTTCAGATTGAAATTTCGCAAGGACAAGGGTAGTGAATGTGCCTCGTGTACATTAAAGTGCTGTATCTGCTGTTTTTACTGCTTAGAGAATTGTATTAGGTACATAAACCAAAATGCTTATACAGTAATTGCAATTGATGGTGTGAATTTCTGCTCAGCTGCTAAGACGGTAACTTAATTGTTTTATAAAAATTTCTAATATTTTTGAATGCAGTAATATGTATTTTTAGGCATTTGAAGTATTATTAAATCATGCTTTGGAAGTTGCAACAATTAATACTCTAGGAGATTTCATTCTTTTTTTGGGCAAGTGTTTCGTTACAGCTGCCACCGGTTCCGTTGGACTGTACTTCTTCAGGCAGAATCCTAAATTAACATTTTACGCAGCTCCTACTTTAGTAGTGTGCATATTTGCGTTTTTTGTAGCACACTGCATTCTGTCTTTGTATGAGGTGAGTCTTGACACTTAATATAATTTATTACTATATTAAGCGCGCACATTTTCAGAATGTATTGGACACAGTATACCTTTGCAAATGTCAAAATGGAGAACATCCAGGTGCTATTCAACTTCAGAATTTAGAATCTGCGAATGGTACACCCAACCAGGAATTGGAGCCTGTGAAATAATTAAATTCTTTAGGCTTTTCATGGCTTTCAGTTGATATGTGTGATTGTACATACATATAAGATAAAGCTTCCTCTTAAGCTGTCGCGAGAAATAATCTGCCATTCCATATTTAAAAATTAATAATTAATTTTGCACCAGAAGTGACTTTACAAGTGAGTCCAGCTATGTGAGATAGAACTAACTCTGGTAAAAAATACATTAGTAAAACAACCCCTTTCAAATTAATTTTGTAATTTGTAGAAAATTTCCAGTCTATGAACAATTGACAGTATTTAATACTTGTTAAACTAAATTTTAAAAAAAATTCAAATATGTATATAGAAAACTCCAAATCCATATGCTACTTTACTATATTAATTAAACAGAGTAGAAATTTTTTTTAGAAATAAAACCTGTTTCCTACATGATTTTTCTGATTAAAGATAAATAAATGCATGAAAATTTTCAATAGATGGATTTGCCTTTATTTTTTTAATGAAATTTGGGCTGTGAAATTTTCAGGCATCATTTTAAAACTATGACTGAATAAGGTTCTTAAAATATACACAAGTAATTTATAACGGATTAGTTACAAAATACGCTCTGCTATAAAACATCATTGTATTTTTGGACAAATACAATATACAAATTGCACAAATGAAAGAAATTTAAACATGTTTATATGTACCTATTTAAAAATTGATTAACACATATGAATGAATTGAAAGTTTTTATGTACATAATATAAGCACTAAAATTTATTAACAACGAAAATGGACCAAGGTAATTATATTTTAAAAGTACTCGCCGATCTTTTTCCAAACATTTTAAAACTCATAACAAATATGTATGTAGATTTTGCAATTGGTAAAAATAGATATGATCATTTAGCTTATGTCATTTTATAAACTACCTCATCGTTTATTGAAATCATTAGAAAAAAAAAAAAAAACAAAGATATTATTTGAGATAAATCATATTTAATTTCGAATTTACTGAACTTTAATGTCGGAGTAAAATTGTAAAATTTCTGTTTTACGAAGACTAACAATTTAACAGTTGTATTTTCTTATTGTATTATTTTAAAGCAGTATGAGATTGTAATTATTAGTAATTTAATTGAATTATGATTAGTAATTTAATTTATAGCTTTACAGTAACAAATATTAAAATAAGAAAATACCTACGTCTTTTGCACTTACAAGAAACAAAAAAAAATGGCAGCACCAATTTTCAGAATGTATTATAATTTGAAATTTCAATCTTTCAAGGTTATAAAAACCTACCATTTACCTTGCAAACTCAACATCTAAATACATAATACTTTTTATATACTCTAGAGATATTAAGCTTAAAATTTTTTGTAAAAGAATTTATATTGTTTATTGTACTACTTTGTTAAATAATTTTGATAGCAATATTCAGATTTTAACTCTATATTTTGTTAATGTTTTATGAAAATAAACGCAAGAAATAGTAATAGAAGTGACTTTTGATTTTTTTATAATAGTGAAATTATAAGATTATTTGCAAAATGTACTTGTACGTTGAATATGTACATTGGTGGCCATTAAAATCGTCACCTCTGCATATTAACCTTGACCTTATTGACCTGCAATGGAAACAACAGCTATCGCCTCCCCACTCATATTTCCGCTATCGAATCGTAATCGTAGTTGGCCGCCAGTGTACATAAGTAGATAGTAAAATGTTCCTTCTGGGCCAGGGCATTTGACGTCTTAAAAATCAAGGCAGAATCCTACAAATTTAACTGTTTTCCCAAAAGTCAACAACCGAGAAAGGCCTAAAACCCTTCAAAAAGCATTAATTTTTATGCACCCCAAAAGTACCCAAATATCTGTAGACCACCAAAAATTGGGCATACGAAAAAACAGGGTAGAATCCTACAAATTTAGTGTTTTCCCAAAAGTAAACAACCGAAAAAGATCTAAAAAACTTACAAAATGCCTTGTTTTTAAACACCCCAAAATGGCTTTCTATTTCTGGACCAGGACATTTGGCGTCTTCAAAAAACAAGGCAGAACCCTAAAAATTTAGCTGTTCTCCCAAAAGTAAACAACCGAAAAAGCCCTAACATCTTTAAAAAAGCACCAATTTTTATGCACCCCAAAAATACCAAATATCTGTAGACCACCAAAAATTGGGCACATGAAAAAACCTTAAAAATCACGCAAAATCATCAATCATGCAAAATTATCTCAAGAGCACTCTAAACTTTCAAAATCCGTTGTTTTTAATCACTCCAAAATGGCTTATTTCTGGACCAGACCAAGTGGCGCATGCAAAAAAAAAGAGAAAAACAACACCAAATCAAAGAGGTATATTTGGCGCCTTACAAAACAAGGCAGAATCCAAAAAATTTATATGTTTTCCCTAAAGTAAACAACCGAAAAAGACATGAATTCTTCAAAAATCATAATTTTTTAGGCGCCCAAAAAATATTCGAAAATCAATAGACCACCAAAAAATGAACGCTTGGGAAAACTGTTGAAAATCATCTAAAATCAAACATGCTGTTTTAGATAGCCTAAAGAGAGCTATTTGTGAGACATACAAGCAGCATCTTTACTTGCTTGAAACAGCTCCTGATGGTTCTATGAGCTTTAAAAATAAGAAAAGATGATAGGTTGCAAGAACTGTCTGAAATGGATGTAAACTATGCTTTGAAATTCTTATCTGAAATCTTGTACACTCACTTTAACAAGAAAGTTGTTATACTTGTAGACGAGGCCGACGCGCCCATTATGAAAGCTATTACAGGCAAAATGGTAAATGAAACCCTGGAACAGCTCATGTGTCTTCTTAGGGGTATGTTGTCAGCAGGCTTGAAGGGTAACGAGTTTTTGGAACGTTCATTAGTTAGCTCTTGTGTTCGCTTATTATCAGGATCCTATTCCTGGGACATAAACAATCAATATCATGCTCTGTTCCTCCAACAAAAACATTTTTCTGAAACATATGGATTCACAGAACAAGAAGTACATAATCTGTTAGAGAATGCTGCATTTCAAGCAGTGAATGATTTTGATGGTATTGAAAAGTGGTATAATGGATACCAAACGTTAAATGCAGATGGGGCACCGATTTACAGTGGCTGGTCTGTTATAAGTTATTTGAGGAACAGTATTGAAGAAGAAGAAAAAATGTTTGGCAGTTATTGGGCTAAGTCAGACTTACTGGATATTTTAAAAAAATTGCTTGTGAATCATAAGATACAAGAGAAAATCAACGAACTTATTAAAGACGAGAATATTTCAATAGTAGTAGCTGAGCCAACAGTTGATAATATATTGGAATTGAAAAATACGATTTCTTTTCCATCTAGTAAGTTGAATGAGTCACAAGTGAATTTCTTCTTGCAGCTACTGTGGGATCATGGTTTGTTGAATGCAATTGAGAAGTATGGGGATACTGTAGTACTAAAGATACCAAACTTTGAGATTAAGGAGCAAATCCAACGTAAATGTTACACTCAATCGCTTTTTGAAGCCAAATATGAGCTCAAACCTGAGAATATAGAGAGATACATACAAGCACTGAATCGACTGCTACTAACAAGTAGTAATGAAGAAAATGGTGATAGAGGAATCTGAGGAAAGGACAACTGAAAAATGTGAAGAAGCAACCTTGTTAATGCGGTTTCACTTCTTTTCTCAGGTGATGCGGCAATTCCAGTTAATGAGTCAGAGTTACATCACATACTGTTTTATTTAACATATAATAATAAGCTTTTCACAACACAGTCTAGTAGGCCAGTTGTGAAAGTATCAGAAGAGTTCCGAGATACCGACAAACTTAAGAAGCTTTATCCACACCAGACTAAGACAAGTTCTCAAAGTAAGGGAAAAGAGAAACGTGGAAGAAAAAAAGAGTGTGACATATGTGTGACTCATGGAACAGGTGGAGTCATATTGGAATTAAAATTGCTCAATAAGGATAGAGCAAATGAAAATTCAAGGGCTGCGCTTCAACAAATTATTGACAAAAATTATTATACGCTTTTTGACAAAGACGAGTATAAGCATGTTAGAACCAAAATCTATGTTGGTCTGTGTTTAAAAAAAAAACTTGGATGTGGCAGCGCATTACTTAGTCGACGGTATTGATATAAACAAAGCAAAAATTGTATGTAGAAACGAATAAGTTTTTTTATATTTTTTCTTTTTTTTTGTTTACTAGGTATATGTATTTTCATTTCAGTTAGTTGATAAAATAATCTCAGAATCTTTGTATATTTTGTATTAATAAATAATAATTAATTAATTAAAAATTTTATTAATAATAAAATATTTTGGTAAAAAATTTAAAATAAAATGTCACAAAATCAACTTTTCACTAAGTTGTCTAGCCAACTGATAGATTTTATATAAAAGTAATACATACTTAATTGTATCACAAATAATGCTGTTGAGAAATGTTAATTTAACACAATAATGACCTGTTCTGTTAATTCGCCAAAGGGTCATGATTCGAAGACGAATTCAGGATTGATGGTTGTGCCGATGATTCTCCTCGATAGACATACCAATAAACGGTATAAGCTGTCGTCAAAGAGGAGATGCTATAAGAATAGATTGACTCTGTAAATATTGGGGTGTTAAAAACCGAGGGATTTAAATAAGAATTTACTAGGTTTTTAAAGTGTCTAATTGGTCTAAACTAGGATATTATGAAAAAACATAAAGCTATCAGAATCCATGTAGACGAAGAAGACAAAGAATGGAAAAATTTAAACTTCCCCAATTTGGGGGGGTTGAATGGTAATAAAAAATAAGCAATATTCATCAATGAATCTGGATTAAGGTATATTCTTTTATGGGGTAAATTTGGGAAAACCAGAATATGTTATAGATGTTAAGAGATTTTACCAAATTTTATTAGATGACAAACTTGGTAATATAGTCAGAAATATATAGTTTTAATTTCTTTAATTTTCTGTTTAACATTATTTTTTATTCTAATTTTAAACCTATTCAGATAAGACTTTTGTTTTTTTTTTTTTTCCAGTTATTATCCTGATCCATCAATGAAAAGCCATTTTGGGGTACCTATCTGATTTTTTTAAAGTGCTGTAACGTCCTGGTCCAGAAATAAAAATCCATTTTGAAGCGTCGAAAACATGATAAATTTGAATAAGATTTTTGGCTCTTTTTCAATGATTTTTGCATGTGCCAATTGGCTTGGTCCAGAAATAAAAAGCCATTTTGGGATGTCTAAAAACAACGGATTTTGTAAGGTCTTTTTTGGGTGCTTTTAAGGGAATTATGTTTGATTTTGGATGATTTTCAACGGTTTTCTCATGTGCCCAATTTCTGATGGGATATAGATTTTTGAGTATTTTTGGGGCGCATAAAAATTGATGATTTTAGGTCTTTTTCGGTTGTTAGCTTTTGGGAAAACATAAATTTTTAGGATTCTGCCTTGTTTTGTAAGGCGCCAAACTCTTTGAGTTGGTGTTGTTTTTCCTTTTTTTGCATGCGCCAATTGGTCTGGTCCAGAAATACAAAGCCATTTCTAATGTCTAAAAACAACGGATTTTGAAAGTTTTTCAGAGTGCACCATGATTTTGGGTGATTTTCAACGGTTTTTTCATGTGCCCAATTTTTGGTGGTCTACAGATATTTGGTACTTTTAGGGTGCATAAAAATTAATGCTTTTTGAAGGGCTTTAGGCCTTTCTCGGTTGTTGACTTTTGGGAAAACAGTTAAATTTGTAGGGTTCTGCCTTGATTTTTAAGACGCCAAATGCCCTGGCCCAGAAGTAACATTTTACTATCTACTTACATACATAGTACATACCATGTTATTTAATAATGGTTTAAATTAAGAGAAGTGTAATCAAGAATGCGACAGAAATCTTGAAACAATTAATACTTCCGGTCAAATGAATTCTTTCTCTTTCCAATAACTAAATTTTGGACACATATTGGCGGCCGAATGCAAATTTAAATTGCATATTTGGGTATATTAAAGGTTAACGTTACGCCGCTGTTAAGGAAATTCGATCCGCCATCACATTTAGTTTGCGCTACCGTAATTGGTGACTCATTTGATATTTGATCTTCAGCATATAGAACTATATTACGTCAGAGGATGTTATACGCAGCGGTGTTCACTTTTTATGCAGGACGTTTTATATTCATATGCGAATTCGCTTTCCAGTTACTATTTAACATACAATTCAAAGTGTAATCAATAATATCGGGCATTTCCTTTTTTTTTAATTTGGACTTCCGTATTCCAAAATATTTTTTTAATAAATATTAATTGGTAAAAGTCACTCGTGATACATCTGTAAAATATTTAGTTTCTCAAATCATTTATTTATTTAGTCACTACTGACGAAGTTATCATCCGGTAGTGAAACGTTGAGTGATAGCAGTGAGTATAGAAATAACTGGTGACAACAAGCATTTTAACTGTCCATTATAAGCATTTATTTTATAAAAAACAAAACCCTAAAAGTTAAGACAAATTACGATGTTATATAAAATAAATTAATAGAAATCGGGAAAACAATTGCAAACTGAAATGACAGTTTTAAAATGGCTGGGTAATGTCAGTTGTCATTTTGTCATCGATGAGTTAATCGATTCCGTTAACTATTACAAATACTTTGTTCAACAAGAAGGTCGTTATTGACAGATTCTTAATCTGTTCGTAACAAATTTGAAACCATCAACAAGTACAGATAACAAAAGTACTACATATAACAGGTGATCAACTGATCAATATCTTTACTAATCAAGTGACCTATGAAAATAAAATCATGTGCCTTTGATTAGTTCATTATTTCAAATTTCACTTGAATTACATAATACATATTTATATTGCATTCCTATACAAAACGATAGGAATGCCGAATGCAATAAAAATAATTCAAATGGCATTTGAAATAATGAACCAAATAAAGATATAATTTTTTCCATAGGTCACTTGATTAGAAAAGATATTGATCACGTGTTACTAGATGACATCGATTAATTCGCCGTTGAGAATAAAGACGCCACGATTAAATTTTTTGCAGTTTATCAACAGTAAAAATTCTTGTTCTATGCTTTTCTGCTTGTTAGAAAATTTGTTTGTAATGAAATAGTATTTGTCTTTATTGCTTATCGAGGAAGCAGCTGTACATCTACCTATAGGGACCATGCACATGCGAAGCCAGCGCCGAGCAAACTCAAGTATTATTTACTATAATCGTAAATTGTCATAAGAGTGATATTATTATTATTATTATTATTATTATTATTATTATTATTATTATTATTATGATTATTATGATTATTATTATTATTATTATTATTATTATTATGATTATTATGATTATTATTATTATTATTATTATGATTATTATGATTATTATTATTATTATTATTATTATTATTATGATTATTATGATTATTATTATTATTATTATTATTATTATTATTATTATTATTATGATTATTATTCCCATGCAATGAGCGAATGAGTCTCAAGAAATATTTTCATCACGGCTTCCTAGATTAGTAAAGCCCAGTGTGCTTTACCCGGCTAGCCGCATTTCAAAAAAAGTTGTTCCTGGAAAAATGACCTTGACGCACTGTACTGTATCGCCCTCTGGACAATTTTCAAGTAACTATGTGTACACGTCAATTTGAAATATTTATACGATTTGACGGATAATTCAAATAATTCGTTTTAAATTTGATTTCGTTATTTAAAAAAATGCCTCTACGGCAGAGATGTTGCGTAAGCAATTGCAATTCGGAAGACAATGTTTCTTTCCATTGCATACCAGCAAATATGGAAGTAAATTTAAAGTGGAAAGAGATTTTGTTAAATCATACAGGTACAACATTAATGCTGTAAAATTACTTTATGTTAAAAGTCGTTACGTTTCTTTAGATTTTGCACCTTTATCGGAGTATGCGGTAGTTTTTTAGTTTTTTTAGTTTCAGCAACAGTTCCAATGTGTCAGATCTGAAGTTGCAAACTAATAATAAATTATTTTCAAATGTACAAAATACACATAACTTGCAATGCTTAAAGGTGTCTTCCACTTAGAATTAAATTTTATGCTTCAATCACATCAAAATTCATAGTCAGAATTGAAGATTTCATCGTTATGCAAACACCCATCATAATAACCATTGCCGAAGCCAGCCAGACCAAAGCTTAATAAACGATCATTGCTTTGTCATTGCTGATCGTGTTGATACTGCTGCCATTACACAATTTATTTAAGAGCACTAATAAACTTATGATCATGACTTACTTCAACATCATCCAAAATCAACTTTGAAATCGTGCCTTGACAAATAAGAAATGTCATGATGTTTTACTGTACTGTAGCTCCCTCTAAGCACAGAAAAAAAGCTTTGAACTAAGAATGCGGCTAGCCGGATGAAGCACACTGGGCTTCATTAATCGAGGAAGCCGTGATTTTCATATCACTAATTCATAAATCACCACGCCAGGCGGCGCTGAACGCAGAGATGTGCATGGCGCCTATATCGTTCAAATTTTCACGATGCGATGTTTCAGCACTGCATAACCAACATGGAAACTGTTTGTGGGCACCTTTGATCTGGCGGTGCAAGATTTTTTGACCTTGGCGCCATTTTGCGGATGGATACACAAGTGCCGCAATAAAAATATTTTTGATAATCGAATTATTTAGGTTATCTTGATAATCGGATGACAGATTATTTTTAATTTGGGTTATCCGATCACTACTTGAAAGCTAGAGTTTAAGTTTACCCCAGCATGCATAATCGAAAGGGGCCTATTATGCTGCTAATTATACGAGACACCACTGATCGTATTTGTGCAATTTAAGGGCGCATTTGGGTCTCCGGGTTACTTAGCGGTAGCCTAGCCGACTTTGCAAGTCGTGTCGCTCGGCGGCGCAGGTTCGAATCCTGCCATTAGCCATGGGTGTTTGTGCTGTACGGACTGAGACCCAGTTATAACACAGAGAAAATTGTCTGGAATGGTAATAAGCCGTAAGACAATGAAAGCAGCATTGCTGCGCAAAGCGAAAGAAAAAAGGGCGCATTCGACATTATGTTCGATGCACGCAATGAGCAGAAGTGTGAGGGAGAGCGACTGCGTTTCAGTGCATGTAAGAGTGAGCAAAAGAAACACTCCGTGTGTCCAGTCGAATACAGGTTAGACAGATTATCCATCCGGAATATGGCAGTTCAGTTTATGCGGGAAATTTTCCCGCCAAGGAGAGTGAACCTGCCGTATGTTTATGCTGTAGTTTCAGATCACGATTTGCTCGGAGTATTTCGACGTAGTTTCAGATTTTTAACAATCGTGCATGCGCTATGATTATTTTTTAAATGTAAAGTGACTTTAACCTATAAAAACAATAGTTTTCCTATTTTTAAAGTGACTTTAAATTAAAGTCTCCCAGTTCTATTAAGAAACCGGCTCTTAGTTCGTTTACTTCATGTTTAATTAACAGTAAGATAACGTCTACAGAAATCGACGTGCTCTGTTTGGTTCGTTTATTTTAGAGGTCTCCATTTCACGTATATGTCAATATACGTATACATATTCGTGTAATACACAAATTATAATCTTAGTACGTGTATTTCGAATACACGGGTACTCGTGTATTATAATTTCACGGATACATACTATTGCTATCATAAAAAACTAGGACAAGACTTTTTAAGCTGTGTAAAACTGCTACCGACCATAAATTTAAAATTATTTGAAATGGTCACTCATTGTCAATCATGCCTACAGTAAATATTGTTTTAAAAGCTGCTTGAAAAGAAAAGAAAAGAAAAGGGTGTCACAGTTACTGTAATTGTTCAGAATTTCAGCGTTAACAAAAATACAGTTACTGTCTTGACAGTTGACAGCAAAGTAAGATTCAATATAATAAAATAATGGAAACTCATGGCTACTGGATTTAAAAGTTGTCCTAGTTTTTTATGATATCGATAGTACGTGTAGTTACATTACACGTGTCTTTAATATGTACAAAGACACATCCGTTGCTAGGTAACCTGGATTTGAATACACCATGGCCTTCTAAATGAAAAGCGAGTTCTATCTGGCCTGGGCAAAAGTGCAGTTCAGGCGTGCTCCGCCAAGCACTGCTTACGGGGCGCTTTCTTAACCTAAAATCTTGACAGTGCTGTCACATGTGAATGGTGGATGAGTTCGTGTAAGAACAATTAATGTTATTATTGTAAAACTTTGAGCATACTGGATATTATTTACGTTGAAATAAAGTGGAGTATTTGTGTCCAATTTCGACAACTTAATTTAGCATTAAACTATTACGGTTTTGGATTCAAATCTTACCTGCATATACTCAGAATTTCTATGGTAAGTTACAACATGTATAATAAAACTTCTTTTCTCACTGTGCGTAATTAACATCTCCCTTTTTAACACGTTTTATTCATAACACGAAAGCTTTTTAAAATGACAGTTTTTCTTTATTGCGCAAACATACTTCACTCCGACGTGATCAAATGATTTGTGCATGAATCTATAAAGTTTATACCATATAAATTATGTTGTATTACGGTAATTACAATATTAATTAATTTTGCGTGAACTCACTTTGATTGACAGTAATGACAGTGCACTTCACTTAGTGCGGTCAGTGCCCCGTAACCAGCGCCAAAGTGGCGACTTTTGGCGTTTTCTCGAGCACAAAAATTCAACGTAAATTTTTCAAAACGCCCAGGCCAATTAGAACTCGCTTTTCATTTAGAAGGCTATGGAATACACATTTGAAAATACACGTGTAATTATATCCATGTACACGTAGAATAAGAATTAATTACACGTGAATTAATAACACGTGTATTTAATTCGCGAATGTCGTTACACGGATTTCCGTGTTCACGTGTAACTGCAAAACCGTAGTTTCCCAGTAAGCAAAGAACATCTGTGAAACATTTCCAAAGTATGTTTCAGCTATGTTTTTGAAAAGTATATTTAATGATGTTTCGCCGAATCAGTCTAATGCCTGTTTTAGATGGTCATATTTTTTGTACAAATTTGTGTTAAAGTGAGAGAGATAAGCTACCACAGTGAATAGTTGATTGGTTGAATTGGCACTTCTCACTCGCTTCGCATTTGAACAGGTAGGTTAAAAGTTAAAATCATAAAACCAAAAAACTGTGCACTGTATATTTATTTATTATCTGTTTATTTATGTTATGTATTTATTTATTTGTTGTATTTATTATATATGTAGGGCGTTTTTCAGAATTCACCGGTATCGTGCCTTCCATGTTAATTTCGCGTGTTAGTAGGAGTAGGAGACTACCGGTAGAACAACTCGTGAATTTTGAAAAATGTCCATGTCCATATTTCCAGTTACTGTTTTTTTTTAACTTTAATATCTATAAGTTCAGTCGTATGTTATATTGTTTTTTGTATAGATATTTTTGGCAATACTGTCGGCTGTCTTACATCTCTATAATATCTAATATTAAATACACTATTTTTGTATCTTACTATTGTTTCATTTGTATCTTTCCTTAATGAAAAATTCTATTGGTATATCATTTTATTGTTTTGGTTGACATCATATGTGTTGTAAAGCTTTTTTTGCTGTTTTCGGATGCAAAAGCCTCGCATCAGTTCGATCGATCAGATTTAATACTAATGTTGTAAGTATCTTGTAATATTTCAATTTCAAACGTGAATTCTACTTACGAATTTACATTTCTAATGTTAATTCGATTGATCTTACGAATAAAGATGAATTGCTTTCAAATTTTTCAGGAATGCCGTCAAAGTCCGGTGAGAATCGATGTTTTCGAAAACAATAATCTCAGATCAGTTTGATTTCGAAAACATCGTTTCTCACAAGATTTTCGCGGCATTTTGGCATAGTGAGTGAAAACTAAGGTATTTTCTTCAGACATTATGAACTATCTCTGAAATATCTGAAAATGCTAGTAACAGAAACATATTAGTTTCATGTTACAGATACATTTATTCTGAAACGTAACAGATAAAATCTGTTTGAGTGCGGACATTAGCAGTCTCTGAGATGTTTGAGCAACATATTTGAGATCTAAAAGCAACAGAAAGGTTCAGAAATGTTTCAAACATGAAATTTTGCTTAGTGGATTATTTGTTCGAGAACTCGCTTACATCTGAAGTCACGTGAGCGACAAGTATCTGTTTGATTCAGCTCGCATCTGAGATGTAATAAACGAACGCAGCTATTGTTTTGAATTGTGGTGCGAAATTTATTTCAAAACGTCAAAGGTCAACAGCTAAGTGGCCTTTATATACGTTGTTCACAAATTAAAAAACCACCACCTGCTACATTATGTTGGTATAAAACATAAGTCCCCTATAAAACATTATCAAAGTAGCAAAGTATTTGAAGTTTCATGTGAAAGTAATTTGTCAAATCAATTTTATTAGGAGTATTATAACCTGTAAGCAAATAAAAATCAGATTAGGGTAGGCGGTGCAAAGAAAATGTATGTCTGTGCTTAAATAAAACGTCAATAAATTTGACAGCCCATTACATTACTTAATTCAGTTAATCACAGACATACATTTTCTTTGCACCGCCTACCCTAATCTGATTTTTATTTGCTCACTTTTTATTAGGCTTTTTGTCGCGAGGTCCCGATTCATCAACGGTTACACCGAAGCGGTACTTGGCGGTACATACTCTTACCTTTTCTATTTGCATTTCATCTTTTTCTAATGTGGTATGTCGCGAAAATACTGCGATTCCGGTAACGTAAACAAAAATCTGACAACGTTGAGGTTATGTTTAATTGTTTAACTTTGTAGATGTATTTGGTTTTTATTGATATTTGAAATATGTATTGAAAGCACCATTGAAAGTAATAAGTCAGTTTACATACCGTTCAATAAAATTTCTGCTTCTTTAGCGCTTATAATTGCTGTTACATCAAAACCTTGATGATTAAATGTAATTTTTAAATATTCTTCACTAGCCATTTCTTTATACATTTTTATTTGTGAGGTTACATTTATTTACTCGGCTACCGTTACAGGGAAACACCTCTGCCAACCCGGTTCACAATTTTACGAACCGTTGAGGTACACTCGGAGTAACAAATTTCGAACCGAACACCGCGGCAATGGAACGGTTCTTCAACTTTGCGAACCGTTGATGAATTGGTACCTCGCGACAAAAAGCCTATTGTTTACATTTAAGTAGCGACATCTTTCGATCGCTTGTTGACCTGATATTGCTTACATTTATATTCATTTTAACAAGCCATTTCAATGCCTCGAAAGCAGAAAAATATTTTAAATGCCAAAATGTTACCAAATTTCTAACTAAGATACTGTTGCCGGTTGTACTTTTCATAAGACAACGTCGCCAGTGGTCTTTTAATTTGTGAACAGAGATTAATTTTTGTACGTTTTCTGAAATTTTTACCTGAACTTCGAATTATGAGTAATTGAGTGTAGAATGTGAAACACCTGTATGTATTAAGTTCTTAGAACTTATAACTGTTATCATAGTAGGTATAGTAAATATTTTATACTAAGTAAATAACTTAATACAAACATGTTTACGTTAAGTACATATCTGTGGACTTTATTATCAGTGGTTTAGTGGTCGATAGTATCTGTAAATATATTTTTCGTAATTGGAAGTTAATTATAATTTTTACCTGTGCGTAAGTGTACATGTACGCTTGCTTTTCAAAAAATCTGTTCTTGAATCTTGAAAGTGAAAGGTGTAATTGTAATTAATATGTTGGAGCTACCCGCTTAGTCACGCGTATATAAAACATTCCGTCTCTTTTCTTTCAGAGGTAGACGCAGCACAAGGACGGTGGTCCGCACTCCGCATATTCATTAAATCCGCACCAATTTAATGTCAAGTGTCATCGACCAACATGGCAAATTATAGGACGGTTTACGCTTTTGCAAGAGAAATGCACCCAAAAACCGAGAAGGCCGATATACAATACGGAACGGCAGGTTTTAGAACAAGGTAATAATAGTAGGTTAGAATTCTAATTGGATTGTGTGTGTGGTGCATATGATTAGGTGAATCTGCAGATGTGCCTTGCCTGTGTTGTTAATGAATCATTTTGAACTAAATATTTTAACATGAAATGTGGGCGTGAAATTTTGACAATACCACAAATGATATTCAATTGTTTTTAATTAAAACTTTATGGAAAGTGTGCTGTGGACAAGCATGACATTCAATAAATCAATTTGTGGTACGACAAATATTGGACCGTCCCAGTTACATTCGCATAGTAGATATCATTGATCTTTTTGTTGTGTTTCAGGGCGACTAAATTAGGATATGTTATGTATCGAATGGGATTATTGGCTGTTTTAAGGGCTCGATATAAGAGAGGTAAATTCTACATTATTTTAATTTACTTTCATGGTCATTCAATTATTTTTGTAATTAAATAAGTATATTTATATAGTCGCTTTAATTTCAATATTTCAGACATCAAAATAATCGGTTTGTAGAATTTATGGAAATTACATACACTGTTGCCAAAAATAAAAGAGACAAATATGTTTTGTTTTAAAATTTATTTATTTGCCATCATGATAAACTGAATTTGATGAGGATCGAATTTTCATCTCTTAAATAATTAATTTGAAAATTTTTAAATGTTGCATTTTGTTTAAATATCTAATTTTATTTACTGAGTGTTCAATTTAAAATGGTTTCTTGCACATCATTCTAGTTTTTTAGTTTAGTTGTTTCAGCTTTTTTTTTGCAAGGGTTTCACTTTAAGATGATTTTCCATTTATGTACACTGCCTTCCAAAAGTATTAAAGCATCAAAATGAAGCTGTGGTCTTAAAAATTGGTCGATTAGCGAAAATTACCCGTACTGCATTTTTATGATCTTGATGTGCAGGCTTAATTACACAAATTGATTGATGCAGTTGCTGCAGGGTTAACAAATCCCAATATAATAAATTTATTTTTACGTTAAAGATAACGAACATTTTAAGTAGCGACATCTTTCGATCGCTTTTTGACCTGACATTGCAGTAGGATTGACAAATTGAAGCCATTCTGACAAATTCAAGCCAGTTCGCTACATAATAAGTCGTCCCATGCAAGGCGGCCATGCTTGCTGTCAAAGTATATGAGAATTTGCACAAAATTTGTTAAAGATAACATTAATGGTGGATTTCACAAAAGTTACTTAAATTTAATCATCCGTTAAAAGTAAACGTTGTCATGGTTACATGTGTTGAAGGTATAGGAATGATTATTCTTAATCAATGATTAAAGTTAAGTGACATTTGTGAAACCCAGCGTAGGTCTGTTTCATTTGATAGAATTTCAAGTTCTGAATCGTTCAAAACTTGCGCAATATGAAATTTTGTAACACGCCGACGTGTCACCTTGTTTGTTGACTTTTACAAACAACTAAATAACCAATAAAACTGTCCAAACAAAACAAATTAAACTCATTGCCAAATTAAATAACTGGACCGAAACTGAACCGGCAGTTTACCTGCGAAGAATTCCAAGGGTCACCCAAAATTTTACTACTGCAATTAGACATGCGCGTCCTATCCGTCTACGGTCAACTACAGCTACCTGCTACCTAATATTTACGGCCGGCGCTAAGGAACTATTCTATTGGCCTATTTATTGTGTCACGGTTGAACGATCCTCCGGAATCCGCGATAAACTGATAATAGGGAGTTTTTGCAACACATTACGATAAAAATAAGGTAACCTGAAACGTTAAAATTCGATTTTCGATTGGCTAAATCTATAGAGTTGCTAAGCAAAATAGCCTTTAACGTAACGATATTTTTATCGTAATGTGTTGCAAAAACTCCCTAATCGTCAGTGCACCCCTGGACTTACGTTGTTGTAACTCAGTTCTTTTGTTGCGTCGGTGGATAAACTTGAGAGATTAAAGGAACTAAATACGTTTAAATAAGAATGGGGAAGTTAGATTTAATTAATTATTTATTGCAAAAAAACAGATAAAAACTCCTTGCACCGGCCACTGCGGAATCTGATATAATGAACGTAAAAACCCTTGCGTTTAAACCAATACAAAGAACATAAAATTACGGTTATCAGGAAGTACAGTAGAATGCGCTTAACAGACTTCACTTTCGAATATCGTAGCGACCGAACTGACTTCAGCCTTCAGCCACACAGCTGGTGATTTGGTGCACACGCAAATAGTTGTTGGAGAACTCTGCTCCTCAATTAAATTAACAATTAATTTAAGTTCAACTTAGATTGGTCTTGATACTAGTGTTTGTCACTTAAGATGGTACTCTAAGACTCGTTCTGCTCAATCAACCAACGCACAGAATGACACAATGGGTCTACAGTGTAATGGAAGTAATTAATTAATTAATTAGACGTTCTGGAGACGTATGTGATACAAAATGCCGCCCTCGGCAATCAATTCGCAAGGTAATCAATAGCAATCGCCAGTTTTTCAGGGACTCCTTTCGGAGGTGATGGAAAACCCTATCGCTAGCTAAACTAATTAATTGAGGTCGAATGAGTAGGATCTTTTCTCACTAATTCCAATCGCCTTTAGAGGATGGTACAGTGTACGCCTTTTTTCAAATCCCTCTTTGTCGTTTTTTTCGTTCGGCTAAACATTAGTCTAACTAATTTATTGGCGCAATGACTGTTTTCGGCACTCCGCTACGTGCGGTTACGGCCTTTCAGTCTCTCGGCAAATCGCTTCTAATTAACCTGCAAATCTCTCGGCAAAGACCACATTTCGGTCCACACGCAGGGTGAGAGAAACTTTGTTACGAAAATGGCTATGAATAGGTGGTTCAAGTTGTTCGGCCTCGTAATTTCACGAAATTCGTAACGAGCAATTAATTGGCCTTGATTTCTGGGTTTAAATTGTGCTGGCACATGCGGTTTCGGCCTTAAACCAGTGATTCAAATCGGCGACTTCCCTGTACAAATCGAAATACCGCCGTTAACGCGTTTCCAACTTGGCAGAGAATATCTGCAAAGGTAGAACTATTTTTCAAGAGTACACTGTATTTGAATTTCCAAATAGATTTGAGGGAACAGTTAATTGCCTCTGGTTGATTAAATCACAGAACTGGCCTAATAATTCATAAAACAAATGACCAATAAATTTTACTAATGTGAATGCAACTTGTTGAATTTTAATCCTCGACTCAAATAAAATGTTTGACTAAATTTTATCCAAATGCGATACGAATACTGTACTTTACAGATTCTTTAGCCACTGATTAATGCAAATTAAAATTATTCTTAACCAATTTATACCACCAAGTGTGTGACGAAAATACAAATAAATGCAAATTACATGTCCGCATACCCGCGACCCGCACAAACGCACACTTCACGCACTTCGTGGTTTGTTTGTTTAATTGCCCTTTCTCTTAACTCACTGTATTTAAACCGTACCGAAATAAAATGACTTAGCTAGAAATATGAGAAAATGACTGCAAGCACTAAAAAAAAAAACCGCTAAGTCGAAGTTAAAATATTCAACCGATCGGAACATTTCTGTTTTTTCGGCCCAAGTAAAATTAATCCACCCCCTCGGACTTCACAAGATAATTTTGAAACAAACTTGGACCAATCGCTGCTCTAGCCCCAAATCACGCCTATTTCAGATTTTCTGCACGCATTAAGCAACCCTCATTAGCTTGTCAGATACAACTCGCGGATGGTCTGTCGCAATTGAAATCTTCATAATCTTAACTTTACAAGTGTCCAGGCTGACATTTTTAAAGCATCCGGTGCTTGTCTGAAAACAAAACAGACCCAAGCGAGCCACTTCAGCTTGCAACGTACTTTGATCTCTTTTCTATAACTTACATGTTCCTAAAATTTTAGCGTGACCAATTCGTACAAAATCTGAAAACACAAAGCTAAAAGGTTACGATGACTTGTTTATGATGTCCGGGAAACCGGAGTGTTATTTGCAGGGCTAACGTTACAAGTTTTTCTGCCTCACGCTGGGTATTCCATTCTCTTGAAAAGGGCAGCGCGGCGCTCTGGAGAGGATCGTATACGGCGGCAATTTTATTGCTGTAAAGTCCGAGAGTCTAAACATCTGTTTGTTATTTAAAATTATAACCGATTTTGTTTTGAAACCAAATTCGCGACCGTTTCAATTTATATCCAATTTTGTGCACTGCTCATGCTCAGTATGATTTTGAACGGTTCAGAAGTCTTTAGCGCGGGTGTCATATACGTGACAGAGTGTTTGATTAGTTTATCTTTTTTTTGCCGTATAAAGAACAGGGATTTAAGTATAAATAAAGAAAGGAAAGTTAAAATATCCTCTTTTATGAATGTAAGTTTGCATGCATGACTCTGAAGCTTAAGTTAAATATTAGACGAATTATTCGTTTTTGAGCAACAAACACTAGATGACTGTCACAGGTGGGCCCCATATTATGTATTACGTTAGGTCTGTTCCTGCAGTAGTCCCTGACTGGTTCGAAACCGTGAGAAGCATGTGCCGATAAAAGTTTCGCATTTAAGGCAGTTCTTGAAAGCGGTGAGTAATTCGATGGGCGAATATATTTGACAGTTTCAAACCAGTCCAGAACGTTGCAGGAACAGACCTATTGTAAGCTAAAATACAGTTTGTTAAATGGATCTTTTTACGCACGTCATTGAGAAGCGGCACTATTAAAACCAATTTTTATATGTAACTATTGTCTATAGGTACATCACTCGTTAGGATTCAAAAAGGAACGTCTTTATACGAATATTTGTAAAGTAAAACTTAAGATTTATTACTTGGCTTGAAAGTATTCATGTGTTTCATACGAAAAAGATCAATGACGTGCGTAAAAAGATCCATTTAACAAACTATACTAGCTATATACCATTGCATAGTAATACTGTTAGTAATTTATCAATTGTCAACACATTTTTTAAATGACGCAATGTGAAGTACGACTTGTTCATACGCTTACATATTTAGTCTATGTGTTTGTCCCAAGTCAATCTCTTATCAATGTACATTCCGAGAAACAGTGTGGCTTGCTCAGATTGTATTGTATTTACATTAATTGTGTACGATTTCGTATCTGCATTTTTTCTGTTAAAAATTTTTATGACAGTTTTTTGAGAATTAAGAATAAGTTTATTTTTACAACACCATGAACTGAATTGAGTGCTTAATTCTGAAATTTTTTCTTGGAGTTTCTCAGGAGCCCCAATTGAGACCACCATAGACGTATCGTCTGCAAACAGAGTGATTTTATCAGTTGCTACATGTTTTGTTAAATCGTTGTTAAATAGCAAAAAAATTAGTGATCCCAAAACAGACCCCTGAGGAACTCCATAATTAATGTCATATTCGGAAGAAAACGTACCGTCTACTTTTACGCACAATTTTCGAGAGGATAGGAAGGATTCTATCCAATTTAAAATTATATATAATTAAGCTTACTAAACGATCAAAGGCGCGGGAGAGATCTAGTCTAAATTTTTTGTTTTTCGTTTTATTACTAGATCTATTTAATAAAAGTCTGAGCTATTAATATGTAATGTACTTATTATAAAATATACAAAAATAAACATTTTCTGATAAACAAAATAACACTTCCAGCCGGTATTACCCGCTAAACGAGGGCAATGCCGGCCGAATGCCAGCATTACTCCGTTCAAAATATAAAAAAAAATTGTCATAAAATAAAGAGGTTTATATTCTTATTAAATGTTTTTATGGAAAAATGATACTAATTCTCTTCACAATAATCACAAATAAAATGCTTTTTTTAATTTATGCAATCTTTATGTGTCTATTGTCCACAAACGACATAACTCAACATTTTTTCCATTGTTGCATTGCGCTTAATTAATTCACGTGGTTGAAACATACTTTCATGAAAACCTAGGCAACGGTTGCAAACTGATTCTATGTTCATAAGTTTTTTTTTATTTATTTTGATCCCCTCAATACATTATTCAAATATAAGTAGTTCCTCACGGAACACCCTGCATTTACGTGGCATGTCTGTAGATAAATGTAATATGTATTTGAAATCTCCATACTACATTGGTATTGACAAGCCAACATTACCCCCAAACCATTGGCCGTCATTACCCCCTTATGTAAGGTGCAGAATATGAATCGACTGTACTTGAGTGCAATAAGTTATGAGAGTTCTACGTTTAGAAATCGGAACTACATAAAATTCTGTACTAAATGAAACTAGGAAGATTTACTATTCGTTAAAATTGCAAAATATATAAACCTTTGAAATCTATCATATGTAATAACAAACAACGTTAAAACTAATTTTTATATTTAACCGCTTTTCATTTGCCTCTATGAGGCTGACATTGCTACCAACTCTTTAATATGCAATGTTTAAGCTCTCTCTATTGTGACGCAAGATTTTCAAAAATGTTTCCATATTAAAAATATCAGGTGGCTGGTATTATCCCAGGGGCCGCTATTCAACCCATTTACCCTATTATAAAATCATGATAAAAAAAAAATTGGTAAACGCAGACCGATGCTGACACTGGGTATGTCACTCTGTATAAGATTTTGTTCATGGTTTAATCTTTTTATAAACTTAAGTCAAAGTTATTTAAATGAAACTGAATTTATTTAAAACTAAAAAGTGGTATTTTTTTTACTGTATTGCCTCCAACAAATTTCTCTGAAGTAATACTTAATAATAATAGTATTGTTTATATTACATTTTTTTACTGCAGCTGCAATAGGAGTCATGATCACAGCTTCTCATAATCCTGAACCCGATAACGGTGTTAAATTAGTAGACCCTTGCGGTGAAATGATGGAACAAAGTTGGGAAGCATGGGCCACTAAATTTGCAAATGTTGAGTAAGTGACACTCCGACTCCGATAAATGTGTTTGGTAAACGCACAACTTAAAATTTTTACAGCGATGATCAACTTGAAGCTGTCATCGCTGAAATAGTGAAAGAATATGACATTCCAATGACCGAACGGGTACTGATTTATGTCGGTAAAGATACCAGGTACAACAAACAATTTGATGTTTTCTGATTATATTTCATTTAATAACTATTTGTAGACCGAGTAGTCCAAGTCTTGCAAAGTCTTTAATGGATGGAGTTTTGGCTTTGCAAGGAAAACCAGTAGACTTTGGAATTGTTACTACTCCCCAGTTGCATTATTTCGTCATGTGTAGAAATAGTAAGCAAGAGTATGGAGTGCCTACTGAAGAAGGGTATTACAAGAAATTGGTTACTGCATTTTTAAAACTTCGTGGTAGTGATTATAATAATGGCAATTACAACAATAGGATTTTGTATGACGGAGCGAATGGTGTAGGTGCAAAAAAGATAAAATTCTTTCAGGAACGTTTAGGAAATTCTTTGAAAATTGAATTACACAATGATGAAGGCATCGGGACGGGGAAACTTAATTACTTGGTACGTCTTTAAATAAACATTAAGGCCCAGTTGTACAATTCGAGTTTAACTTTAAGCGAAGCTTAAACCCATAACAACGTCCATTACAACCATGTTATTGTGAAGGGTTTAAGCTTTGGCTTAACGTTAAACTCGAATTGTACAACTGGGCCTGAGTGAAATAGCATAATTTTTGTAAAATGTTTTTTAGTGTGGGGCTGATTTTGTTAAGTCTCAGCAGTCGTTCCCGAATGGTTTACCAGTGGAAGTGGATGTGAGATGTTGCTCTGTTGATGGTGATGCTGATAGATTAGTGTACTACTACATGGATGAAAATCATAAATTTCATTTGATGGATGGTGATAGAATTGCAACTTTAGTAGCGGGATATCTTAAGGAAGTATTAAAACAGACTGGAGTTGATCTCAATTTAGGATTAATTCAAACTGCCTATGCAAACGGTGCCTCAACTGATTACATAAATAAACAGCTGGTAAGGCTTATTGTCTCCTGCTAGGATCAGAGCTTCAACAGTTTTTTTAAATAATTTAAGGAAGTGCCGGTAGCTTGTGTACCCACAGGAGTGAAACATTTACACCACAAGGCCTTAGAATATGATATAGGAGTTTACTTTGAAGCCAATGGCCATGGTACTGTAATTTTTAGCAAAACTGCCAAGAGTATATTGAAAGAGACTGCCAACGATACCAATCTGACTGAATTACAACGAAATGCCGCTGAAAAGTTACTTATGTTAATCGATGTTATTAATGAGACTGTAGGTGATGCCATATCTGATATGTTATTAGTTGAAACAATATTGCACGCAAAAGGATGGAATATCAAAGATTGGGAAGCATCTTACATCGATCTTCCTAATCGCCTTTTAAAAGTTACAGTGGAGGTATAAATCTATTCAGTTAATGTTATTGTGTAGGTTTGATTAAATTGTTTATTTTAGGATCCCAATGTAATTACAACAACGGACGCCGAACGAAAGTGTTTAACTCCCGTCGGTTTGCAGGATGAAATAGATTCGATTGTCGCCAAGTATAGCAGAGGACGGTCATTTGTACGACCTTCAGGAACAGAAGACGTCGTAAGAGTTTATGCAGAAGCTGCTACTAAGGTGGAAGCAGATAAATTAGCTGCGGAAGTGGGAAAGACGGTTTTCAATATGGCAGGTGGCACAGGTAGCCCACCTCAAATTCTTGCCTAAGTCATTCATCTTATGATAAGAAGCGAAGGCCATTTTTGTAAACTAATCTTTTCAAATCGATTGATACATCATCGCATCCATAATTTACTTATAAGGGATGCATTTCATTTTTTTAAATCTCGAGAAAAATTCAAATTCAAATGTGTATGAGAGAGTTGGTGAGTTGATGAAAAGAAAAGGAAATTAAAGGGGCTTCCAACAATGACAGATTTCTTACTATTATACAGAGCGATTCAGATTTTTTGGTAACTTAAGGAATTGATCAAAATGGACGTTCTAAAAATAGTTTGTTAAATACTCAATAGATGTCACTTGTATGCACAAATTCGAGTTTGTTAAATACTCAGTAGATGTCACTTGTATGCACAAATTCGAAAACTGAACATTCGACATAAACCATTTGCTAATTCCGAAATTTAATTGGCTCATTTACCGCCAGATGTCGCTTTTAAGTAACAGAAAAATGTAAAATGGGGCTAGTATGCAGTAACGTGACGTACGGTTATAATATGCTATTAATTCTCCTTTTAAACTTTGCACTACACCTCTTAGTTATGTAATTTGTTTAAAATGTTATTTATATTTACAGGTTTCTGTTTTCCACTCTGCTATTGTAACAGTAACGCGACCACATATTTGGTGAGCTGTCTCCAAACTAAACCAAGTTTGTTTCCAAATTGGGGCGTCAAATTTAGAACATTTGATGAGCCATCTGTCTAGTTATATTAGGTCTGTTTGTTATCCTGCACTGGTGTACACCAATGCATACTTTTTCGCAAAATATACTTTAATGCAACCTGAAATATTTGTGTGGTATGTAAGAATGAACGAGTATTGACCCGTATTGACACATTATCAAAGAATTCAAGCTTCTTTAAAGCATATTTCGTAAAAGAAAAGTGTACACTAGTGTACACCGGTGCAGGATAACAAACAGACCTATTATCTGTGGTATAAGTCAGCCATAAGAAAACAATTTAATTTTTAAGGTCAAAATCAAAGTGGCACTTAAATTTTGAAATTAGGGCAATTTTTTATCAAACACCGAACAATTTTGGACATAGTTCAGCGAGGAAAATTCCTGATTACTGAGATTAAATCTGAATCACCTTGTATACTATTTGTGAGGAAGGCACATTTGAATAATTTATCGAAGCCTTTCTTTTTAAATATTCTGAATTTGTATTGTACTTTGTGTCTTGCAAAAAGTTTACATAGATTCTTAGTAGCTATTTTAAGATCGTTGTGGTCAAATATAATTGCATTTGTAACTTGTCGAAAGTTATAAATAATGCCTTATCATTACTCTACAGTTTAAATTGCACATAATTTCTGTTCAAATAGAAATTAGTTTTTCCTTATGCTGAATACGTAATAATTTTTTTAATAGCATGTTTTGCTGGAAAAAAAAACATTCAAATATAACTTAGTGAATAATGCAGTCATTAGTGAAAGTAGGTTAGTCCTACTTTACAGTAGATTTACCTCATATTTATGTTTCTACAAAATAATCACTCATATTGTAAACTAATAAACTACAGCGTACATGCACAAATTGGAATTGCAGTTTTAATTTATGGTTAGTGATTGAAGATTCATCAAATGATTGAAATTGTCAACGGAAATGCTGCACGTTTGCTGTAACACAAAAAGAGGAAAAAGGAACTAATCACCTATTTATTTAATTTAATTTTCATTTCGTTCTGCTGTTTGTTTTATTTGAACTTATACATGTTACATAGATCAATTCTACATTGTACATTCTTTATTTATATTAATTTTATATTATAAATTTATTATAGTATTTTAGGTTGGCAACTTAAATTTTAAATGCAGGGTTCTTATTAATTTTATTAAGTATTAAATTTGTTAATTGTATTATAAGTTATTTACAGAGGAAACCAGCGTTATTTTATTGCTGTTTTATTCTTACACAATTTTAAATTACAGCACATAAAATTGTAACTAAATGCATTAAGAATATAAAGACAGATTTGAAATAAAGTTTGTAACTTAAATTCTAATAAGAGAAAGCTAAAAGAATTGCCTTTTAAAGTAATATGTGATATCGCCTGTCATTATTATAAAGAATTGCAATTTCGTGAATGTGATAATGCATTTAGAGCTGAGCGCACGAAATTTACACGTAACTTATAACGTAATGTAAACTTGCCATTCCAAATGGACCAAACAGCAATTATCCAGAGGTGGTGGTAGATGGTGCTTTCTAATTTTTTACTTTTGTACTAATACAAAAGAGCTATAGTGCAATATTAATGGATTTCGACGAATAATTATAAAGACAAAGATTTTTTTGTACAATAGTTTTTCTTTTTATTTATATTTGTATATTTAATAATTTTATTGTATTTATAACTTAATATTTAATAAAACTTATAGCAATAATGTGTTTTTTTAAGGAAAGGTTTATTATGAAAACTCATCGTGTAGTCTGTTTAATTTTTATTCTCATATTTACCTCAATTGCAATAGTTCCATTACAATGTCGAACACTGTTATTAAACTTAAATAACAGGCATAATGCCTTAAACTATGTATAGTAACGTTACTAATAATAACTCAAATACAACTATTGTGAACATAAAGTTACAAATTGGCTGGTAGAATAAAAGTTGATCATATAGTAGGTATGAACCACGTGACGGCAGTACCATTATTCAAGTTTCTACTACAGGAAGATATTTTACATTTGTATCGGTATTAGTTTCATAAATACATAAATGACTTATTAATATGAACATTAACAAAACTAATCACATAATTAGAGAGTTAGATTCATTATTAATGTTAATGCAATGAAAGTATTCAAAGTGCTGAAAATTCTTTAGAAGATTTGCCGATAAATAGGACGTGTTCATCTAAGTAATTTTTTTGCCAAACAAAGCTTATAACTTATATTTATCAATATTAAAAAAAAAAAGTGTGGCTTACGTACACGCAGAACAAAATGCTCATATATGCAAAATAAAGCTTCACTGTAACTAAAATAAAAATAAGCCCATGATGAAGTAATGTACAATGAAGATGCTAATGATGCTTCAGAACATAAAATATAATTTAATTGAAAGCATTCTTGAAAATTTGAACTTGCAAAACTAAAACGGGTCGGGGGAACTAAATTGTTACAATTTCCTGAACAAAAAGGGTTACAACTTGCAAAGCAAAATTTAAATGAAAGAAATATCACATGTTTTCAAATTTTCAATAATGTTTTGACTCTGTTTCTCGCATCATATGTTGTTAATGGATCATCCGAGAAAATAAATAAATACGATAACATCTTCGTTTTTAATGAAATACGCGCTACATTATAAAATCGAATAAATTTTTAAAATGCTAAATCACAATTGACGTATTTTACAATGCAGCTGAAAGTGTTTTCCTTTTTTTTTTAACGTGATCTCTACGTTATAGTATTCAGTTATTTCAGTCGAATGACGATCAGACTAAGCTTAAAGTATATTTTATTAAATAATACAGCCAGACTTGCATTCACACGCGCACATACAACAACTAACACTCATCAGTGGAGTCTTTGCACAACTTATAAACAAGTACATTACTCCAGTTCTATATAATTTTTCTGTTTTATCCGACGACTAAATAAAGTATTTCATGTTTTTCTTATACATTTTTTTAAACTTTATAAAAGTGCCAGCTTTTTTATACACTGACAATTACTTTTTTTGTGTGGAACCCCGTAACGGTGTAGACATTAAAATTGAATTTGTTAGCGATTGCCTAGAAATAAACAATTTGTTAGTTTAAAAAGAATAATACATGCACAAAATAAAATAGAAATGTTATTAAGACACAGGATTATACCTATAAAATGAATAACCATCATATCTGACAACTATTAATTATAATTTCTTAAGGGAGAGAGTTGTCAGTTTATGAGAAAGCTTGCACATCAATTTCAATTGTATTGCACTACACTACAGAAAATAAATATGATTGCATACAATGAAACATTCATGTGCAAAAATTATTATGTGCAGTAGAGCATTCGATTCGTAATTGAAATCAATTCATTTTTATCAGTAGATCACTTAGATGTGATTTAGATCATTTATGGTGAGGGGCAATTATTTTTTAATTGATTTAAATCTTAAATCATCCAATCAAATGCACCTTATGTGATGAAGTAAATTGTGATTTCACAGATGATATAAAATCAAAGAAAATGTACCAAGAAATTAAGTGAAATGTTTAAATAATACACTAGCAAATTTGTCATTTGTAATTTTTTTTGACAACTTTTAAAACATTTTACTTATATTGACAACTGCTTTATTTCAATTAATTACTTATGAGAGCTGCACTGAATAATTAATTATAATTTCTGAGTACAAATCTTAATTTTAATATAAAAACTATTTTCAGGAATGACAATTTAATGTTACCAACAAAATTTGGATGTTACAAAATAGATGAAGGATTTTCGACAATACAATAAACACAACATCTTATGTAACAACATCAATGGCCTTTACTAACAGGTTTAGTACTTTCGGTAGTAGGTGACATATGGGGTGCCTTAGAATGAGTCGTAACTCTAGATGTTTTTCTATCAACATCTCTTTCTCGATTCGCTGAAAGATGACAGTTAAGACAATGGAGGAAACACAGTACAATAGTATCAACCATGATGCTCTAAGGGATGAGAATACAGTCAGATTAAATACAGCTAAAAGTATGAAGAGTTTCATGGCAGTTATACCTTAATAAGTATGATTAAATGAAGTACGAAATATCTGAAAAGCAAATGCTAGATTTACTGATGCAGGATTTTGCAAGTTGTTTAATTTTACTGTGAAGTGTAATTTATCTGTCTGGAACAGACGTTGCTCCCGACATAATTACCGATAATTTTATAAATGAAATTTATGAGCATGTTATATGAGTGACAGGTTCACAGCAGTTATCCTCTGAGCTGACCTTTAAATTATATAACGCACAATTTGTGCATCAGTAAATGTAACTAAGCTCATTATATTTTAACACATAGCAAACCGTTCTTAAATATTTTGTTTTTACATTGCACTTACACGATTTTCTTCAAGATAAAAAAAAACATTTACTAACGTTTTGCTGTAAAGTTATTATGTACAAATATCTTCCATAACATATACACAGTATAACAGCGATAATTTATGGTACAAATACTTCGTAGAATTCTGAATATTTACCATATTTTGTCGATGTTCGAGTATTTACAAATCATTCTCAACAATATACAAAATAAATTATAAGTACGCAAACAAAAAATGGTAAATAAGAGTCAATATTGTAAGCTGTTAAGAGTGAAAAGTTGGGCTACTAACCGGGTTGCTGACTAATGGCTTGTGACGTCTGCGCTTGGGTGGACGTACCACAAGCTCCTGCCGATCCTGCCGCTTTCTGTTTTAGCATCGTCCAGTCAAAAGTGTAGTCATATTGGTGATTCAGAGTACGGAATAGAATACGGAACAACTGTCTTAGGTACATATAATCAGGAGCTTCTTCAAATCTGAGTCCTCTGCAGTAGTTTAGATACATAGAAAATTCTGCAGGAAAACCCTAAAGTATAAAACAAGTATTAACTAACATCACAAAGTATACGTTAACACTTAAAAAAAAAAGGTAGAGTAAATTGAATTATGTACTGCTTATTTTAGGAGCTTTCTATTTACCTTTATTTAAAATGAAAAATTCAACTTAATTTATACAGATAAAACTGGAAAAGTCAATTTACTTACTTTACACAATACTTCTACAGGTGTCGACATTTTCTTCTCACTGATCTTTTCATATTTTTGTTTCTTCGTGGCAGCTTTCAACCCTTGCCACGGTAGGCAACCTCTATTAAAGTACATCAGCACATATCCCAAACTTTCCATGTCGTCTCTTCGAGACTGCTCAATACCAAGATGGGCATTTATGGACGCATATCGGGCAGTGCCAGTCAGGTTCTTATCTTCACGATATCCGATGTGACATCTAGTACGCATATCACGGAACTTCTTTGCGAGACCAAAGTCGATTAGAAAGAGTTTGTTGCAGTGCCGGCCAATGCCCATGAGGAAATTGTCTGGTTTGATGTCTCTGTGAATGAACGATTTACAGTGGACAAACTCGATACGTCCGATCATCTGGTCTGCCAACATCAGTACGGTTTTAATTGTGAAGCGTCGAGAACAGAAATTAAATAGATCTTCCAGTGATGGACCAAGTAAATCCATAACGAGTACGTTATGCTCTTTTTCTTGCCCATAGTATCTAGAAAAGGAAAAAAAAACATTTCTGTACTAAATTTCACAACATATTAGGATCAAGAATAAGACCAACGTTTCAATGAAAAATGAAGATTGATAGCAAAACGATTTTTTGATTATAATAGTATGGTCATTATAATAACAATTTAGAAAACAGCAGTGTCCTGTCAATTTGTAAATATGTATTGATTATGTCTAACATAGTAAATGATATCAAAAGAAAGTATGTTAAACAAAATGAAACACGATTTGGTACAGACAAGAAATCAGTAACAAACAAGACCATTATAAACAGTTAAAAAAAACATTCATTTCTGGCTGAATTTAGCAAACATTTTACCTAATCTAATTGTGAACTTATTTATTGGAAAAAAAGATGTTTTTTCAAATTTATATCAAGGTGATTTCAATTTTTAATTTCAATATTAGTGCTTAAGAAGAAATAATTTTGTTAAATGCGAAGATGGTGACCGTTAACACTGTGCACAGCCGTAATGCATAAACAACATTAAGGTCGACCTAACATGCCTTTACCAGTTTATAAATAGACCGTTTTCTCTATACTCGTGTCTGTAATACTGAACAGCTTATTTAAATTGCGTTTTTCCCCTTTCGAAAGTCGATAACAGGCTCAGGCACATTTTTAATTTAGGTTGAAACTGAACAATTTATTTTATTAAATGCTCGCCCTTAAATTAAAGAAAGAAGTAGTCGTTAACCTCTTCTAAGGAATGAAATGGTTATAAATTTCTTCGTCGAACTATGTAACCAATTTCTTAACAACAAAACATTAATTTTAATTTTCAATTTAAGATAAAAATAATTGCCTTAAAATGAACACAGTAAGTCAACATTTCTTTGAACTTTATGTTTAAAATTGAAAAACATATTTCTCGCCAACAACGTCGGGAGGAGGGGATATGTCAACATTTGCACTAAACTAAGATTCACAATAAAATTGTTTCTATGGGAATAAACCAAAGGTTAAAATTAATCAGTCCTAGTTTAACTTTAAACTGCTGTTTATTCCCATGGCAGCAATTATAAAAACAATTGTTCCTATGGAAACAAACAGGAGTTTAAAGTTAAAGTAGGACTGAGAAATCCAGCCTCTCAGTGATTGAAGTAAAGGCCCTAAATCTAGAAAAACGGTAGCAATTTTGATAAAGCAAAAAAGGAAGAAAATTTGTTGCTGTATTTTTCATATAAAAATAAAAAAAAATAATACATCCGTCTGTTTATCCATGTAATTAAAACGGTTTAGCATTCATCAAACTCCTGTTATCAATATAATTTACGAAATACGCTTTGGATGTAGCTTATACATCATAGAGTGCAAAGACCGGTTATTGCTTGCTTCATTTAATCAGCGGGTACGAAAAACCGTGTAAATTAAAAACGTGTGTTCTCTGTTGTTTCCTGTCTAACTGAGTTTTCGATTTGCCAAGTAAAGGTAAAACGAAGTTTGTTTTTATTTACTTATTCGGTTAGTGTACGTGACTGCTGAACTGATTTCTGAAGAAACTAACTGGCAATATTTTCATTCCATCTATTTTTATAAAAAAAATCGTATTTTCGCCAAATCTTTTCTATGTTGAAATCTAAAAGTAGTACGTTTTCTGGAAAAATAAATTGGCGAATTCTTGCACACATATTATTGTAAAATGTATTTGTTAAATATTTATGTTATTTTTTAGAGGTATAAAAACATAAACTAGGTAATAAAATCCAAATATTTTTTGAGTTTTCTTTTCGTATGCTCTTATGCCAATTCAATGTTTAATTTAAAATGAATATTATTTGATATAAAAAGCTAGCATAGTTTTGAGTGATTTGACAACAATTGTTACGAAACGTTTCACTACTTACAGTACTGTATCAATTTTGACGACTCCATTAATGATTATAACAGAATAATAGTTATTTATATTACAAGTGGGATAGAGACATCATTATTATGAGTGATAAGAGCACGGAATATTATAATGATGCACTATCCCACTTGTAACATACAACGTTTTATCTACGCATACATGGTTTTTATTTTTATTATTTTAAAAAGTATTGTCGGAATTAGCAATTAGCAACCGAAATCGCAATAGCCTGGTTATAGCGCAAAAACATTATAATCGCATAAGAATATCTAATAAATTTTTTCATTATAAAACTAGTCTTATAATAAGTCTCATTATACAACCCAAATGAGTTACATAATATAGCTATTGTGAAACAGGTGTAGATAAACTTCATTATGAAACTGGCTCCAAAAAATTTTAAAAATTTTGTCTCCATAGCTTTCATTTCAACCTTATCTTATGTATGGCGTTTAGATTTGGTTTAATATTTAGCTTACCATCTTATCATCTTTTTAGTTAATTTCTTAACCTTTGAAATAATACTCTGAGTGTTCATAAAAATAAGGAACAACGTTCAAACACTCAAAAAACTTTTCCTTAAGGCGGTAGGACACCGTAAAGTTGCCGCACTCAAATTATTCATTAGGCTAAAGCAATTAACTTTTTTCAAGAAATTTATTAATTATGTGACATAATAAAAAAAATTTCAATTTTTCCTCCACACATTTTAAGGGGCAAAATGTTTTCAAAGAAAAGTTGAAAAAACTACTTTGAGGGGGCAACTGTAAGGGAGAGTCTACCTTCTTAAGGATGAGTTTATCGAGTTTTCTGAATATTTTTTCTTCTGTTTATGTACCGGGTGTCCCAATGGTGTATTTATTCTGTGAAGCTTGCAGGAATAACAAGTAGAGAAAAAAAAGATTAAAGAAAGTTATACTAGACATCACGCGGCATATTTTAAAATTATTTTCAACTATACAGGGTGTTCCAGAAACTGTTGGTGCAGAGAAAGCGATTTTTTAAATGGAACACTCTGTATATTCTTTTAAATTTAGATGTCATAATTTTACCTATGTTAACGTCAAAGCATCAAAAAAAAATGTTCTAAATGTTGTACTTCACGTGCAAAAATTCTAATTAAATTTAAACTTTCTAATATAAACAATTTTTGTTCATTAGAAAGCATTCTGGTCACAATTTTAAGAATATTTTAATATTTGTTCGTTGACAAATCTGGATATTAATTGTCATAAACAAATTTATTTAACACATACGTTTGGAGATTCCAAAGCCAACTCTGCCCTGTTTTCAAAAAATTGCATGGTACTACGTATTTCTGAAATAAAAAATAGGCCATTCCATTTAAAGAAAATGAGATACTGAGTGCTTCGCAAGTACTGCTTGACGTATGAAAATCTATATTCACGTATAAAATAAATGGTAACCAATTTTGTAATTAATTTTTTGATAATTTCATTATTGTTGTCTTATAATCGTGACACAGCACGCATTTTCTAACCTGCAAATTGTGTCGTGGATAGCAAATAGCAACGAATACTGCTGCCCCATGAGCTATTATGCATGAGATGGCGGCCACTGCGGACAATAGCGTGTCATCGTAAACTTGCAAATTTTTTGGCTGCAAGTCGGCTGGCTTGTAATGGGGCATCCGAGCATATTCTGTATAACTATTTTGGCCCTATTTGGCGCATCTTCAGCAGAACATTATTATTGTTGTTGCAAATTTTTGTTTTTGTTATGTGACAAAGGCAAAAGGAACTTTGCCGTTTCTTCTCAGATTTTTTTTTTTAATTAATTAAGCAATAATCATCAAAAATTAAATTTAAATTCTGTGATCAGAGTGCCCGCTTTTCAATTGTATGTTGATATTAAAAGTTATTTACTTTACACCAGAATAATTTACTGAGTTATTTTTCTATTTTGAAAGCGACTTATTTGTCAACATTTCAATCATGATTTTTTTTAATTCAATTTTAGCTTGGTCAGTTTAAATGATGAGCCCCAACATCTTCCATCCTTTGTAAATTTGTTAATTTTTTTCTTTTTTGGTTGTTTAGATCGAACGAAAACGACTAACAGTAAACTTAAAATATGAATTTTAAGATTAGTATAGAAGCGGACAAGAGGTGATGTGCGATGATGAGTCGACGGATTCGGCAATCTCGTTACCTCGGGAGCTCTACAAAGACTTTTTGCCGAAAACTCAAGCCGTCTTTGCGGTCACCATAAAACAGACTTGATGGGTTCACTGAACCTTGCATACAACAAAGCAGGACATGTATGTCACTAAATAAACCACCTGCGGACTTGACTTATATGGTTAAATAAACACGAGCTTGCAAAATATATTAAAAAATAAATGTTTATAAATAAAACAAAAAAGTTGCAAATATTTTACAGAATATTTTCCTTTAGGAAAAAAAAAATTTCGAAACTCGTAAGTCTCATTTGATTTAATGTTTTTCCACCACATAACCGCAACTAATCAAGAGATAAACTAATCTTTATTTACTTTATTCTCGTACTCGCAGTTATAATTTATCTGTAGGTATATGATTTTAAGAACCTGTATGTGTATGAAAATAACCGCACAACGAAAACTTTAATATGTTGCTCAATAAAGAGAAAGTATATTGTTTGCAGTTACACAATTTCGATTTTTTGCGGTGCTTACTTCAATTCAATTCACTTTTCGTTGATGTTGTGTTTGTACAAAGAGAACTTTTTAAAAAGTCGCGTAATCATTTCGAATGAATCACGCACTCCTTTTACATGAGTGTGAACCTATCAATTATTTTACGTTTAATTTTATATCTACATTATAACGGCGCGATATGCTATGCCATTTATTTACCGATAATTACAACAACTATTAATTAAACAATTATCCGTTACAATGTTCTGTTCTTTTATAAACAGCCCTGCAGATTCATTTACATACATTCGTATACATGCATGTCGGCTGAATAAAGAAATGAAAATATTCCTAACGGATTTTCTGACGCATAAAAGTTAAATTAAAAAATGAATGTTAATCTTTTAAAATTAAGAAATTCTAATAGAATTCTATTTATGTATTATATACCACAATTAACCACGTAAACAAAGTAAAACGTATATAGGCGAGATAAGTAGTTTCGATCTAACAAATAAAATTGTTTATGATTTTTATAGGAACACAAAGCGCAGAATGACGTAGATAAGTATTTTTCATAACACGTGTAAACTTTAATTTTTTTGTTTCTTTAAGATGAAAGTGGTAAGCTAATTTTACTCACAGTGTGAGCTTTCAGTTTGTTGGTTCCGGTTTTATTTTATTTATCATTTTAAGCATCACGTCGTATATTTTTGACGTCATCTAATTCAGTATGATTTTCTTTATTCAAGGATGTGGCGCACACCAAATGCGTCAATATTTCATTCAAACGTCGAGCACAAGTAAACATTTAAAAACAGAAATATGACAAAAGCAATACACGTGTATAAATTTTTAGTCTCTTTTTTAATGTGATTGCAATATCATGTTAATTAACACAAACAATTTTTTGTTGTAATCGATGTAACCAACGAAGTGCGCACTTAAGTGATAAAATCTTCACCCATGACTGTCAGTCAGTTCAATTATATGGGTTTTTAATGGATGCAATTAGTCTAATGAAATAATTTCTCTTACTTACTTCTTTAATTTACAATTCTAAATTGAAAACGAACTCATTCATTAAATACAATTTTCCAGAGAAAAATAAATGCAAATTAATATTTACAAACAATAAAGATGCCACAGTTCAAGGGTAATACACAATGTTATTTGCGTGTTTGAAGGTCCTATTCCAATAAAACCGGAAATAATGGGCAAATATTGTCTGGACTGAAAATAAATATCTCATGATAAAATAAGACACTGGAAAATAAACCAAGTTATTTAAAAGAAAATGATACGCAGGGTTCTGTAACAATAGGATCTAAAAACTAACTATTAATATTAATTAATTAATATAGTATTACCAGTAGAAAGTATGAATTTCGTGATAACCACAGAATTATGTTTGCGGAGTTTTTAATTACATTGATGTCAAGGTTGGATCAACAAAAAAAGAGAAAATACGCAAATAAATGAAATCGGTCAGAGGAAGCGAGCAAATGCACAATGTGCACTTAAAATCAACAGTAAAGAAAATTTTAAACCCGAAATTAACGTTCAAAATTCGACGTGCATTAAATCTGGCACGCATTCAAAAATTCCAAACTACCAGTCTAGATATACGTCAATTTCAGTTTGGAAAAACTGAAATGAGAATGAATGTCTCAGTATTTATAAACTAATCTCTCCGGCGCCATTGTCTAAAATCGTAAATAAAATTATTAATTCGATTATTTCGTTACTTCATCGATTAACGTGATGCATGTTTTTCACAGAATTTCTAATAAATTTCTAATAATTTATATTATAAACTTCGCCGCAAAATTAGAGGATATTTAATGTTGTAGTAAATAAATTGAATATTTCAAAATAAATCAACTTATATTACAATTAAAATATGATTTTACATATATTCTCGATATTCCAACGCAAAAGTATTTAAAGAATAAAAAATTTAATCAAAAAGTCATAAATACAAAAATTGTTTTTTAAACAAAAAACGTCAAAAAGCTTGAAAAAGTCATTAGATGTGGTTGTCATCACGTTGTCATGAACAGAAATAGACAAAAACGCCACTTATCTGAAACTGAGGTCGTCAAATTGGTGACCCTGATGGAAGAAGGCTACACTCAGCAAGAAGTTGGCCGACGATTAGGGGTGGGTCAATCTGTGGTCAGCAGAGCTTTGCATAGGTACCGCGAAACTGGTAGCTATCAAAGGCGACGAGGCCAAGGCAGAAAAAAGAAAACCACAATTGCAGAAGATCGCTTAATCAGAATAAGTGCAAAAAGGCGACGGTTTTCTACTGCTAGAGCGCTAAAAAACGACCTCCTGCTTGCCATTGGTACAGCAGTCAGTACGGATACCATTCGAAGGAGGCTTAAAGATGCTGCATTGAAGCCGTACCGACCAGCTACTGGACCAGTTTTAACAGCAGCCCACAGGAGAAACCGCTTAGTATTTGCTCGTAGGCATGCTGAGTGGCAGATTGAAGACTGGAGGCACGTTTTGTTCACCGATGAATCCAGATTCTGCCTTTCGACAAATGATCGACGTGCTAGAGTCTGGAGAGCCCCAGGTGAACGATTTACGCAGTGTGCCATACGAGAAGTCGAGCCATATGGTGGTGGATCCGTTATGGTGTGGGGTGGTGGAATAAGCCTTGCTGATCGCACCAATCTTTTAAGAATAAATGGTTCACTGACTGGTGTACGATACAGGGATGAAATCATAATCCCTGTTGTAGAACCGTTTGGTGCTCTACATGGACCAGAATTTATTTTTATGCAAGACAACGCTTGGCCGCACATTGCCAATGTTGTACGGCAGGAACTCATTGCCGCCAATATCAATGTTCTTGAATGGCCACCACGTAGCCCTGATCTTAATCCCATAGAGCATCTTTGGGACAATATCGGGAGAAAGATTAGGGGTCTTGAAAATCCTCCGCAAACATTAGATGCGCTCTCCAATAATTTGCAAGAGGTTTGGGCAGTAATCGGCCAAGAGGAGATTGCCGCCTTAATAGAGAGCATACCCAGAAGAATTGCAGCTGGCATAGCAGCAAGGGGTGGACACACCCGCTATTAATCGTTGTTTTGATTTTAAGTTTAATTTTTCGTTTTTACTATTTCTTGTTTATGATGAAATGTTAGAGTTGGTATAAAAGTTATTGAATTCAATTTTGTTTTGTTTGCATTACAAAGTCTGAAATAACTTATTTTAAGATTTTAAAAGCTATAATGCCATGTTGACCAAACATTTTTAGTATTTTACTAATTATCCTCTAATTTTGCGGCGAAGTGTAGTTAAGATATTAGGAATTCTGTAAAAAAATATTCTTATCAATAATAAGGTAGATACACTATTAATTTATTTACAATTAATAATTCAGGAGTAAGAAAAAGATGAATAAATTATAGGGTCAAGTGGGGTAAATATGCAACACGCAAAAATTAGGGTAAAAGTGAAACAGCCCTGTAATTAATTAACAAATGTATTTATTCTGAAACTGCAAGTGCTATTATTTAACTTGTAGATTTATTAAGAGAAAATAAAAATATGAAATTGTTGCTGCAAATTTTGTACTGTCCAAGAGGTATTTTCGAAATGGGTATGAAAACCTATGAATTAAATTTCATATATGTGTTGTACAACTTTCCATGTAACTGCAAAATAAATTGCAGTTTCAGCTTTATATTGATTTTGCACAGAGCAAATAGGTCACAGATCATAATGCCCTTTTCGTTTTATTTTTCCACTAATTAGTTTTTTTTTAATAGTAATTTGAATTTTTGGGAAAAAGTGAAACAACATTTAGGGAAAAAGTGATATAGCTTGTGGGAAAATATGAAACAATTTTATGCAGGTTTGTGCAAGATTCAACAGGACTTTGTGCTTCGTGTTGTGAAATGCAAGGAAATAAGTTAGTTGATTCCGGCCAAGAATCTTCTTGAAGATCAGTGACAGTTTCAGTTAAAAATTAACAATGCCAAGAAATTATATAAAATTATAACGTGTGTCCAACAATTATTCTAGTCCTGGGTGGCTGTAGAGTTAAACATTTTTAACTAATTATTGTTTCGAATGGCATTAAAACATTAAATACGTAAAGAAACATTTATTTGTTGTCTAACAGTCAATATTTGAGACTTCAATTCAACGATGCGAAGTAAAAATCGGCATTTACGTGTGATATCACAGTCCCCCAGGACTACAATAATTGTTGGATGCATGATATTATGGTAGTTTTGATGTATCTTTATTATTTGTAACAAAATAATAAACTTTTTTCGAGCTTAATAAAGTCTTAAAGGACCATTCTGACGATACGTCCGGGACGTCATTGCGTCCAGGATGTTATCCGTTCGTATAAACTCGCCACTGCATTCAATTAAAGTCGAATAAAAATATGGACGTTGCAATAAAAAACATAGCTACGCCTATTCTAGAGTCGAATTTATTCTGCCGTCGGAAACCTCTTTTATTAATTCTTCAAATTTGTAACGCAGGAAAAGCTCTTATGGCGATTTCTGTATACGCGTTAATAAAATAACTCGCACTTACATGTATAAAATGATATTGTTTTCAAGGTATTTAATAATAAAGTGTTTACTACGTTTTGTACGAGTCTCAGCCATTTATAAGTTTACTTGACACAGCAAAAAAAGTATCATTCATTTATTTACGGTAAAATAAATAAAACAAGATTTACAAAATATTTTAAATTTGTCGATAAATTTCGAGCGTTGATAATTTTTTTCCGTGTACGGCATGCATACGGAAAAAATCAGTAGTTCAAAAATACTCAAAAATGTTCGTAAATATAGTGCTCTCTTGCGCAGGCATTCTTCAGGCTTCAATGCGACCGAAAAGGTATGTGGTAAACGCAATGTATATTTACGAAAAAGATCCTGCAAGATAAAGTGCAATTAAAATTAAATAAAATTCATTAAAAAATGCCGACAGTATAAAAAAACACAATTCTCCAATTCACGCAAAAAAGCACTGTTTACGAGATTTTATGATGCCTCGCCGCCGCCGCTGCCTTCTTGCTCGACTTTGTGGATGAAGTAATAAATACATTAAAAAAAACCTTTGATTCTCACCGCTCTATCAACTCATCGGGTCCAACAGGAGATTTTTCGCGGAGAGAATTTAACCAAATCTTACTAAGCGCATGCGAAATTATAAATTTTTTAAAAACTCCGCCTACCTTCTAGCGAGTTTATACGAACGCCTGACGTCTTGGACGCAATGACGTCCCGGACGTATCGTCAGGATGCTGCTTAAACTGAAATTCTTTATTTCACATGCGTTTTGACGTTAATTTTAAAAAGTAAAACCGCCGCACATGTTTTCTATACAGTTTTTCTCGCTCGTTTAATTTTTGCCCTGGAAATGTCAATATCACGTGCAATTTGGGAGTTTTTAGGTTGTTTCTCATTTTCCCATCCTTGTTTCATTTTTTCCCAAAATCGAGGTTAAAAATGAAACGCTCTTTTTATTTATTTTTACTAAATGTATATCTAATTTAAACAAAAAACATGCATAATCAATAAGATGCATCTAGTATGGAAATCAGATATTTCAATTTGTGTTTTTAAGTGCCCTAAAAATCGAAAGTTGTATATTTTGTTGCATATTTACCCCACTTGACCCTAATTTAATTATTACCACGGTTCAAAGTTAATATACAATTGATTCTAAAGTTTCAAAATACATAAATAAATAAAAACAACTGCTTCAATTAAGATGCAATGAAATAATCCAATAATCCTTACTTGAGCTCACAAGACGTTCACTTAAATCAATTTACTTCTAAGGACAGGATTTTTTTTTAATACAGGGTTGCAACTAGTAATTAAACGTCCACTATGTGGACTTATCATCAAATTCAAATTTTATTTTTTGCATCACATGGCATGGAAATCTAAGACTACGCCCATAAGAAAAAAGACAATTGACAGTCTTATCTGCGAAATTGTCAATCCTAACCTTCTTCTGACTGTATTATAGCGTTTGCGATTGATTGCACTAGTGTGCACTCAGAGTATTTTAATCTCATACTATTAAATGAGGTTAAAGCAAGATGCAAATACTCTAAGTGGAGGAACCAATGCAAGTGAATCGAAAAGCCATTATATTGCCCATGGAATTTCACATAAAATCACCGTCTTAAAGAATAAATAAAATATATGTACCTACAACTTTTTCGAAATAGAGAATTTTCCATTTTTTGATAGACCCCAACTTTTTTGTAATGTTTGTAATCTTTGCATCTCATAGTTTCTGAGACCCCATACGGGGTCTTTAATTAGTTGTAACCTTGCATACATACTTATTTTCATTTCAAAAAACGCCCTAAGCCATAACTCCTTTATTTATGGACTCATTTTAAAAAACAAAGAGGCAAATGAAATGAGATTAAAAACACTATGAATTGTGGTTAATACATTTTTTTTTAAATTACCTTCATGGTCAAACGGCTGTCAACTTTTATTTTTTAAATGGCTCTGTATATTTTTTATTATTGTATCTCGTAGAGCTACTTTTTCTAAATTCAATAATGTGCAGCACTTTAAGTTTTGACCAGCAAATATTGCAGAAAACATTAATGAAAGAATTGAGTGTGCACTTGTAAGTTGCTATGTGAAAAAAATTCGCGCCATTTCTTTCTAAACCATGTACTTTCTGAGGAATGTAGGGATGAAGTTTCTGCTTTTTTAAAACACTCTGCACAGTAACTTTTGATATTCCAGTCAAACTACCAATTTCGATTATCAAAAACACCATAATGTGTGTTTAGTTTAATTGTTTTTTAATTATCTTCATAGTCAAACGACTATCAACTTTATTTTTTAACACTAGCGTTAAAAGTTGTACAAAACTTTGGTTACAATGGATAATAATCAGTTGACTGACTTATTACAAGTTTATTTTGAATGCAATAAGAACAGCAGTCAAGCAGCGCGACTCTATAGAAAGTACATGGTTTAGAAAGAAATGAGCGAAGACAGGTTTTTTGTAAATTTTATTTAAACAAAAGACAAGAGGACGCAATTTTTTTTCAAAAAATTATTTGGTCCGACAAGTGCACTTTCGGCACTAATGGCATCTTTAATAGAAACAATTCTCGATATTGGTGTCAAGAAAACCCCAAGAGTTCTTGTAGAAATTAATTTTCAACGAAGGTTTAGTCTAAATGTTTGGTGTGGCATTTTATGAGAGCGATTAATTGGACTATTTTTCATAGATAGTACCTTAAACCAACAAAAGTACCATGAACTTTTGATTGAACGCCTACAAGACGATTTCTTTTCACTTAGCAACTTACATTTGCATTTTGCAAACTCGATTCCTTCATTAATGTTTTCTGCAATATTTGCTGGTCAAAACTTAAAAGTGTTGCACATTATTGAATTTAGAAAAAGTAGGTCTACGAGATACAACAATAAAAAATATACAGAGCCATTTAAGAAATAAAAGTTGATAGTCGTTTGACCATGAAGATAATTAAAAAAAATAATTAAATTAATAATTTTAAAAAAACACACTTTGTAAAAAACTCGCTTTTCGTCTCATTTCATTTGGCTCTTCGTTTTTTAAAATTAGTCCATAAATAAAGAAGTTATGGCTTGGGGCGTTTTTTGTAAGATATCCTGTATATAAAAATATTTTTTAAAAATCTTTTCACTTCCTTTTACACTGATTTATTACAAATTAATTTTAAAGTATTTTTTAAACGCAATCAGAATTTTTCTTTTATGTATTTAATCAGGTATTTAATTTTCTGTTTTAATAAATTGATAAGAAAAACAAAAACGTACATTCATAAATAGTAACTTACATATAATATACAGGGTGTTGAAAAAAGATCGACTGGACTTTATGACATTCTTTAAGAATCACAAGTTGAATTTTCTTTTTTATATATATGCTTGGTTCATCAAATTTATGTATAAAAGTTCCCACTCTTACAGTTAAAATTTTATTACAACATTAAAAATTTAAATAAATAGAAATGTTAAGAAAAAAAATCAAACAAAATTATTTATAGAATTGATATATTGTATTTTTATTTTGATAGGATATCAACAAATGGAAATTCTCATTAATGGATAATCTATCCGATTTCCAAGAAATTTCTTGCTTGCAAAATTGAAAAATAAAATTGGTACTTCATTTATTGAGCAGTATCTTTTTACTCTTCTAAACAATTTTATTTTTATGCTTCAATATTTATTTAAACATAAGTAGCTATATCTTTGAAGTAATTCAAGATAAGGAATTTCTGTTTTAATATTGTATGTTTTCTATGTATAATGAGACAAATGAGGCATTTGCTAGCAAGACTTGCCAATCTTTATTCAATATTCCATGTACTAAAAAAAAACTAATTAATTAATTAATCTTTACATAAAAATTTTACAAAACAGAAAAGTCTTCACTTTATAAGTTAATCAATCAAGGAATTGTTACCAAGTTTATCAATAAGCATCTTTTTCACAAAAACACTTGACCTCAATAGGGGCATTCAAAAAGCTTCAATAACTGATTATAACACACAGAAGATTCTTCTAAACCATCAGAGCTAGAGACATAGAAACGTTCTATTATTGAGTGCTTATCCTGTATTTATCAACAACGTTGATTTTCTTCGGTTTATTCAAGAAATGAGTTCATATTTTTTTAATATCTCTTATACAGGCTGTAAGTAGATAGTTAGCTTTTATTTTTTATTAAAAAGAGAGGAAATTAAAAGCATAAGTAAGAAAAACTTTCGCAGTTGAAATTTACTATGTTTGAACCAATTTTACCAAACTCACTTTAGGCTGGGTTTCTCAGTGCTGGTTTAACTTTAAACTCCTGTTTATTTCCATAGGAACAATTGTTTTTATAATTGCTACCATGGGAATAAACAGGAGTTTAAAGTTAAACTAGGACTGAGAAACCCAGCCTTAGAGCCGATACTTTAGTCACTGATTAACATTAACCTTTGGTTTATTCCCATGCTTACAATTGTAAAAGACAATTGTTTCTATGGGAATAAACCAAACATTAAAGTTATCCAGTGACTAAAGTATCTGCCCTCAATACCCTTACGACTCAAAAGTACCCGAATATTCAATTAAAATTAAATAATTACTGATAATAAGTGTGACTAGCAAAAGAGCCATATTATTGCAAGAACTAATGAAAGAAATCAATTTTGCTGTATAAAGATTCAGTGATGTTTTATTTTTATTTAAGTTCTTTTGAAGCGTTTCTCCTATATCGTTTAGTGAATGAAATTTAGTAATGAAATTTATAACTCTTATGGTTTAGAAGTCATTCTCAATGCACACACCACTTAAAACAGGCATCAATTAAAATCAAACAAGAATTTACCTTATATGTGGAATTCCTATTCCGCCATGTAATATCTTGTATAATTTGCTTTCGTATAGTAGTTGTGGATGTCTAGCACGGATTGATTCAAGTTTGACTGCAACTTCCTGAGCAAGAAAGATACATATTTAGCAATTTACATAACAGATTTCATGTGAACATTGCTGCATAAAATACAAAAGTCATGGCATTTTATAACTGCTGTCCTTGGATTTGCAAGAGAATGGCCCCAGTGGGTGGTTTGCTTATGGTGAAGCAATTAGAAAGAATAACTTTTTTACACTGAAAACATTTAATAACTGAAATAATTTTTAATGAACTCGTGTATTTTATGCTGTTTGTAGTATAAATTGGGCCTTTCAAATCCGAATATTCCAAACTGTAAAAAAATAAAAAATAAGTTATGAAATATGTCACAAGATAGTTTTGTGCTTATATCCTGCTGTTATAACCTACTTTTTACCATTTTGAAAACCTGTAAGAAATATATTTACGATTGAAATTCTGTTTGTTGTTGTATGTACAATCGGAAAAGTGAGGTTTTTTATTTCGGTTATAGTTTTGAAAATAATAATGCCATAAATAAAGAAGCAAGTTCAACTGATATGGCCGCCAAATCCGAGCAATTGGGTCCGTTGAGACATGTTACTTGGAACAAAGCGAAAGTCGGAGAAACGCACAAAACTACCGCTAAGGTTAACTCCAAGCCCACGCTCATGTTTGAAAGCATTATTTTAAGTATTATTTACCTCGCCATTTGTAATATTGATACCCAAGTAAATGTCACCAAATGATCCACTACCGATTTTCCGAACTAACCGATATTTTCCACCAACTATGAACTCTGGCTTGACGCTTGTCAAAGATGCCATTCTTTTAATTTGAAAATTGTCTATTTATTAGCAAAAAATATAAAATTTAGAACGTGGAGCCACAAATATTTTTGTGCACAGTTAACTATCACTTGTTCTTACAACACCGCGACATGTCTAACGTCGCTGACTGATCGTTGTTTGTGACGTCAGATTACACTTCATCCATCTATCGAGGATTGTAGAAACTTACGTAAATAATATTTCACAAAATAATTTAATTTTAAGATAATCAGAATTGTAATAACTCACGCTAACGTTGTTAATTAGTTTTTACAAAGCCATTCAACAACTCAATAACAATAGAATTATTTAATTTTAAAAGAATTGTTAACACAGGAATACCAACATAACGTCTATGATAACGTCTGTCTAGGAAAAGCTGAGGAAAGGTATTAAAATAAAATGTTATCTTTCAATTAAGCCAAGAAATATTTCCTAATATTTTTTAATAGTTTAAAACCATCATTATTATTTTCCAACTACAAAATCTAAATATTTTATAAATTTGAAGGGAATTTTTTTATTCTGTGAATGAGCGTGCACTTTTTACGGTTCATTTCAAATTGTTCTTTCAGACAGTGTTGCCAGATTAATATATCCGTGAAGTGGTCAAGAATAACTGTTTGTATTGGCAATACAATCTAGAGCATTTTTTTATTCGACTATTTGCAACACTGCAACCGGATATATATTTTGTTGGTGTATTTGGGGTGCGTGTGTTTGCACGCTCACACGCTTTAAGCACTCACGCTTACAAGCGCTATTTTCTGTAGTTCCATTTGGCCTTCAGTCGCTTAAGCTGCTATAAGCAAAAGTGTTTCTTTTGACTATTGTTTGCACAACGAATTCATAACCTTAAAAATATAACTTCAATAGTGAAATTAATCCAATCACAGCTTCCGCAGCTGTTTCCAAGGTGTAACGTTTGTTTATAACATGTTTTTATAACCTGACTATGATCAACTGATCTCCGAATACCTTCCGTTTGGAACATAAGCGTTTACGCTTTTGCTGCCTTACCTCGATGGGATAAGCGATCGAGAGCGAAGACTATGACGTCATAATGACGTTGCTGCTTCGTCATCTAGCAGTTTGTGAGCGTTTGCAAAGCCAAAAGGAATGGTTTAAGCACTGCTTATGAGTGCTCAAAGCAAGTAAGCGCGCAAACGAAACGCACCCTTGGAGTACGTTTAGAAAAATTCGACAGAGGGAGCGTGAGGGGAGATCACGTGACGATTACCGTCAATAAATTATGACTACACGAAGTTACAATTACATTTTTGTCACTACTCATTTTAATTTGTATAATTCTAGATGTGTAACACTACTTTCAGATTCGAAAACATAAACCTAACCTCACAAGGTAACTTTTCCCGCAGTCTCAGAGCACGGGAACTTGGGTTTACACAATGTGCACGCTCCGGTGTTTAGAAATGTGAAACAAATCTAATCGGTAATTATTCATCTCCTTTTATAAACGGTTTGCGTACACTCTAACAATACTCTACCACTTTTCTAAACGCACCCTTGATGTAACTTAGCTTTGAGCTAAGTTCACATGCATTGCGGATACGCAAAATTTTTATTGCGGATCGTTTCTAATTGGTTCAAAATTCAAAATGAACCAATTAGAAACGATCCGCAATAAAATTTTGCGTATCCGCAATGCATGTGAACTTAGCTTTAACAGCGACATGGTTGTAGGTTATGTGAATAAAAATTAGCGTTTTAACTTGAATTTGAAATGTCAAATAACGCTTGTAAAGTGACGGCTGTCAGTGTCAAGCCGTCAACAACCGGAAGTTGCCCCAATTGTACCATTTAAAAATAAAATTCAGCATTGCCAACTCAAACAGAGATTCTTGACCACTTTGTACTACCTAAAATAGTGGCAGAGGGCAGTTCTAAAGGGGTAGATTTAAAATATGGGAAAACAGAAATTAATTTAGTTAGTTGTAACAATGGAGGTTTATATTTTCATTTCTTTTCTTAACGGTAATCCTTCTTCCATTTCATATTTTGTAACTACCATGGATATAAAATAATGTGGTAATCCTGCATTTTAGTGCACCCAAAGTGCACATGCGCTAAATGTGCGTTGCGATTCGCTGAGAACTGATCGCCAATTCAAATTTATTTTCATTGTTGGCAAGTTATTCCGTTAGGGTGGGCGCAGACTGATCAAGCAAAAACGTCTTTAGACAAAACGTTTTTGTTTGAACTTGCCAAAATCTGTTTTTTTACATGCATTAAATAGGTACCATCGCACACTGATGAAACAAAACTTACCAACAAAACACAACGCTGTTAAACAAATTGTTGTGTGAAAAGACAAATTTGCTTAATCAGTGTGCGGCGACATCCAACAAAACGTTGTCCAACAAAACGAATTGCTTTGTATAAAAACGTTTTCTGTCTAATCAGTGTGCGTTACCGGCAGGCACCATCCAACAGGTTACAACAAAAAGCAACGTGTCTGGGCTGTGTTCGAGAACAACGCTCTGGAGTGAAAAAGACTCTGAAAGCCGTTCGATAACGTTCAGTTTGTCAGTCAGAGCAATGTATACAAGCGTTCGAAAACTTGTTGGAGCGTCGCTCTAGTATTGCACAAGTTACTCCAAACTAGACCAGAGTAAAAATTAACTGACTTGCGCAGAAAGATTTTAATCGTCTGTTCTGTTTAGTTTGCTTTACTGTACCTTACTTTAGGTTATGTTTTGATATTCAAGTAAAATCAAATATCTGTTTATTGAATGGTTTATTGTAATTAGGTAGCAAAGATGGATAAAGAACAAGTGTTCGAGCTACAAATTTATGATCCTGAAGAAGAAAAAACGTACTATTTTCTATTGCGTGGCTTTAATCGACTCTTTAACTTTGCTATAACAACTTTTTGGATATTTTCATCTTCTGAACTACTATCGTCAGCATGTAACAATGGGCGCGTTTAGCGAACAGCAGCTGCTGAGTTGCTTACTCAGCAATCGTTTGTGATTGGTTCACATTAAGGTAATAGCCAATCACAAACGATTGCTGAGTAAGCAACTCAGCAGCTGCTGTTCGCTAAACGCGCCCAATATTTCACAAAATAAACGATTACTTAATGCCAACGCACTGGCAACAACATTTATACATCTATTGTTGTCCATCGCGAATGTAAAGTATCTAATAAACTAGAGTTATAATTTTATAATAAAAAAGCCTTGTTGATCACACAGTATTGTTCGAAAACAAATAGTCAATCGAGTGTCGCCCGTGATTGCTCTTACCCTCTCCACAAAAATGTAATTGTCACCCTAGTGCGACGTTTTCGAACACAGCCCAGGGAGTGCAAACATAAATTTTTGTTTGACGTTCGTTCAGCCGACTGTTTTGACTAAAGTCGTTTTGCATCATCAATGTGCATTTCACTCAAACAAAGCGTTGTGGAACAAAACGAAACAGTTTTGTTGTAAAACGTTTATGCATGCAGCATTGTTGCAAGATCAAACAAAATGTTTTTCAGTTCCACAAAACGTTTTGTCTGAAGACGTTTTTGCTTGATCAGTCTGCGCCCACCCTTACTGGAGTTGTAATATTACATATTTCTAAAACTAAACTAGTTCTCTGTAATATTACAACGCCATCTTTTATATCTGCAAGAAGTAACAGAAAACTCGAAAACAATGGGCGCATTCAGGGACGCTCAGCGGCTGAGAGGCTAAGTAAGCAACTTCCCTGAATGGACAAGCTGACAGACCGCTGAAAGAAAGCCGCTGAGATAAGGGGCGCATTCAGGGACGCTCGGCGGCTTAGCTAAGCTGTAATTTAGTCAGCGTTTTCTAAGTGTCAGCACACAGTGATTCTCTGAACGAAGTTCTGAATGGCAGCTGTCTCACACGTTTTGACAGCTTGACTTACTATATGGGCGAGTTAAATAAACGGTCAATCCCGTCAATCTGCACAAAATCGTCAAGTCAACGGTCAGAATAAACTACCTGACCAATCATCGATTGGAAAAATTGAATACTGACTAAGCTAAGCTGTAATTTAGTCAGCGTTTTCTAAGTGTCAGCACACAGTGATTCCCTGAACGAAGTTCTGAATGGCAGCTGTCTCACACGTTTTGACAGCTTGACTTACTATATGGGCGAGTTAAATAAACGGTCAATCCCGTCAATCTGCACAAAATCGTCAAGTCAACGGTCAGAATAAACTACCTGACCAATCATCGATTGGAAAAATTGAATACTGACTCAACCGGTAAATTAAAATTATGCTCCCACCACTTTATTTGATTGCGCTGAGGAACTCTGCCTACAATTTATGCGCTGAGTAAATATCTCAGCGGCTTTCTTTCAGCGGTCTGTCAGCTTGTCCATTCAGGGAATTTGCTTACTTAGCCTCTTAGCCGCTGAGCGTCCCTGAATGCGCCCATTTATTCAGCGCACAAATTGTAGGCTGAGTTCCTCAGCGCTACGAAAAAAAAATGGTGGGGGCATAATTTAAATTTATTGGTTGAGTCTGTATTCAATTTTTCCAGTCGATGATTGGTCAGGCAGTTTATTCTGTCCGTTGACTTGACGATTTTGTGCAGATTGACCGTTTATTTAAGTCGCCCATGTAGTAAGCCAAGCATGTGAGACAGCTGCCATTCAGAACTTCGTTCAGGGAATCACTGTGTGCTGACATTTAGAAAACGCTGACTAAATTACAGCTTAGCTAAGCCGCTGAGCGTCCCTGAATGCGCCCAATGAAAAGAAATTTGAATTGGCGGTCAATTTTTAGCGTATCGCAACGCACATTTAACGCATGCGCACTTTGGGTGCACTAAAGTGCAGGATTACCACAAAACTAGTAGCGTTTTCGATTGACCGCACTAGTAGCGCACTCAGAATATCTTCATCTCGTGTTATTACTTGGAAATTCTGAAAATGGATAAGTTTTTTAAAGCTTTTCTCCCTAAAATGTTTTATACATTGCCTTTTTCTCTAACATTCGTAGGTACTTTCGAGTTGTGAAATTTTTGTGTGAATTTATTATTACTCAAGTAAATTGATTAAAAAATGACTGACGTCCCGTGGAGTAACTTTGAACACTGTGAATGGGGGCACGTTTGAACAGTTCAAATGTGCCTCACCCAGAGTGGGGTGTCAAACACTGCAATTCAGTCATCGTCCACTCGCAAAAATATTACTTCTGGTTTTCAGAAGACAGGGATTTGGTCTTTCAATAGAAATATTTTCTCTGAGAGTGACTTCATCGCTGCAGGAACACTGTATCCACTAATGTTGGAACAGGGGCCCAATTCTTGAAATCACTCGACAAATGTCGTATGCGACATGACGTCAAAATGACGTAGACCCTCATACAACACCATATACAAATCGTTCGGAAAATGCGTCATAATGCGACATAATGTCGAATGATTTCAAGAATTGGGCCCCAGATGGATCTTTAGGTCACAATAGCAACAATAGTTGCTGAAACTACTGAACCTGTTCCTAACAGATACGCCTGTGAAAGGCAGGATTGAGGCTGCCCATGAGGCTAAAAAAGAGAGCCCATGAGGCTAAAAGAGGCCATGAGTGGCCAAAGTACCAAAAGTAAAAAGAGCTGTACTTGCTGACAGTGGTTCTTCATCATCATGAATCGGATGATGCTGATGATCACCAGTCAGACTCAACAGAAGAAAGTCAATAGTTGCCATTAGATGAATTCGATGTGGACGATTTTGTCATAGTGAAGTTCTGTACGAAGAAAACTATTGTTGATTATGCTGGGGTCATAACTGATAAACATGAGGATGAATATAACATTAAGGGTGGGTTTACAGAAACGAAATCAAATATTTAATAACGATTAACTATTTGATTGAGCTTAAAATTCGTGTTTCCATAGAAATCAAATTGTTAAACTAAGGATGGATTTACAGAAAGCAAATCAAATATTTAAATGCGAATTAAACTGATTACGATTAAGTTGCCATAAGAATTACATTCCGAAATGTCAAATGAACAATGTCATTAAAATTTTATTGCAATTAAAGTTTCTGTAAACTAGGCCTAAGGCAACGCTAATTTTAATCTCAATCAAATAGTTAATCGTAATTAAATATTTGATTTCCTTTCTGTAAACCCACCCTAAATATTTAAGAAAAAAAGGAAACAAGTTTTATTTTCCAGCCTTTGAATATACCAGTACAGTGGCTTCCGCAGATATCATCAAGAAGTTGTCCGTCACCATGAAGAAAGGCACCGAAACAACATCGGGTTTATTGAAATTTAGGATAAACTTAATAAACATATAACTTCAGATAGATTTTTTGTAAAAAAAAAACTTAATAAAACTTTGAAAAAACGAACTGTTCAATTGTACCCCAGTCCTTGTTCAAATCTGACCCATGGATGGGGTACCTTTGAACGATATGCACTGAAACAATAGATTAGGTGAATAATTCAAAACATTGCAATTCTGTAGTTATTTCCACTGGGGGTTGGGAATAGACATATTTTATTATTGTAAGACACCTACGTCATTTTGTTTGAGTACTTTTCAAGTTTGCAGTAATTTAAAATATGTTCAAACGTGCCCCCTTCTCCCCTACTCTTTTTGGTTTTAAAATTTCTAGTCACCCTACACTGGAGTTCTATCATAAAAGTATCTGGAAGGAACTTACTTACATAACGCTTCCTGCGCTACTGATCATTGAAAAATTCCCAAACTAACCTAAAAGTCATTCACTTTTTAACTGAAGTCATATCAATAACATATCAATGTATCGTATGTGCATATACTATTAATCACAGTTGCTAAATAAACACATAAGATCGTTCTTCACTCAGATAAAACACCAAATCTGTAGTAGTAGTAGTAACTTCCGTCAAACGTAATTACTTTCTCCTGTGCTATATCTTCCCCCGTTGCCTCGGTAGTTCGATAGCTCTACACTTTCTACACTTTTAACACCTTTACCAGTGCCTTTACTCTATTTTTCTCATTCCTACTTACATTATATTATATACACCTCACTCTCTCAGGAGCGGTTGGTGCAGAAAGTGTAGAAAAGTGCAGAGCCTGTGTCAGAGCCATAGTCACAGCCAGTCAGAGCTATCGAATAATAATGAAAATCATTTTATGACGTCATACATGCATGTTCCGTCGCTATAAACGCAGCGACATAAAATTATTGGCGTTTTTCATCTCCGCTAGATGCCGCTGTATATGACCACTTCTCCGCCATTTTTGTATTAAAAAAAGAGTCGACCCCAACTTATCAACGGACAAATCATCAACTCGCATTTCATCAACACCCAACTGATCAACGACACATAATATCAACGACCCAACTCATCAATAGACATTTCATCAACTATTATTTCTATTGCAGTTTAAAAATATTGTGCAATCCTTTTTCGGCAACAATCGACAGCGTTTTGTTTTTTTATTATTTATTAATGTGCGAAGTCATAAGATTAAATAAAATTTTTCATATTTCTTGTATTTTATATTTTTGTCAGTGACCATGTTTTTTTTTTTTTAAGAAAACAAAAGACATCAGAAAATGTTATTAAAAAATATCGAATTATCAATAGTTATAAAAATGTGTCGCCCATCGCTTACGCAAGGTTTACTTCAAAAAGAAAACACCTGTATACTATTTCGTATACTATTTCACATTATAATTATCATATTACTATCTTAATTTACAAAGAGCAAAACCGTAATTTAGAACTGAACCAAAATAAATTGAATATAACTTAATTAAAAACTAAATTTATCTCATAAGATGGTATTTATCGTCTGTTGATGAAATGTCTATTGATGAGTTGGGTCGTTGATGTTATGTCGCGTTAATCAGTTGGGTGTTGATGAAATGCAAGTTGATGATTTGTCCCCGTTGATGAGCTGGGTCGACCCGTTAAAAAAGTAGGGATACATATAGCGTCATTGTAGCGTTTTCGACAGCGTATAGGAATAACAAGTACGGACACTCGCTCGACTCGCTCTCGGCACCTTTGATGTTTATGTACCATCGTGATCATAAAAATCGATACATGCGAAGTGAAATCGACACTTCCATTTTCAAAAAATTTAGTTGTGTAACATTAGGTTTGACACCATTTGTCATGTATTTATTAACCTATAAAATCTCATTCGATTCCAAAGAAATAAATATTCCCTATGATTACTAATACCACAGCATAAATACATACAACAGGTTCTCTCCTTGGCTGGAAAATTTCCCGCGCAAACTGAGCCGCCATGTTCCGGATGGAGAATCTGTCACGTCACCTGTTAGAGAATATTCGACTGGACGCACGGAGTGTTTCTTTTTCTCACTCTTACATGCACTGAAGCGCAGTCGCTCTCTCTCACACTTCTGCTCATTGCGTGCAACGAGAATTATGTCGAAGGCGTCCTTAAATTGCGTATGAATACTCAGGGCCGTATTCATAAAGAACTCTAAATTGTTAAATGATACGATACGATTTATAAAGGGTTTCAATTATGTAAATGAAATGCTAAATCATACGTCGTTTCACAAATAAAAAATGCGACATTGAATTAATTACACTGAATGATTTGATACAGAAAGAAGAATGTTATTGAAAATGAAAAGTCTGGTACGGATTGTTAAAAAGAGACCGAAGCATGGACTGAGATAACCCACAACACGAGGAAAATTTGCTATTTATAAAATTTCAAACGTGTGCACAATCTGATTATCATTTCCCTTCTACTTACCGTATGTTTTAAGGTATAACAATTAATTGGTTAAGTCTACAACACTGGTGTCTTGCCCGATCCCTTGAATTACCTTCCTAATTTCTTTTTTCTGATTTGATACAGAAAGAAGAATGTTATTGAAAATGAAAAGTCTGGTACGGATTGTTAAAAAGAGACTGCATGGACTGTGATAACCCACAACACGAGGAAAATTTGCTATTTATAAAATTTCGAACATGTGTGCACAATCTGATTATCATTTTTCTTCGACTCACTGCAGCAATTTGTAATGTCAATCTTTTAATTATTTGGCAGAGAGATGTTTGTGAAATATTTAACTTCTATTTTATCAGAAGATTAAGAAGTTGATTATTATGCTCATTTTTCGGTCTTCTTCTTACAAGTGATGTGTATAGAATTGTTACTCCAGATTTAGGTACTGAAATAGCTATTTGTGCAATAAGTTAGGAAATGTAATTTTTTCCGTACTAGGCATGGGATGTACATACCACGTACATGCCATGTACGGAAAAAATGGATTTCCTATGTGTCACACACCATGATTTTTTCTACTAGAGTTTGGAAAAGAAATTAAATTTGGATAATTTTAATAATTTATAATTTTTTCTAAATTGAAAAGTGGAGGCAATATTGCTCTGCTTTTGTTACTATAGAGAAACAATACAATATATTATTTTCGCACTTGTTAGGAAATATTCCACTTTTTCTAACTCAAATTAGTATTCTAATGTTAAAGTTAACTTATGTACCTTAATATCTAATCTTCACTCTTGGTAGGTAATAAATTTATGAATATAATTATATTTACAAGAAAATTGTATTTAATAATTAATAGGTTTGCTCCAGCAGCATTTTCTGACTAGTTCGGAACCGTTAAAAACTGTTGCCCACCGAAGTAATGATCGATTTTAACGGCACCGTCAAAATTTGTACAATTTGGATGACTGCATGCTCTTGAACTAGTTACGAAGTGTTGCTGGAACAAACCTAATATACAGTGATATCCACATAAACCGTTCGTCAAAAGTTTTCAAGGTTGCAGTGCACGTAGATATTTGAAATTTAAGGAGCAAGGGTTTTCCGTAGAGGTCTCTTTAAATAAAATAAAATTGTCTTTCCGGTTGTACCGGAAGTCGCTATCAACTCGCTTATTTTAAATGGAATGCTATATTTTTTATCACGTTTTTGAATTCTACATGTAAAAATATGTTAAATTGCAATACATTTCCCTATCTCTAAAATGCATCATTTTTGAGATATTTTGAATTTTCTTAGAAATTTGGATTCTGCAATCTGATTTTCAAGAAATTATAACACAGCTGTTATTGAAGCAATTTTATTTGTAATAGCTAATATTGTAGTTGAAGCTTTAAGGTTCTTAAAAATTCCATCAGCATAATCTATTAAGCTACAGGGTGTCTAAAACGCACCGCTCCACTCGAAGATATTCAAACACAGAAAAATACGTTTTTTCAAATGGAATGACCGATATTTTAATGCACCATTGTATGTGGAATCAAATGCTGCGTCGAACTGTACTAGCATTCCCTATACCTAACTTTAACAGTTTTTGAGTTATGAAACATTTTCGATTTAATTCATAGAAAATTACAATTTTAATAGGTCAAATATTTTTAATTTTATTAAGATAGCATGAAAATTATAACAACGATTACTGTTACTACAAATTTTGTAGTCAACCAAAGAAAATAGAATTTGGCAAGTAGAAATTCACAAATTTTAATAGTTCTTTAATCATCCTTCTCTTAGGACGCTTGTGATCTTATAAAACGAAAAAGTATGAATTTCATTACTTTAAATTGAAGAATAAAATAGCTGCTAGTTTGCAATTCTCTGGATTAGCGTGAAAGTATTTTAAAACGATTGTCTAATTATCTTCGCTATTTGTTACTGATCTTCGTACATTTTATTTTTACAAATTGTATAAAGTTAGATTCAAACTTTCCAAACTATGTTTTATTCATAGGAGACAAGAAGGGCACATTTGATTGAACACACATTCTCTGCTCTGAACAATTTTAGATCATTCTTCATGAATTTAAAAAATAGATTTAAAATATCAGCGTTTGAGTAACTTTTTTTTGCTTTTGCTTAAAATTTGTAGTAACAGGAAACGTTAAATGCAATTGTTTGTTGTTTTCATAATTAAATCAACAAAATTAGAAATATTTAACCTTTATAAATGTAAATTTTTATGTATTAAACCAAAAATATCTTATAACTGAAAAACTGTTAAAGTTAGGTATAGGGAATGCTAGTATAGTTCGACACAGCATTTAATTCCACATACGATGGTGTATTAAAATATTGGTCGTTCCATTTGAAAAAAAGTATTTTTCTGTGTTTGAATATCTTCGAGGGGGGCGGTGCGTTTTAGACACCCTGTAGTTTAATATATTATGCTTATGGAATTTCTAAGAACCTTAAAGCTTCAACTACAATATCAGCTATTACAAATAAAATTGCTTCAATAACAGCTGTGTTATAATTTCTTGAAAATCAGATTGCAGAATCCAAATTTCTAAGAAAATTCAAAATATCTCAAAAATGATGCATTTTAGAGATAGGGAAATGTATTGCAATTTAACATATTTTTACATGTAGAATTCAAAAACGTGATAAAAAATATAGCATTCCATTTAAAATAAGCGAGTTGATAGCGACTTTCGGTACAACCGGAAGTCATACAAAGACAATTTTATTTTATTTAAAGAGACCTCTACGGAAAACCCTTGCTCCTTAAATTTAAAATATCTACGTGAACTGCAACCTTGAAAACTTTTAACGAACGGTTTATGTGGATATCCCTGTATGTATATTGAATTAATCTTATAATACATTTTATTTATAATTTTGAATCAAACAAATTTGTTTTTGATAATTGTGTATTTTGATACGTATTAAAAACACTACAGTAATAATAATACATTAAAGAAAGTTTGTTTAAATAAATTATGTATTAGGTTAAAATTGTAATTTCCTGGCTTATAATCTTTATTAGACATATTTTAATTTAACTGTTGTAATGTAACACTTTAAGCTTAAGCTGTTAATTAGTAGTTAGTCAGTTTACTTCGTTTTATACAAATAAAGTTTACGATTTCAATATATACCGTACAGATCTACTGTAGATATGTCCCTAACTTTAATTTCCATTCAATATGGAAGACAAACAAATATCGATGTTTTATATGTTACATTAAGTGAGGCCATAGGGATTTACATGCTAAAAATTATATCTTAAGTTATATCACAAACAAATTATTAATGTCAGCCTATATGATTGAACGAATGTAGTTCAATAATTTGTGTATATTTTCTTCAACTTTTCACAGTAAAATAATTAAAGATAATTCTAGCAAAGTTCATCTTGTGTCAAATAGTTTAATTTATAACTAAATACAAAAGCTTATTTAAAATTTGTTCCATAAGATAAATTAACATCAATAGTAAAATTTTTAACATGTAAATCCTTATGGCCACACACAAAAAATTAACTGTATTTATTTTGTAAGAATTTTCCACAATAAACAATGTAAACAGTCAATCAGGTGTATTCCATAAGGCAGTGGTTATTTGTCACTTTATTAACACTGTGCTTAATAATAACTTCTTAACCACCGTTTTTAAATCACCGATTGAAGACGTATTTCATAAGCACACGGTGGTTATTTTACAATTTTATACATTAGTTAACTTTATTTGTAAAATATAATCACTGAACATAATTGCATATCTTTCTTTTCAATGTAATTTGCGCTTGTGGAATAGCAAAATGTTTAAAAAGTGGTTAAAAGCGACAACACATGCGCATAATTCAGTGTTTATTAATCACTAATATATGTAATACACTCGAATGTTTGTATTTGGAATGAAGTCACGTTTATTATTACGTACCTACTCCTACATGGAGAGAAAGTCTGGTTAACCCTGGAATACCACACTTATTTTTTGTGACGTGACTTCCACATTGAGGTCTTGTAGACCCCATACAATTTTCGATAATTAATCTACTAAAACATAATTTAAAAAACGTATTGTTTTTCAACATTTTTCTATAGAGTATACTAAACAACATTTATATTAGAAAAATGTTCACTTATAAACTAAAAGTAATATAAAATTCATCAAAACTGAAGAAACATTTCATCTATGCTACCCCAAATAGTGGTAGCTGGTACGCCTATCGATAGAGTTTGCTATTGATAGTGCTGTCGATAGTCCTGGCTATCGATAGTACTATTGGTAATCAGGACTATCGATAGTAAACTGTTTCGATAGGCCCACCATTAATCCCAAATATCTAAAAATGATTTTCCCAGTCTACATAATTTAGCTCGATGTTCTAAGCAATATGGTTTATGACATGACACACACAGAAAATTGGTTTTTCTACCTTTTTTGCGGTCACAAAAAACACATCGAACTTTTTTTGGGGTACTGTCGTTTTCTTTGTTGAAATAGGTACTGTATAGATATATTCTCATCAATTTTTCCATAAATTTTCTACTTCTTTCAATATCTCTGCTTCTGTTCAAGATCTCCTTCTCTCTCATTCTTCTAATTCCATAATAAACACAAAATCGAAGTCAACTAAAAACAAAAATGCTACGTAGACTCCTCACTGGGGTCTGTGAGACCCCATCAATAGATAATATATATATATTATTACTTACTTATTGTACACCTTATATCAAACTCACTCCCTTGATATATCTACTCGAAAAGTAAATTTTAAAGGTGAAAACTACGCACGTGCATTATAATGGCAATTTGCATGGAGTATGTCAGACCCCAGTGTGGTATTCCAGGGTTAGTCCTACGAATTTACTTAACTGAATTAAAAATAGACTTATTCAAGTTAAACAAGTATCTTTTTGACTTAAATAAGTATTGGTTGAATCAAAAATATATTTTGTTCATTCAAATAAATAAAATCCTTGGCCATATATAACCGTGAAAATGTAAATTCAATGCAGTTATCTTTCTCCGTGTATTTTAATATAATTAATCTATTTACGTTTCACTTTATTTTTTTCAAATAATATTTATTAATGTAGAATTAAAAAAATCGATGTGAATCAGTAAATAATGCAGTGGGACAAGTGTACCCTGCAAAAATATTTTAATTGCGGCTCTGGTATTATACATTCTCAAAATGGCGTCAAGGTCAAAAAATCTTACCCTGCCAGATCAAAGGTGCCGACAAACAGTTTCCATTCTGATTATCATGGCCTTCTAAATGAAAAATGAGTTCTAATAGAACTCGCTTTTCATTTAGAAGGCCATGCTGATTATAGCTTTGTTCCTACAGTTCTAAATCAGTTCGGAACTGTACTGCTCATGCGCTCTTGCTAAATATACAGACTTTTAGTAAGAGCGCATGACCTGTACCAAGAGCGCATGAGCAATACAATTCCGAACTGATTTAGAACTGTGTAGGAACAAAGCTAATAATATGCTGTGCTAATACTAACAGCAAATTCAGTTGCAATTGCTCGAATACTGATTTTGTCTTGCAGTCGCGTTCGAACTATTGCTTTTTGAATTCCTTTTAATTAGGGTATTTTTATTTAATTTGTCAAAATAATATTAATGTCAAAATGACAGAAGTTCATTTTAAAGCACGCTTCAATTGACTAAAATTTCGAGTGTAGTCGGTTTTTCTGATTACGATGGTACCTAGCTTCTGAACAGAACAGCGGCTGCTTTAGTTAATAGTTGCAAGATGTCGCTGGAGGCAAGTTGAAAAATTATAAAAGAAAACTTGCTTTACCTTTCTAATCCCCGTATGCACATTTGAGGTTAAATTTCTGTCATAAATAAATAAAATTTGAATTAAACGTCATAATTACTAGTGATATGCATTAAACGTCAAGAATATTAAACTGAGGTTTACATTGTGCAAATGGCTTGCCCGGATTTTATTGTCCGCTAGGGTGCGTTCAGGTACAGTGAGAGTATGTACTTTGTGCGTTTGCTCCCAGAGTGTTTACCCTTAACGTCAAGAATTACACTGCCTCTTCAAGTATTTATGAACGGTAAAAAGTTAACTTAAGTTAGTTGTGTCATTGGTGACTGAAACAATAACCTATATCTATCAAAACTGAAAAATGGGCCGTGACCAAAGATTTGCAGCTGTAATTGCAATTGCAAATTGTATTGTTGATAGTGTAAATAGTATAACGTTGTTAGAAAATGATGAATCAGATATGGATACAGATACAGAAGACGTAATAATAATAAGTGGTTTCAAGAAAAGTAAACAAACTTTGTACTCACATTGTTTGCATTCATTTTAAACTTGAATTCTGTCGGGATGATTACCTAAACATAACCTCAATTACGGTTTTGTCCACTTGTACCAAGTTTAGACCGAGTACAGAAGAACGCGCTCCAAGCATTTACTCTATCTATTTCTGAACTCATAAAGATGATTATCTAGAGTGCGATTAAACTTTTTCTGAACGCTGTAAGAGTACATATTATAGAGCGCGCTCTCTTTAGTCGGAGCGTTATTCCTGAACGCACCCCTACTGTACGTGGTGGTACAATTGCGAATTAAAATCCAAAATCCCAAATGTCAAGAATGTCAAAATGATGAAATGGTAGCATCGTAATTCATGCATTAGTACTCGTGGGAAAACTAGTCTTTTGGACGTTTTAATACAAAATTATAAGTGAATTAACCTAATACTTTCAAATGGCTTTAATCGCCAGAAACGTGACTAAATTGATTGCTCAAGTAAGTTACTGCATTTGGATTTTATGATATTTTGTTATAGTTCCTCATAAAATTTTTGATATTTTTAAGGTAACTCAACAGGCAGGACGAAATTTATACAATTCAGCAGCAGTAGCTAGTTCGACTGTGAGTATTGTTTATATTCTAATATGTTATGTAATGATTTAGTTTCTCAGACCGAAGTTGCTGAAAGACCTGATACAAGAACTACGTGTACCCTAATACCTGGAGATGGAGTCGGTCCGGAGTTGGTGTATTCAGTGCAGGAAGTCTTCAAATCAGCTGGTGTCCCTATAGATTTCGATCCATATTTTTTCTCTGAAGTTAATCCCACTTTGAGTGCTCCGTTAGACAAGGTAGCAGCATCGATTACAAAAAATCGAGTATGTTTGAAGGGAATTTTAGCTACGCCTGACTACAGTCACACAGGTGAATTACAAACTCTGAACATGAAATTGAGAAACGCACTTGATTTGTATGCGAATGTTGTTCACGTCAAGTCTTTACCCGGCGTTCACACAAGACACCAAAACATTGATTGCGTTATAATACGTGAACAGACTGAGGGTGAATATTCCGCTTTGGAACATGAGAGTGTAAAAGGGGTTGTTGAATGTTTGAAAATTGTTACTGCGATAAAATCTCAGAGGATTGCAAAATTTGCTTTCGATTATGCGACTAAAAATAATCGTAAGAAGGTGACGGCTGTTCATAAAGCAAACATCATGAAATTAGGCGATGGTTTGTTTTTAAGAAGTTGTGAGGAGGTATATTTATCTATAAAATAGTTATAGTAAGATATTTAATCATTTCTTTGTCTATAGATGGCAAAACTCTATCCAAAAATTGAATTTGAAAGAATGATTGTCGATAATTGCACAATGCAAATGGTATCCAAACCACAACAGTTTGATGTAATGGTTACACCTAATTTATATGGCAATATTGTTGATAATTTAGCTTCTGGATTGGTTGGAGGTGCTGGTGTGGTTGCAGGTGCTTCATATTCAGCAGAATGTGTAGTTTTTGAACCGGTAAGTAACGTCATCATTGAATATAAGCATTTTAAGTATACTACGTGCAAATAAATATGGTTGAATATTGTTCATAACAATTGTGACAATGTGATGTAAATTATATGATGTAATTCATCATAATTTAAGTCACAGTAAAGCTATGTTTTACATCAGCATTAAATTAGCACTATTATTGTAATTATAATTAACAAGAGCAAGTTTGTATACTGGAGTTTAACTTTGAAAAGAACTGAAAAAATTTCGAATTTGGTTGTATGTGACAATTCATGCAATTTACTGTAAGACTATATCTTATTATGAAAAGAAAAAAAAAACGTGTTGGTAATAAATTAATCTGCTTTTACTTCATTCTTTTCTATTACTTTGACGTCATGATTAGTCTTAGAACCTGTTCGGGAGTTGCCGCAATACGAGGACCAATGAATAGCGCGCATTCATTGTCCTCGTATTGTGTAGCCCGTGGCAACGTCCGAAACGTTCAAAGTATAGTCATAATTTCCAGTTAAATTATCAAGTCTGAAATAAAAAATAAACTGATTTCATATCTACAAACTATTGAATTTTTTAAAAGTAATTTTATCAGAGGAAACTTTAAGCACAGATAATAGAACTAGACAGATGGCCCATCAAATGTTCTAAATTAGACGTCCCAATTTGGAGACAAACTCGGTTTAGTTTGAAGATAGCTCACCAAATATGTGGTGGCGCTACTGTTACAATAGCAGAGTGGAAAACCGAAACCTGTAAATATAAGTAACATTTAAACAAATTCTATAACTAAGAGGTGTGATGCAAAGTTTAAAAGGAGAATTAACAGCATATTATAACCGCACGTCACATTATCGTGTACTTATTTATTATTTAAACTTATTTATCTGTTACTTAAAAGCGACATCTGGCGGTAAATGAGCGAACTGAACTTTGGAATTAGCAAATGGTTTGTGACAAATGTTCAGTTTCTTGCATACAAGAGACATCTATTGAGTATTTAACAATCTATTTTTGGAGCGACCATAGTTCCTATCTCGTTGGCTATCTGGAGAGATTTATTATCCGTGGTTTAAGTACCTATTGTTATTAAAATGACATATTTGAAACAGTGCTTTAACAAAGCAATATGAGTTACACATTACGATCACATTCAAAATATTTTAATGCTCTTCTAAGACCTCATTCACTTATTTCAAATTATTCGTTTATTTTTCTAGGGTGCACGTCATACATTTTCAGAAGCCGTTGGCAAAAATGTAGCGAATCCAACTGCGATGTTATTATGTTCTGCAAAATTACTCAACCACGTTAACCTACCCCAGTATGGTAGTATGATAAGAAACGCGGTCGACAAAGTATTAAACGATGGAAAAGTACGAACCAAAGATATCGGAGGTCAATCCAGTACCAATGAATTTACTTACGCGGTCATAAACAATTTAAAACCTCTTTAAATAAGGAACTAGCTACGAAGTAGATTGTGGAATGTTAGAAAGAATTCGAATATCTCGTATTTGTACTCATATTTATGTACAGGAATGTGCTTCAATTGTAAATAAGTAAAGTATTATTAATTTATTAATCGATTATTGTAGGATTAAAGTGAATTAAAGCTGCGTGTTTAGTTTTAAATTATTTTATTTTTTTGGGTACTTTAGATCTAACTTGACAACTCGGAACCTAATTTTTTTTACATCATTGAGTTGTAAATTTTTTTTACATCATTGAGTTGTAATTTTTTTTTCCTTTCTCTCTTTTTTTTACCTTCTACTTGTTGGCCTAGCTAATTCTATAATCCTTTCTGTGGCAACATATTTTAAAGCATTGGGGCTGATAAGGAATGGATCTTCTTTTAAGTCTGCATCTCCTGCATTTACTGTCTCCTTTGGTAAAGCAAGTTGCGCAATTCTCTCAGAAGCTGTTTAAGCAGAACAGTAAATTTAGTTTTAGGTTTTCACTTAAGTAAGTAAGAATTTGAAAACTATACTTACCCACTGCTTGCAATGCTGATGGTTTTACAGCACCAGGAATTATGGGCTCTTCTTTAATTAACCTAAATGCTGGAGGTTTTGCTATTTCTGCTATTCTTTCTGTTATCTCATAAGTTAAAGCTTCTCCCTTAACCTATAAAAGCAAGAGACCGAACAATAAAATAAATATTGAACAAAGTAACATCGGAGGAGTAGGTGGTTTTAAATTAAAATAAAGCATAATTTAGTAAAGTTCTTTTAAAACATCATCCTAGGCCAAAATAAATTTTACAATAACATAAAACTATTACCAATAGAATATTGAAATGATACGATTGTCTTAATATTGAAATACTTACTTTGTATAGGTTCTCTACTGGTTGTTCTGAAAACTTAGGAGTTACAATGTTTGGCGTGGCTAGTTCAGCCATTCTGGGCTTAATTTCTTCCAGATCGACAATAGGTCCTCTCTAAAAATTAGATATTTCAAAATAACGTGCAATTTTAAAATATTCATTAGTAGTTAATTGTATTTTGTTTTAATTTCTGAACAAATCATGTTCAATATAAAAGTTTCAGGTTTGTAATGAATTCTTATTCTTGAAAATTGAAATAAAATTTAATTGTTTCTGGAAAAGAGGTCAATTATACAAGTATGAGAAAGCTTCAGTATCGATAAATGACTAAACTATTTTGTTTAAAGTTGTTTCTTGTCCGATGAAGAAGTGAAAAATATTTTTCACTTCTGACGAAGCTGTCGAACGACGGCGAAACGTTAAGTGTTTTGTGCGTTATTTAGTGTTCTGTTTAAAGATTTTGTGATATTAAATATTTTGATTACGTATATGAAAATTTTTCCTTACAATATAAAGTACTTACTTTAATCGGTTCAGGTTTAGGAATTACTTTCGGCGTTGAGCGCAAGTTCACCCAAAGCGCTCTTTCTTTTTCAAGATCTTCCTCTAATTTCTCCGAACATGTACTTTTAGTTTCCGCTTTTACTGTAACTGTTCCTTTTTCCTTTCCTTTTTTACCTTTCTTCCCTTTCTTACCCTTCTTCCCTTTTTTACCCTTCTTACCCTTTTTCTCTGTTACCTCTGGTATTACTGTGGTGGTTTCTTTGGCGGTCTTTGGTGATTTACTTCTGTGTTTCCTGCGCCTGGAGCGCTTTTTGCTACGTCTGTTTAAAGATCGTTTAGATCAGATAAGAAGTCCTTTGCGTGTTATAATACTTACTTTCTTGCGAGATCTCTTTTTGCCTTCTTGTAATAGTTGTATATGCTGTCCCATGAGTATTCTATTTTTTTATCCATTCTTTTCTCATAATTTGGATAAGTTGTGGGTAGATTAGAAAATAGACGTTTGTTTATGACCAACATTCTATAAATTAACGTTAAATTAAAACTAAACGATAAAATAAATTCAGCGATTTTTTTTTCACGAAGAATACTTTCATATTAAAAAAAATTCACATAGTTTTTGTGGACTATCTACGAAACAATCCTTTATTAATTAGGTACCCTTTCAAATTGCGTCTGGATTGAAAACATACCTTAGAGTTGGTCTAGATAAATGTTCATTTCTTTCTGAAAGCTCAACTGTCAGAGCTCCGGGACTCACTCCTGTATGATACGTCTCGTCTGGTTTTTCATATTTTTGTTGCTGGAATTTTGGTTTCGATAGCAAGACTAATCTCCAGTTTTCTTTGCGTTTTTTTTTGCCTGCTACTGTGGGCGTGGGTCCATCTCCACTCATGGTTTGTTCTGTCGAAGGCGACCCGCGACGTTTAACGTCGGGCGAAGCCATTCCTCGTTTTTGAGAATTCGGAAACTGAGAATTTAGTTGTTGTCCAAGTTATAATTTAAAGTATTTTTTTTTTGATTAAATTATTTTGACGTTACTTTTGATGGTTAAAAAAATTGTTTTTTGTTTTTTTCTAATGTAGTAGTCATGAGTGACTGAGTGTTTTGTTCATGATTCCTGACTGTTCAATTGAAAAGCTCAACAAGTTGGTTTTGATTTTTTGATGAAAGAAGAAAGGGTGGACAAAGGATGACTTCCTAAACCGATTGACCTTTAACAATTCCAAGTTTTTTTTTTGTTTATCTTATTGCTTAGGATAATACAGAATTTTTACAGAAGACGCTAATTTTAGGTATTTCAGTTACTATTGCAAATTCATTTTTAAATTATTTATGTCTAAATCTGTACTACACAAGAATCTGCACGACTATTACTGCATTTTTCATAGGAAACGGAGAAATTACAATGATATTTTGTAAACCTAAATTGTGGAGATTTTCAAAAGACACCATCTCTGACTAATTTCTCAGAAATAAAAATGAAAAAGGCTCTACCTTCTAATTCGTTAAGGTCTAATATACACTGAAGTTTTTTCAGGTAAATGAGATATTATTTTGTATAATTCATTTCTCCTTGCGTGAAAGGAAAATTTCTTCATTGCGCCTGATGATTTGCCAATTAAAATCAATATTGAAAGAAAAACACCGTTTATTCATATTTAAATAATTACTGATTCACATCCTCGGTACTTATAAAATAAATATTAAAGTAACGACCGCATGAGCATTTATTATCTGAGATAAAAAAATGAAATTTTTTTCAGGATTTATCCTTGAACTAAATTAAACTTCTCTTAAAGATTTTATAGTTTAGGATCAGTATCTTGTAAATTTGCGAATTTTTCAGAGAGTTCCCACAGTTTCTTCGCCTTGGCCGCATCTGTTGCGCCGCTGCTCAAACTCTTCTCTTTGCAATTCATGAAGTACTTCCCCGAGACACCTTCCAATTCTTCATCAGTTGCTAAGTACACACTAGTCTGACTTCCTTGGACGGGTGTTTTGAAAAAGCCTTTGACGATCAGCTTTAGTGGCCAGTTCAAGGGAATCGGTACGTTTCTCCAGATTCCAGAATCTATCATGCCTGGGTGCAAGCAGTTGGCCGTAACTTGGGTCCCTTCAAGGCGCCTTGCTAATTCCAACGTGAATGGAATATTCGCGTATTTTGATACGTAGTATAAATACAGGGGGAAGTATGAATTGACGGGGTTTATTTTATCCAAGTTTAACGACGCCAGACGGTATAATTCAGAAGCGACTACCACTATTCTACTTGGGGCGGATTTTTTAAGTAGATCTGTAATAGAAAGTGCAGTGAACTTCAAGAATCAGAAGGAATATTTTTTTTACCTATTAGCAAGTGAGTTAGTAAGAAAGGCCCAAAATGATTGGTGGCCATGGTCAGCTCCAATCCATCTTCAGTGACTTTCGTTCGAGATTCGGCGGTTCCAGCGTTGTGTATGAGAACGTGCAATTTGGACTCTGTTTCGTTTATGTCTTTGGCGAATTCTCGTATGGATTTCTGCGATGAGAGGTCCAACTTTTTCACTATGACGTTTTCATTTTTTGTTGTTGCCACAATATCGTCTGAAAGAGCCAGGAATATATTTCAAACCGCTGTTGAGAAAGTGTGGAAGAATTTTTACAAGTTATTTGAAGTTAATTTCAAAATTTTTGATTAAATCTGAATGCACCTGATATCACGATACATTTAAAATTAGAGTTCATTAATTAACAGAACAGTGATAACAAATCATTTTTTTTTGTAAACGTCAATACATACGTATTTTAATGTTTCATAAAACACAAGGATAAATACCTAATTCAAGTTTCTTCATTTCATTTAAATTTGCCACATCTGTAATACTTTGGGCATAAAAATGTTTAATTTTTGATTCTAAATGAACACACACTTTCCTACTAAAAGGAGATAAAATATGAATTTTCAAAATTAATCAATTAAGTACCTCTGGTTTGATTTCCGCTATCAACATTTCTGCAGGCTAAGATTAGACGTGCTCCTCTCTTGGCCAATTCCCTCGCTGTTTCTTTTCCAATTCCACTGTTAGCCCCGGTGATGATCACCGTTTTCCCATTCATTCTCGCCTTACCGGAATAACGTGTGTAAGATACGTATAAATAAAATTTCAGTAACGAGATTGCGGTCAAACCACCGACCACTAAGAAGCACAGGAAGACTTGTACGTATGGACAGTGTAAGTCAACTCCTAACACGTTCATTCTGAAACATAGAGAAACCTTCGCAAATACTTAAGGCACAAGGTCGAGAAATTTTAGTTTCTTGTTTGTTTCACTCCGTCGAAATATCAATGCCGTTTCTCCTCGTGAAAATGAGTGAAAATGAATTTGTAGTCATTAGTGATTAGCAGAAATACTTAATTACTTATGGTGCGCTTAATTTTAGAAAGTTCATTCATTTGCTTTTAATTATCAAAATGGTTACAAATTTTAGTACTAAATGTAACGATCTATTTCAACTATCTTGAAGAAGGATCTGTACTTCGATTAGGTTTGTTCAGCATAGATATCTGAGTTTTAAAAGAATATTAACAGATTAAATGTATTATTCTTAAAAAAAAGCATTTCAAGGTTTTCAAGTAAAAATTCGACCGGTTTTTATGTGTTATTAAGCAATCGTTGTCACAAGTTCAAATTTAAGACGACTATTTGAAATACAAGTATTTACAAAATATGAAGGTGTATAGGAAGAAATACCAAAGAATCATAGTCCAAATAAATTTAGGAAGAGCAGAAAATAAACAAAAATTGCACATGGCTTTGAAGATTATAAGTTTATCTACTTAAAATATTTTTTATTATATTTATGAATTTTTGATTTGATTATAACAGTATATTAAAAATAAGATGATTTTAGCGCACGCGTCCAGGTTTAGAAATGGAAAAGTGCCCTAAAATATCTTACGAAACGTGTATTTTCTACTATTTTTCTGTTTTAGTTCTCAGACGTAAAAATAGCTCAAGAATCTGCGTTCTTTCGTAATTCAAATATAGGAAAATTCTGTTTTGTTATATGTCGGTTGGTGTCGCTTAAAATAATTTCAAACAAATATCAATTTTTAGGTCATGTTTATAATTTGAGATGTCAACAAACTGATAGCGTTTTCCACTGGCTGCACCGGTGTGCACTCAGGATATCTATATCTCGTTTTATTACATAAAGCTGAACCGAGATGAAAATACACTACTCAGTGCACACTAGTGCAGCCAGTGAAAAACGCTATGATATTTATTATCAAACGAATGTCAATTTGGAACAGGGTTGCGTTTGAAAGAATTTTAATTGTGCCAAAACTTCAAATCAAATTTTATTGTACTAAAATAACTAACATTGTACTATGGCACAGATATAACTATGGCCTAGCTTAGCCTTGAAGTCAAAAAATAAAAACCTATTGGGTGCGTTTTTAAATCACACCTACTGTTCAAATCAAATATGTTCGAACAATTTCCAAATTGTTCAAACACTTGCTCGATCGCTAGAATATAAAAACGCTAATAGGCAAATAATAGGTCATTTATGTGTATGTACATAACCTTAAATTTTTGTTTTTTGTTGCTTATGTAGTTATGTATCTACATAAATAGGTAACGAATTTAAATGTTCATTTCTATGACATGTAAACTTTCTTATAATGTTCTGACGATGAAGGCGAACATAACAACACATCGTGTTGTGTGATCGACGTACTTCAGAATTTTTAGGTTAATTCATGTTAATTCAATTCCCGCCACTGTACTTTGTGCACTTCCTGCCGAATAGGTGCAAGAGAATACAACTCGAATACTATAGTTGTCTTTTATTTGCAGCTTTGGTCAGTTCACTTTGAGTTAAAGTGAACTGATCTAACTGATCCGCTTTAGTTACAAATAAAACATTCCAAAGTCTAGTCGTCAAAATTATATTTTCATTCAAACGAAGAAGTCATTTTTAACAAGTATTTCATAAAAAGAATTAAGTAAGTGTATAATGACAGTTTTATTAAGAATTTGCATGTGGGATTGTTTAACGTTAGCTGCAATATCGTATCCCCTCCTAAACTGAACCAACTGATCTTTATATCCGGTTGGTGCAGCATCGGTAAGGGGGGAAGTGAACTGGGTCACTTTGGATTAGATCACTTCGACAAATAAAATAGACAAACCTAATGAAAATGTGATCCTGGGTAAAAGTGAACTGATCTCCGTTGCAAATAAAAGACAACTTATGTTAGAACAACTCGGGAAATTTTAAAACGCTATCTAGGTTGTTCGATTTGTATTTAAAAACGCCTTTTTACATGTTCGAGTACACGAACACTTGTTCGTACACTTTACAAACGCACCCATTATCCGTTTTTCCGTTTAGTTGACATCCGCACTATCAAACTGACAGTATGTTGGCATCACTGCACACTTGTGACATTTCCTGTTTTATTCAATTATTTTTAAATTTATGCATAATATGTAATTAATATATTTTAGACGGGTACTGGTTAATAGGGTATTTACATGACAATAATATAAAACACAAATTAAAGCTATGTAATAGAAACTACAATTAATAATATATTAAACAATACCTAATCTTGACGCTGTTTTTGCTTATTAACCCTCCAAAGGCGGAGTTTTTATTTTAATTATTACAGTGAGTTTTATGCAAATAAGTGCAAGAGGGTAATAAATGAGACCAAAAAGAAATATTTTTATATTTAGTTTTTCCATTTTCCAAAGAATTTCCATGTGACCATATGGTCACACCAGCCCATTATGGTAGCGAAATGTAAGAATTTACTATTTTGTATGAAATATTTCAAAGCACTGTATACAAAGTCCTAAATCGCATTTTTTGCACATCGTACGGCCTACCGATGAACAACCTTCTCCAGCGCATCTTCTTCTTTTGTTATTTGGGATCGGAACAATTATGTGATCAGTATGATCGTAGCGAATATCGTCAGAAACTCGATTCAGGGATAAGCTATTGTGGCTGACTTGAGGTCTACCTGTTTTCTTTGGGGCATTTTTGTATCTACATAGGTATACTTTCACTATCTCTCGTCTAAAATTCAAATTTGTTATAAGCCTACCAGAAGATTTGTACAAAATCCATGAATTGTGTATCGCGCAGTCTATTAGCCAGGTCAACAAAGGCCAATACCACTTTTTACTTCGTATACCAATTCTGCATCTTCCAACATCCTCGTCCATGCGATCGGTGCCCCCCATATATTTGTTATACATTCCTGTTAAAAGTGGTCGGGTAACTTGTATAACTTTCTTTTGCGCCTGAGAATATCGCTTGACGTTACTAGTTGGCTGAATTCCATATGTAGTTGATGCCATGGTAACTGGGGCGTTATCCATCCAACGAACTAATATAATTCCTTCATCCTTCGAAATTTTTGATTCAAAAAATCCACGTGGTTTTTTAGTCATTTGGGTTTTGCTCAGCAAGTTGCTATCTTTCGGAATCCTATTTTCCCTCATTGTACCTGTAACACCGTATCCTCTATCTTTCAATGACGCTAGTAGACTAAAACTGGTGAATAAATTATCAACAAAAATCTGATATTTCAGTTCTTTTTCTGGTAAAGAATCTAACATAACAACCAACGGCGATGTGGCTTTTCCAAACTGTTCGTCATATTCGGTTTTAGATTTGGGACTGCTGCCCTGATAAATGTCAAAATTTATCAGATATCCATTTTCCGCATTCAGACACCAAACTTTGTAACCGAATCTTATAGGCTTTCCCCGAATAAACTGTTTACACCCGTGCCGACCGTAGTACTTTACCATAGATTCATCGTAATTGAGGTGTTCAGTAGGTATGAAAAACTGCAAAAACTTTTCTTGCAGTTTATCGATCACGGGCCTCAGTTTCCACATCTTATCGTCTTTATCTGGCTTTGTATTGTCGGCACAGTGGAAAAATCGCATTATCTGCCTAAATCTATCACGGCGCATTGCTTCTTTTACCATTTGATTACCCATATCTGCCTCGCTATCCCAGTAAAAATTCTTCCCAGGTAAATTATTGTAACCAGATAAAATCAAGATTCCTAGGAAACATTTTAGTTCTTCCAAAGTAATTTTTGGATCTGGGCAGTTACAAAAAAGAGCATATTTGTTGGACTCTTCAAGTATCAGACGTAAAATGTTATCATCAAAAACATTTCAAAAAGGTCTGTTGGAGACTTATTGGCAAATTCAGAATAATTTGATTGAGGAAATGTAGATGATTTGATAAGATCACCATCAATCCATGTTCTATTTACAGTTTTCTTTTTCTTGCTACTTTTACCTGACTTACCAGATCTAGCATCAATCACTGTTTCATTTCCGTCAGTTTCTTGTATTTGTTCTATTGATATTGTTTCGGCTTCAGGCATTTCATTATTTATTTCCTCCTCTGCTTCCAGATTATATTCTTCGGCTTCCTCAAAACCGGTTATGCGAGCATTATTGGAAAATCGAACCTCAGCTTCAGCTAACAGCTGCTTTCCGGACAAATTGTCTACATCGCCACCAGTGTCTTCATCGCCCGAGTCTTCATCAGTTAACACATTTGATTCTGGAGGAGCAATAAAAATGTCTGTAACTCCATTCTCGTCGTTTTCGTCAGAATAAATTATGTCCAGAGCCTCTTGCAGAGAAAATCCAGGTCTAGAGAAAGAAAATATTTTTGTATATACATTGGGCTAGTGTAACCATATGGTTACAGCCTTATTTCAAAGGAAATATATTTCGTGCGAAGACAGTTTAGAAACACTGTGTCTAATAAATTAAAAGATACATAAATTTGCTATATTTAGACTAACTTACTTTACAACAGTTAGGTTATGTTTAAAAAATATTTATACTTACACGAATCGGGGTTCCATAATTTTGACACATAAAGCGATGTCAAAACTAATCGGTTCAAGAAAACAAACAAAACAGGGAAATCACACCACTTTACACATCTACAAGCAATATTGTACTACAAGGAAAGAGATTATGAAATTATTGTGTATTAGTGTAATTTAAAATTTTAACACATGAGCTGATTAAAGTGAGCACTGCAGGTGTGACCATACGGTAACACCAGCCTTTGGAGGGTTAATCTCTTTAATTAATAAATTAAAATCGAAAATTATTCAAATATACAGCTGAAATAAAAAAAAATCGGGAAATGTCAAAATAAACACGTTTTTTCAATATTTTCATAGTATGAAAATGGATTTATTAGAAATAGGTTACAATTATTTGACGGTATCTCAGTTTATAGGTAAATAGGTTAATTTTTTTGAAAGGTATGTATATATTGTCAAGCAGGGTTTGAAGATATATATCAAGATATATATCAGGATTTTTATGTTTGATATATATCAGGATATTTATTATTTATATTTTAAAATTGACAGAGTAAGTACAAGTACAGCTATTATGAAATATTATAAAAAAGTAAAGTAAATTAGCTTTAATGTTCAAATATATGAATTCAGAACCTCCAAAAAAGCGAAATTTAAACTGGATGTGGGAAGATGGCAAACATTTTGGCGACGACCAAAACAATGATTCTGAATTTAAGTTGAGTTTCGCTTGTTTATTAATTTTGTTTGAGCCTGATACTGTTTTATCATGGTAAAGATATGTAATAAGACGAACGAACAACTTTATTTGTAAACAATAATTCAAATTGAAAAATCGAATTGATTTATATTTTGATATATTATATCATGATATATAGGGTGTCCACTGAGTGCCGCGGTCTTCTCTACTGTCTATAGTATATAAAAATTCAAACGAGCTGAGATGTAACTCAGTCAGCTCTACTTCATAAAATTATTTTTAGGTATACAGAGTGTTCAGTAACTGAGAGCCATACCAAAGTTATATTTTTTTAAATGGAACACTCAGTATATTTTGACATATTTCGAAAATACGCATAACGAATAGGTAACAACCAAAAATTTAGGAAGTTTTACTTAAGAGTTTGTAAGATATTGAAGTTTAAGGGCCGGTACTTTGAACACATATTAACTTTAACCTTTGGTTTATTCCCATAGCTACAATTGTAGAGACAATTGTTTCTATGGGAATAAACCAAAGGTTAAAGTTAATCGGTGTTCAAAGTACCGGCCCTAAGTGTAAAAAATTGCCATAATATGAGTGCTTATATCTTTGTTATTTATTTACATTTCGTTTTGCATTCTTGTAGATATTTAATACAATATCTTTTCTACAGAAATTTCAAAACAACTTCGACCTATCAGTTATCATGTGTACAGGGTGTTGAGTTTTGCAGGGGGAAGAACTCTTGAACAGTTCTTCCCCCCATCGTTAGAGGGCGTATTCGAAATGCAACAAATAATCTTAAAGGTGATGAAGAAGTTACAATTTAATTTTCTTCGTCGTATAAATCACTGTACGCATGCAAACGGTGGACACTTTTTATGACATTTTTATTATTTGTATTTGTGTTTTAGTACCTTAATTTGTTTAAATTCATATTTTAGTAAGTTATTTGGTTTAAATTAAGTAACTAAAACATTAATACAAATAATAAAAATTGCATGAAAACTGTTCAAACTGTTGTATTTTAATAAAAGTTTGCCAAACTTACTGCCAATTATTAAAATTCAAATTTCGCAAAAACCATGAGAGTAATCGAGTCCTATCACGAGTACCTTTTTTGTAGTAAATAAGTTACGCAATCTAAATTTTATACTTAAACCCCTTTTCTTCCATTGGCGTAGAAATTTGAAATGTACAATTATTTAAAAACCCACGTTCTACGCCTATGGATTGATGTTAATCATAATTTTGACATGGGTTTATCTGTCTCATTTATCTACGTCAACGTACCAAATTTTAGCAAAATCGCAAATGCCGTTTCAAAATTTTAATAAAAAAACGATTTCAAAATTGTAACTTCAGGGCCGTATAGCGCCCAAACTAAGCACCTTTGTATTAAGGTAAGTTTACTTCAATCGGCTTATTTTGGTCTAAGGAATATGTGGTAGGTGTTTGTAAAGACCTTTTACAGACACCCTGTATAAATATATACAGGGTGAGTTTTTTTCGAAGTTTAGCATTGGGATCTCGGAAACTAGCAGAGCTAGAGAGACGGTTAAATGGGGAAAGATTTGTAGTTTTAGGAGCCCAGTTTAATGCAGCTTTTGTTTTTTTTCTTAAAGTTCATGGCTGGCTAGATATTTTTAAAAACTGATTTTTTATAAATTCGTTAAGTGCATATAGCTCGGTTATTCTTGCTTATAAGAGAACAAATTTGTTTAGCTGTTGTCTTTTACTTACATTAAGAAATTAGGCATCTAGTTATATATTAAAATCTCTGACGTAGCTAGACTTTTCTGCTAATTTTATTTCAGAAAATTTCAGTAGAACATTGCTTGTGATTGCAAGTATGTATATAGTTGGCAAAGGCGAGTGTGACTTTATTTAGAGTGAGAAAGAAATTAAAATTTCACTCACAAGGCCATCCATTTAAAAAATTATCGATTTAAATTAAAAACATTGATCAGTCGCATGCAGTATGCCCCAGTGGAATGCAGCCTTTACTTTTTTCATTTAGTCAAATGCAGTATATTGCCTCAATGGAATCCGACCCATATTTCTACATTTAGATTAACAAATGTACATATAAAGCGTAATCATAAATTCTGTTATGAACAAAATATTATGGATAAAAGTTCTGTAGTATTTAAAAAGGTAATGAAGTGCATTTTTTAGATATAACCAGGCTTACGATTTCGGCCCACTTCGAACATATTGGATTTATGTTAAACTTTAATTATTTACTGCGATCGCGTGGCTCATAGCAAATTTTCAATAAGTATGTTTAAATATGACGTGGGCCGAAATCGTAAGCCTGGATGTAACATTTTATAAACACAGCCTAGTAATATACAAAGAAACGCACTGTTAACAATTTAAAAATAAAGTATTTATACTGACAATAAGTTAAAAGAAAACGCGAAATAATCATTTTTACACGCTTACTAAAAAGGTGTTAGCAATATAACTTTAATTAAAATCTGCATACGAAGCTGTGACTTTCTTTTTTACATTAAAGTTAAACCACGAAGCAATCATATTGTTTGCTGGCTTCAAAATAATCATGAAATTATTTTGTTGATGTATAACCGGTTTTTAAGAACTAGGCATCACAAAATGAAACAAAGGATATCGATTTTTGTTTAAATATAAATAGGGTAGTGGGTTAGTTAACCAATATTTTCTCTTAAGTCTAAAAACAACTCCATTTAAATGCATATTTTATTGCAATCACATGCAGATTTGAGGCCTATTTTATCTTTTAAAAACAACAAATTATGATTTGGTAAACATAAGAAACAAAGACTATAAATTGTGAGTAACTACATTAATTAAAATTATCGTATTTGTAATTACTAGGGATTATATTAAGTATCAGCATTAAGATATTATTTTTTTTATTAAACATAAATGAATATGGTCAATAGCAGATTGTCATTCTATGTATCCTACTCACACTTTTTACTGGAAATAATGAAGATTTAGTTCTTAGTAAATTTAAGCCGTTTTCTCTTTAGCGACTATGACTAATGATAAGGAATTCTCACGTGCTTGAAACCAGGAGTTCAGAAAGTCCGTCTTTTGAAATTTAAAATTCACCGTTTGAGAGAAACATGTACATAAATGAATAAAAATAAATTAAAACGTTGCACTTACTTTTTCTGTTTGGTAGATGGAAATTCTTGCGATTTCTGTCTTATTTCTTCCTCAATCACCGGCACTGCGTTCTTGACTTTGGCTCGGCAAACGGTTATTTGAGTGCTTTCACCTTCGCCGCCGTGTTCTTTTCCAGACTTCATACGTATACTTGTACAGGGTGACCGTTAATTAACCCGCCAAAATGAAACCACGATAAGAGGCGATGTGCGAGAGTATGGGAAAAATGTTAAAAAAATTCTTTTTACTTTAGTTTTCGAGAAATAATTAATCAAAAATTAGCCCTGTTACGAGTAAAAGCCAACGCCGGTCAATGAAATATTATATTCTTTACATAAACAGTGAACGTTACAAAATAATTAGCACGATACTCTCCGAGAAGATTTTCTTCATTGCTTGTTTATATCAGAGGGGCGGAAAAACAAGAGAAAAAGAGGAGGGGTGGTTTCTCTTCTCTACCATTAATACAGGCACCCTCTCTTGGTACATATATAACAGCCCCAAATTGACGATGTGCCTTTGGTTAAAAAATAGAGGAGCAGTTGAATGAAATAAATGCTCCTATAGAAGTAGTATGGTGGGCACGACGGCGTAGCATCGATCGTGAACTTGACCTTTAAGTGGAATTTCACGTCAACTCGGTGTTTAGGCCAACGTCCGACGTGCTGAAATACGAACTACAAATAAATATTTACTTGACAAATGCATGCAAATTCCCTGACGCGATTATTCCATGCAAAGGATTACAACAACATACATACATCTTTAACACATACTTTGACAGGTAAACAAATAAATTACTAAAACAAAACCAATTTAAATCTCTGTGCTAAAAAGTCCTAGAGCCAGTTTACAGAAAATTGAATTGCAATCAAATTTTAATGACGTTGTTAATTTGACAGTTCGCAATGTAATTCTTACGGCAACTTAATCGTGATTAGTTTAATTCGAAATTAAATATTTGATTTGCTTTCTGTAAACCCACCCCTAGTATGTTTCTTTCATTTTGATTTAAATTTTATTGTAAATAGCGTTTATTTCCACAAGAAACGTGTCCTTCATTCACCAGAATTCAAAACATTATAATCAGTAAACTCATTCGTAATCTGTTTCGTTTGTTAATTATTATTATTTCGTTTTGTGTGTGACGAATTATTAATGCAAATCTATTAAAAGTTTAACAAATTCAAGACGCGTTTGCAACTCCAAATCCTGTGCTTTTAGGGCACTTATTCGCATTATTTCGTCAGCTGTTTAAAGCTGTAAATAATCTGTGAGATCGTTTATCTTATGCATTTTTTTTGGTCAGAACAATTGTCATTCACGCTGTATATACAATGCGTTAACAGTTCTACGATTTTTTTTCAATAATTCTATTTTAGTTTATACCAATTGTGTATAATATGTATAATATGTATGTGATTGTCGATTTAATCACTCTGTCATTTTTAAATCAATTGGAGATTGGAGAGGGGAAATATAATGGAATAGTTTTTTTTCTTTACTTTCCTAGTAAATGACGTATGTATACGTATAAAAAATAGTGTTGACTGACGAAATATTGACGAATGTACTTTTTTATGCCAATTCAAGGTTTGTTTGCTTCAGACATGACCCTGGAGGACACTGCAACTAAGAAAAGAAGATATAGTTATTATTCAAATATAGTCATGTTCTATTTTTGCCGCGGCAATTTAAAAAATAATTAAATAATAGAAATAACAACAACTCCTGACGAAGCTAACAACCGATAGAGAAAAATTGAGCGATTGTCCGATTTTTAAAGTGTCTGATAAAAGATTAAAGAGTTATAATTAATTTAACTCGGCTAAATTAATTTATTTCGTACTTTGGAATCTAATACATAAGATCTCTTCAACTTCTCTTCTTCTGTAAGCTTCACCAGATCTTCACTCGCAGTCCATATTTGTTTACAAAATTCTTTATCTAACGCCTTTGAGGGAGGATCAACTTGCCTACACTCCATAAAGAACTTCCCCGAAGTATTTTCCAATTTATTGCTAATGGCCGCGTGAAGTACTGTCTGGGCACCTTGAAGCGGATCCTAAATTAAAAACATCAAGTTGTATCGAAATGAATCTAAGAATTACCTTCGCGACCAAATTCAAACCGGCATAAATTAGCTTCTTGGTAAATTTTAGTGCCTCCTGACCCCTCATGCCTTCGTATAAATTAGTGACCGTTATGCCAGGATGCACCGCGTTTGAAGTTACCCCAGTGCCTTCCAGTTTCTCGGCAAAACCCATGGCTGTTATTATGTTGCACAATTTTGAGTTACTATACACGAGAAAATCCGAAATTGGAAACTTGGATTTGTCGTTGAGGTTTTCCACAGTTAAATTGTTAATAAACGCAAGTATCGAGGTTACGAAAATGATTCTACTTGGGGCTGAATTCTTGAGGAGGTCTGCGGCGAAATTTCCCAAAATTGAAAGCGTCAGACCCATATTTAAAGACTTACCAGTGAGCAAATGCGTGAGTAAGAACGGCCCAAAGTGGTTGACCTGCATTTCTTTCTGTAGCAAATCGGGGGTGTATTGGTGGATTAAACCACCGACGCCCGCGTTGTTAATCAAAATATTCAGTTTCTTTTCCGTACTTTTGATAAACTTCGCGAATTTTCGAATGGATGCCAGAGATGCTAAGTCTAGGTGATGGAGATGGACGTTGGTGTTTTTAGTAGCTGTTATTATTTCATTTTTTGGGGCATTTGTCAGATTTTTATCGGCAATTATTACTTTGGCTCCTCGAGATGCAAGTGTTTTTGCAGTTTGGAATCCAATTCCTGCAACAAAGTCAAAATTTGATCATTTACTCTGTGAAAGTACGGGTACTTGTAGAGGGACGCTTAGAAAATGTCTTCCTTCAACGTTCCTAGTGATTTTGAAAGATGAACGAAAAGAATTCTTCGAATCACATGAAATATTGGAAAGAAATAGAATTTATCACGTAAAAACCACCAGAGAAGTGAAATTCGCGAAATTTTTCCTGGAAAGTGAACCAATTTCTTTAATAAAACCTTGTATACAGGAAATGTGAATCGAGATTACCTATTCTAGTACTGTCGAAGCTATAGAGGAGTGGCCGTCTTTCATTCAATAGCAAAATGTCGATCTATCTCGAAGAATACATAAGTTTTTATGTCTGGTGTGGTGACTTAGCCACTACTTAACATCTTGTGGTCCAAATTTACGAGCATAGTTTATTTTTTCCACTAACCTTGACTTCTTCTCGGTTTTTATTTTAGGATTTAGGAATTCAATGGAATGTCGATGACCAATTTATATCAGCCACACATTTGTGTTGAGATGCAAGGCAACAAAAAGCTCATGGCACTTCTGCATGGTAATACCATAGAAAATAGTGGATACTTATTTCGACAGCTATGCTGCCATCTCCACTAAGTACACAAACACACTCACAAGTTAAAATCTCTTTATGAAACTCTTAGTTGGTATAAACCAGAGGTTTCTGGGATATACTTTTCTTCCCAACCAAATATTTCTCCAGATTCTCCAGAAAGTATTCCCTGGCTCATACCAGGGAAGAGAATAGATAATAGTAGATATCTTCTTCACCAAATTTGCAGTTTAAATTTGGTTGGTATGAACCAGGGGATGAAGAGAATATCCCAGAATCCTCTGGTTTATACAAACCATAGATTTCATGAAGTGCTTTTAATTTGTGAGTGTGTTTATACTAAAGATGACAACATAGCTGTAGAAATATTTTTACGGATATAAAGTAATTGTTGAAAGAGATTATTTTTCGATGTATTATTTCCAAACCACTGTCTCCTTCACTATTCTTAGAGCCGTTTTACACGTACGAGAATTATGCCGAAAATTTTCGAGAGAATTCTCGCAAGGAATCTGTGACGCGTCAATTTATATCGTAAGAAATTTTAACACAAATTTTTACAATATTTCTGGTCATACGGTTTAATTTTTGTAAGGTTGTTGTGATACCAAGCAAAACATTAATTAAAATAGGTACTTAGTTGTTTTTACTTGCTGGCATTTTGGGTTGTTGTTCTATTGCGAAAATTTTCAATAAATTTCGAAGTAAAAATACTGTTTTACACGTCAAAGATTCTGTACAAGAATTCTTTCGAAAATCTTCGGCATAATTTTTGTAAGAATTCTCGTACGTGTAAAACGGCTTTAGATGTTTTATATTTGAGATTTCAACCATAAGGATCATTTTCATAATCGGACTAAAGAAGGCTTTAGATTTAAAGTCCTATTAATGAAAACGGCCCTAAATCCATTCTACAGCTTTCTTTTTGCACTTCAAGTGCACATACGATGAGAATTGAAACAAGACCAACCGTTTACGAAACGATGACCAACCCTTTTAGAAACTCTATAAAGATGAAAATATACAGAGGTGATTAAATTCGAGATTTCTGGAACCTGTCTTGATTCCACAGTTTTATTTCTCAGTAAGTCGACTTTATTAAAAAAAAAAAACTTTTAAGCTAATGGAACAAATACAGGAGGACAAGTTTTGTATTTCTTTTTTCATTGCAATTTAAACTGCTATCAGTTCGTCTTTTGAGGAGATAAATTGATGCGTGAATTTGAATTGAAGTGATGGCTGCCTAGACGCCTAGGGGACAAAAGCCAAATTATCAATTTGCAATTTACAGCAGGACTACGAACCTTTTAGTTTTAAAAACAAGCTATATATACCTGAATTTCCACCAGTAATAAGCACTGTTTTTCCGTTTAGACAAGTTAGACACTTGCAGTTTCTGTTAGGAATACTGGTCAAAATATTTCGTAATACACCCATGGATATCGTCATGTTATGAAAAGTTTCAAGATTTCAAAACCATATTTCTGACAGCAACGATATGATTGTCAACAATAAAAACTGTCAGACTTGTGACGATTCACAGAAATAAAGACGATTTAGATACTTTTGGCACTTTTGATTTTTATGTAAGCTGATTTATTTCGAAGCTAAATAAAATAAAAATAAAAATTACATGTATGTATGTCCGAGTACAGTGACGAGCACAAAAAACGGGCCATGTTTTAAAACTAAAATTCAACTAAACGTCATTTTTTTATTATATGCCGATATAATTAAGAATACAACGTGACTTCCAACCGCGAGAGGTAAAGTTGTTTAACGAAAGCTAAAAGTTATATGTTGTCAAAAATAGTACAGAAATACAGGGTGATTCTTGCACAGAACGTTAAAGAATCACATCAGACCATGAGAAAAATGTTAGAAAAATTTTGTATTTTAGTTTTCTAGGAAAAAGTATCCTCAAAATAACGATACGTGCCTGTGAAGCCTCTTCTTTCGTCAGTCTATTCAAGAATTACCCCGTATTTGTGACCGTTTCGTAACATTTTTTGTATTATTTTCTCATAACAAAAAATAGCATAGTGTAAAATAAGCTTAAGGAAAGTTTAGAATAATTCCTCTAATGACAAATAGGATTTTTGATATGTGTTAATTAAGTATTTAATATGAACTTGAATAATTATATTTATGGAAAAACCTAAAATGCAGAAGTGTATTGCTGGTGTAGGCGCTTTGGGATTATGGTTATAAATATCGTTTTTACACGACACAAAACGAACATAGCTGAACGCTCAGTAGTGAGGTAAATCAAATAAAGCATACTTTTACCGGTGTATAAGCGACACGTTTTCTACACTACCCAAGAACCAAACAAGATTTAACCTTTAGAGCAGCAGCATACCAGAGATTTTCACCTGTCTTGGGTGTAAATGAGAACAAAATGCATACGGTACATATAAAACGAGTTTTAAAATAAATATTTGTGGCTCATTGGTGAAGTCGCGAGTGTTTGTGTTTAGTGTCGTTTCCTCCTCGCAAAATTAATTAAAACAAATGTTTTATTAACATAAGTATGTAAACGCGTGCGTTAAAGGCATAATAAAATGTGGTACGGTCTTGTAAATATCGTGCAAGGGCGGAACTGAGGGTGACTTCGATGCAACGTCAGGAGAGGAAACACGCCTGGCTAGTTTTTCACGAACTGTATACGACGAAAATATTTCGATAAATTAGTGATTCACTGGGTCATCGAGACAGGAAAAAATACTCGTACGTACAACATGATGTATTCCAGGGGACCTTTCACTTATGTGTGAGAACATATTTATAAAAAGAACCGTGCAGGAAATGAATATAAGTCGAGACGATAATTACTCGCCAGGAAGATAACTATAGAAAGTGATACGTGCCCTAATTAAGTTGTTGAATCGGAGCAACGATCATTTCAAAATGAATATGTTTAAAAGAGGGATGATATTTGTGACTTTTTTTGGATCATGCTTTGCCATAGCTTTGCTCGTCGCCAGTCTAGGGACCAAACAGTGGGTGAATGCTGCTGCTAAAAGAACTACTAACCCGCATGAGTCTAATGGTAAAATTAATTTTGGTTTGTTCGATGGAAAGAAGGAATTAAATGTTGCTTATGGGTGGAGGACATATGATATAGATGGTAAGATTAAAATAAAATATAAAATGAAAAGTCTTTTATACTTACTTGATTAAATAATTTCACTTTTCAGTTGTTTCTTTTTTTTTAATAAAAATATGACGTAATTATCGTAATTTAAGTTTTAAACTTGTCAAATACTGTACAAGATTTAACAAATGGATATTTAATGTTGCTTTTACTTTATGAAAATTCAAGGTAAAAAAAACTACTTTCTCCAAATATACTTATTTTTAATTACTTTTTGTAATTTAAAATACTATGGCCCGATCTTTTAAGTTACTTGTAAATTTATCTGTCTTGTAACTGAAAAATCTATCATTTAGCTGCCTATCAAGCATTATGCATCTCTTTCGGATTAACTAGACGAGTGCATCTATCTCATGCCCGGTAACATAAAGGATAGTTTGTCAAACTGACAATTTGTCAAATAGCGTTTTCGATTGAGCTGCACTGATTGCACTCAGTGCGCACTGAGTTTAGATTTCGTGTTCGATTAGTGATTTCAGTTCAAACTTTCTTCGTGTTTTATGTTCGATTGAAATGTTAGTGCGCACCAGTTTTGCACTCAGTGCAAGAATTTTGGAACTGACTTTGAAGGTAGTGCAAGCGTTTCAGTGCAACTTTTCTGTCATTTCGGGAGAAGCATATTACAGATGATTTATTGACAGATAACAAAAACAATTTATTGTATCAAGAAATTGTTAATAATTAAGTTATTTGCTAAACACAGTTTCTCTAGTGCATAAAATCTTCGTCCGGGGTGAATTCCTTAAGAAGCGAATATGAATAATTAGTGTATTTAGGATTTTTAATTTATTATAACAAATAAATATTGCATTTTTATATTTCTGGCAACAAATGGTAATTTTGAGGTTAAAGTTCAGTATATTTCCCGCTCAATAATTTTGCTCCCAGATCACGTTTGAATTCGATTGAAACACGCACTAGTTTCGTTTTCTGGCAAAACTGACTGAGTGCGTGACGTAATATCAGTGTGACCCGAACTCTTCTGGTGCAAGTGAAATGAAAACGCTAAAAGTTAACCAATGGATAACAGCAAAAATCTGTAACATAAAGGTTTGTTAGGAGATAATCATTTGTTAAATCATTTGCTAACTTAACCACCGCTGTTCCGGTAAGTTCTGTTAAGATTTACCAAAGGACGAAATATGCCGAATGTCCAACGAAAGTTGCCGTGCACGACCAGGGTTGCCAGATTGGGCTACTTTTCGTCAATTGGGCTATCTTTTTTTAGTTTAGCAACCAAAAATTCGTAATTGTCGTCGGCGACTTGATTGGGCTACTGAAAGTAAAATTTGGCGATTTTTTAGGCGACTTAACGTACGCTACAGCGGTTAGTTATGTATATGCATCTCTGATCTCTGATAATTGGCCTTTTCTGAAACTCCCTTGGGTTACCCCGGTTAATTTATTTTCTCACTCTTACATGCACGGGAAACAGAGTCGTTGTTTCTCATATTTCTACCCGAGTTATGCTCCGAGCGAGTTTCCGAAAAGGCCTAATGTGTATGTACCACCAACACCACTGTGTACACAAACACATATTGCCATCTTATTAACCGAACAAAATATAAAACTCATATCTTTGGTGGTAAGTTTACTATGTTGGCAGTATTGATAGGGATATTTCGATATTTTGGAGCAACGATTTTCGAAGTTTGTGCGTTTGTGTGTCTGCCAAATGCCGCGCTGGGATGAAATAAAGTAATTGTACCATCGTATTAGCAGTGTGTTAGTGAGAAGTCAACGCCATTTATCCTTATCTATTCCCAGATTTAAGAAACCTTGGATATGACAAACAGAGAACTCGTTACAAATTAGTGAGGGTTGGTGAGAGTTTAAAGCTTGGACTCAGGTTCGGTTTATTCAGATTACATGAAAGTCAAAAAATGGGCAAATTTGCTAATTACTCTAAAAAGTATAATCCACACTGGGAAACTGAAGTTATTTTTAAAGGTATTCATTTCCTATAAAGAGTAAAGAAACAATTAGATACTTATTTTTAGGTAGGCTTGAAGAAGGCAAAGTAAAAGTAGGTGCCTTTTGCAAAATATGCAAATCTGAGCTTAGAGCTTTTTTCACTGCTTAAAGAAAAATATAGGAGTACATTTTAAGGTCTGTTCTATCCTCAGAATTTCAAGTTCTGAACCTTTCAAATCAGTTCTGAGCATGGTAGACAAAATTGGATATAAATTTCATACTGTGCATGATTTGAACGGTTCAGAGCTTAAAACCCTGACGGATAGAGCACACCTTTAATGTGCATGTTCCTAACTTGTTCTATACAAATGTGTATTTTTGAGTTTTCGTGCAATATTTTACACTAATAATTTTTTTTAAATCAATATGAAATCCGCTGGGTATTGTTAATTTGTGTTCAAGCGCAATTTAGAAGAATAGCAGGTTGGGTTGGGTTGCACCGCCCAAAGTTGCGGCTACTTTGGGCTACTTCAGTCTTTAAAGTTGGCGACTTTGTACATTCTCAATCTGGCAACCCTGTGCACAACTGCATCAACCAAATGGCCGAACATTTTACGATTGGGCAGGGAAACCTATTTGATATTTGCTGCTATCGTCTTTGTCCGAGTAAACGTGATGCAGAATCTGTTCTCAGAATTATTATTTTTGATTAAATTTTATCATAGATTAATCAATTTGTAATAAGTTAGTAGAAGTAAGTTTAACATAGGTACCTTAATAATTTTTATGTGTGTGAATATTTAATTACTTTAATTAAGTTTAGTTTAATATACAAATGTTTCTGTTATTATGGAGGCGAGGTAAATAATTTCAACATTTGATTTCTGGCAATATTATAATTGAATTTGAGACGTTATATAACACAATTATTCTTTCTGTAGGAAAAGAGCCAGAAATTTTACGGAACATGAGAATCTCGCTTTATTCGGAATCATTCAAGATCATAAGAAACTTATAAACAACAAAATTTACAACAAATTATATTAACCTTGACACAAACTTTATTAATAAAAACTGCAGACGCAGACAACAAAATACAACCTTAATTTCTGAATTTTTAGGTGAAAACGTCAAATTTTCAAGTCGGCCCTCTATCGGAATCAACATAACCTATCAACTTGAATTAACTTACAGTTACCTAGTTTACAGTAGCCGTTAGCCAGTTGTTAACTAATTACTTGACATTTAACAAATGGGTAGGTTTATAATTAAAGCTGGTTCTTGTCCGATGAAAATTGTATCACAAACTCTTTTAAACGCCACTAAATGGCCCACAAACACTTAACGTTTCGCAGTCGTTCGACAGCTTCGAACGACTGTGAAGAAACGTTAAGTATTTGTGCGCCATTTAGTGTCTGTTTAAAAGAGTTTGTGATACGGTTAGGTTTATATTACTCACGCTGGATTTCACAAAAGTCACTTAACTTTAATCATCGATTAAGAATAATCATTCCTATACCTTCAATACATGTAACCATGGCAACGTTTACTTTTAACGGATGATTAAATTTAAGTAACGTTTGTGAAATCCGCCATCAACTTTTACTTAGCAATTGATTAGTGCTAACAAATGATTAACTAATCGCTTGGTTACACAAGCTTTATGTTACCGGGCATCAATCACACGAATACGCGTTGCTATAGCAACTAGTTTAATGTTCATTTTAGTAAAAAGGGAGTTTACAAGGAAGTTAAAAGATCAGCCCTATTTCATTTAAATTTTGATTATATTTCTGTTCATTAGTCATATTCGCACATTTTACTTAAACTTCACTCACACAAAAGTAGTAAATAAAAATTGTAGACGTCATAGTCGTCCCAGTTTTGCATCGGTTTTATGGTCTTGCTATAGAAAAGCGGCAAACCATAAAACCGATACAAAACTGGGACGAATATAATCAAAATATTTCAAAAACGTATTAAAACACTCTGACCTGAATAAGTATTTTTTTTTATTTTCAAAGTTCGCTCTATCCCTTTGAAAAATAAAACAGTTTAAAAACAATTTGAAGTGAACTAAATGAAAGCTCTAATTAAGCAATTTAAGCTAACCACCTTCTTATAAGTTTCCTAGTTTAACGGAGTCTAAATGAAAGTGCACGGCAATTTATTTATACAATACCTATTCATTATTCTGATCAGCAACAATGGAGCACTTTTATTACGTTCACAACACGTGTGACTTTCATGTGACTAAATTTTAAACAAAAATGTTTGTTCACGTAGGTATGAGACAAACTCAGGTGTCGATTGAATAAATAAAAGTAAAACCGAATTTAGAAACGGACTCACATCTGCTAGTAGCGCATTAAAATATTCTTATTCTTTATTGTTTCAACATAATTAATTAATTTGGTAAATTACAAAATTAATTTAATTGTGAAGACAATCTCAAGGTGAGATTCCGAGAGTACGCCTGTTCTTCTAAATTTATAGAATCTAGAGCGATAAAAAAGAGAAACTGCAAAAGCTTTGGTCTTAAGAAGTGTTTCAATAAGGTTCATGTTCGTCCTGCTTTATTACGAATCGAATTTATTTGGAAAAGCCTATACATAGCTACATAGGTATTATAGTCGTCCCAGTTTGGTAGCGACTTTATAGCCCTGCCAAAAAAAGGCGACCGCAGGCCGGTCTCTTTGAAGTTGTTTTTATAGCAAGATCATAAAACCGATAGAAAACTTGGACGACTATACATGAGAACGAAATCTGATTTTGTTTTAAAAATATCGGGGGGTGGGGTGACGAAGTGATACTTTTTTTGGATATAGGCGTTTGCAGTTACGATTGTACTCAAGTCAACTAGCATCAGCAAGTTTGTGCGTGTTTTTTGATGACATGTAAATCTGAAGCAAGCATTTTGCAGTTTTCGAATGCAACTAATGATTATGCAATCGATTGCGAGCAAAAAGTAAATTGCGATACAATGCAAGCTTTGCAAAATTCCTTTTTCAAATCAATCTAAGGTATTAATTTCTTAAGACACTTTTAATTCACATATTATTTATGTTCCATATTAGAATTATTAATATACTCCAAAAGTGTACAGCTTTAGGGAGGGGGGCTATTTTCTTAAAGAGGGTTCTCTGAAATTGCTTATTTTAACGTTTACATAAAATCAAGGAATAAGGTTTTGCAATTTGACCTCCAATTTTTGAAAAACCCCGTGTAGATAATGTACAGGGGCGCCTAATTTTTTTGCCTAGGAACGGCAGATATCTTTGGGTCGACCTTGATTCATTGGGGCTTAATTTCTTCAGTAATCAGTTATGTGAAAAAATGAACAATCCCACAAATCAAACATCGAATTTAATACAAAAATGCATTTTCAAAACCTTCAGCTTTTATCGTTTAGAATATTTTCGTAATTGAAGTGTAATAAGAAACGAAAAAAAAATCTCTAAATTCGTTGGCTTCAGTAAAATAATTGTTTATTTCTATTTGTTTCAGTAATCCATTTGTTAAGGTATGAGCCTGAATTTCTGAATTATTGGTTCTGGTTAGGAACCTTGGCATGTATATGTGCGGGATTACTTTTTTCTGGAATTTGTGCAGTATTTGCAGCTGTAAATGCAGCCACTACAACGTCGGCATGTTTAGCAGGTTCCAAAGGCTTATATCTATGGAACGCTTTGGCATGTGAGTACCTATAATAAACTCCTATCCTGTAAATTGCTTGGTTTAATTTTTAGTGCTCTCAGATGTTGGTGCAGTGGGATTTTGGCTCGCCCAATACTTTCTTAAAATCCAATACAATATACTATCGATAGAAGACTTGGATAACATGTGGACGTCAGATCAAATGGCAGAACTGGGATACTCGTTTTGGTAAGGTCGCATTTAATAAATATTTATAAAATCAATAGTATGCGAATTTTTGTTGTTCAGGTTCGTCGTGGGAGCGGCAGCAGCGACATTCGTAGATTTAATTATACTATTCATTGCAAATAGTGAGAGAGATGTAGATACAGTAATACCAATGATGGAAGAGAAAACGAACGGTGCTATTATGCTATATTAATTTATGTATGTATACTTTAATAAAGATTTTTGTAAATATAAAAATAGTTTCTAATGAGTTTATAAATAAATATTGTAAATTCCATGAAGTTTATTTTCAATCTACTGTTTAATAAGTTGTGTCTCTTAATCACCATAAATATTCTTATGCTGTTTGTTTCTCATAATAAAGGGGGATCTTATTTGTGAACATGTGAAGGATTTAAACATAAATGCATTAAATTCATTGAATATTTATTCAGCATCCACAAAATCGTAATTCCTGGGGTTAAAAAAAGAGGAATATGACAAAAATTATTACATACAAAATTAAAAATGTTCCAGATTTGCCTATAAATTACCATTTTCCATTAAAATATCCTGCAATAAAATAAAACAGTTACTAATTTAAGGGACTTATGCCGTCATTAGCGATCTAAGTTAGTATGTTTAGCGGCGACGTGTAACTTGAGACCAAGGACTCTCTTCCCCATCCTGTTGAGGTTCACGAGTTACTATTAAAAATAAATAATTGTAAGAGAAACATTCAAATGTAAGGAATAATAATCGTATAGGTATTAAAATAAATTAGTTAAAAAAGGAAGGGAAAATACTAACTCTTTTCTGTTCTCGAAGGTGGTCCTCTTCTATCATCTCTTCGGTCATCACGGCGTTCTCTGTCGTCACGACGATCTCTCTCGTCGCGGCGATCTTTATCATCACGACGATCCCTATCATCGCGACGATCTCTTTCATCACGGCGGTCTCTATCATCACGACGATCTCTGTCATCACGACGACTTCTATCTCGATCTGTCTCATCGCCTCTTTTTGGACCATCATCTCTTCTGATATCTTTAGCTCCGCCGCCAGAGCGCCAATCACCAGCATCACGACCTCCCCTAGAAGGTGGTGGGCCCCGTCTAGGTCCTGCATCGTCATCAAACTTAGATCCAGAACGCCAAGATCCTCCACTTCTTTCATCACGACGATCTCTATCATCGCGTCGGTCTCTATCATCGCGAGAGAAACGATCATCACGCCTATCATCTCTACGTTCCCTATCACCAAATCGATCAAACCCACCGCGCATCATTCGATCTTCACGACGATCTCTATCTTCGCGCTTATCTTTGTCGTCTCCTCGTCTGTCGAGGTCATCTCGCCGGCGATCCTTATCATCGCGTCGGTCGCGATCGTCTCGGCGATCTCTGTCATCTCGGCGTTCTCTATCATCGCGGCGCGGTTCTCTGTCTTCGTAACGATCCTTGTCATCACGACCTTCGCCTTTATCTTCACGGGAATCTTTGAAATCGCGACGATCTCTCTCATCTTTTCCTGAATCGAAACGTTCAGATCTCCAACTGACTTCAGTCTTTGAATCAGTATTATTTCGGGGTGCTTCTGGATCACGAAGACGACCTATAATAACACATAACACCTAAATAACACAACAGATAAGAAATTAAAGTAGTACAACCGACGTGAATCAGATATGTAAATATAAGCTGCTAAATTGATAAAAACTATTTCATCGCATTTTCTTGTTCAGAAATTATTGTAAGATGATATTCTGAATGTATAAAAAAATTGCAAAAAATATAAGGAGCTGTGACTGCAATTATTTTAAATACATAGTTTATTTTGTTATGATAAAAAAATATTACTAATAGTAAAAATATTATAATTTACTTGTCCGGTACTTGAATAAGTTTTTTTCAAAACTGATGCTTTTTTATGCATTAGATTCTTGCACCTGTAAATTGTTGGTAGCTATCAATATTAGTTTTGATAAACGCTTTACAAATGCATGGTTTCGTCTATCGATATTTAAATATAATTTCAGGCATTCACATTATTATTGTAACATTTAAACATAAACATTTGTTAATATTCGTTTAATTATAAAAAAAGTGAAGAAATTTACAGATTTATTTCAATTAAAGTAAATGTTTCATATTTTGAAGTAAAATATTTTATGTAATTAATGGTCGCGATAGAAAAATAAGCAGAGTTTTTAAACATATTTGATTTAAAAAGATCATCAACCCTATTATCTGAACTATGATTCCACAAAACTAGTTCAGTTCGATTTATCGGATCACCACTACCTCTTCGTCTATCAGAACATTCCTTGGATCTCAACCTCGCTCTCTGGAACATACGTTTCAATTTCGCACGTGTTGTATATTCCATTTGTTTCTCATGTTGTCTCAGTTTGATAGTTGTCCTTCCGAGCATTTCTTGTTGCCCTTTGTATTCTCGTTCATTCTCTTCATTTTCTGTTTTAACCAATTCTTCTAAACGTGTCTCTTCTTCTGCTTTTTTACGAAGTTGTTCCTCACGCTTACTTTCCTTTTCTTCTGGAAAGCATTTTCTTTCCTTTTCTTTCCGATTCCCAAGAAAGAAATAAATGGTTGCTTCGCCTCCACAAATATGATTCAGTTTTCTTTATCGGATGGATCACCATTATATGCCATCCTATGCCACCTTGAACGTGTCCCGGACATACAATTTTTTATGAGATTTTTCCGCCGTTTACGTCCTACGTTTATAACCAGTTCTTGTTTGACTGACGTTCTTTCGAGCATCTCTTGCTGCTCTTTGCATTTTTTTTTCATTTTCTTTGCCCTCCAGGCGTTCTTTCTCTTCACGTTCCTTTGGAGCCAACTTTTCCAAATGTGCTATCTCCTCTGCTTCTTTACAAAGTTGCTCTTCACGGTTATTTACATCGTCTTCACTTTTTTGCTGCAAGCATTTATCACCACTTTCATGTGAACCAGAGCTTTCCTTGGTAGTCAAACTTGCTTCACGTGCATCCTTACATTGAAGCATACGTTTCACTTTCTCATGTATTGTATATTATACTTTTTTCTCATGCTGTCTTAATTCGGTAGTTGTCTTTCGAAGAATTTCTTGTTGTGTTTTATATTCTTGTCCATTCTTTTCACGTTCCTTTCCAACCAATTCTTCTAAATGTGTCTTTTCGTCTGCTTTTTTACGGAGTTGCTCTTCACGGTTACTTACATCGTGTTCACATTTTTCCCGCGAGCATTTACCACCACCTTCACGCCAACCAGAGCTTTCCTTGGTACTCAAATTTGCTTCAGATTCTTCTTGCAATCTACGTTCCATTTCTTCCTCAAGCTGTTTTTGTTTTACAGCTGTTCTTTCGAGTACTTCTCGCTACTCTTTATATTTTCTTTCCTTTTTTTTACACTCCTGGCGTTCCTTTTGAGTCAACTTTTCCAAATGTACTCTTTCATCTGCTTGCTCTTCACGCTCACGCTCTTCTTTTTTTGCCTGCAGGCATTTAGTATCTATAATCGCAAGTTTAGTCTCAACATCACTTTCCAAGTGATTATTACACATGCTAATAACAATATTTGGATTCTTAATAGCTCTTTTCGGAATACCGAAGACTCCCAAGTTACTGGAATACTGTTCTTGTTCCTCCGATAGATTTTCCTCTTGCACCAGGATATTCCTCATGTTATTAATTTTCTCAGTCAAAGATATTAATTTTTCCTTATAAGCAGAGGAATCTTTACCCTCGTAATGATCGAATTTTGAATTTGTCGATAGGCATCAAATTTCATCAAAAAAATATGGACATGAGAAAACTCTTTCCACTACTATCTGTATTAATAACTCATCAGTTCTGGTGTAACATGTAGCACGATTTGCATTTGCCATAATAAACATTTGTTTAACCGTTTAACTAACCGTGTAGACTTTAACCTATTTTAACACAAGTGCACATCACAACTCACTTATAAGTACGGCATAAGCACACTGTTTATTATAATACTATTTAAAAGAACAATTCATTAAAATTTAACTTATTTTATTTATAATTTTTTTTAAAGATAAATAATGTAGAGAAAATAACAAACCAGTTACGGATCAAAAATAAATTGTTACTGTCACTTGAAATATTCAATAATTTGAAGGAAAGTATTTCAAAGATAAGATTAGGTGATAAATAATTTAATTAAATGTTGTAATGCTAGAAAATAATTAGAGGCTATGATTCCTTTCTTAGCACATCAAAATCAAGATTCTTTATTAAAGTTTAGAAAGTATTTGAAAATTTAAAAGTTGATTGAATTGAATGCAATTGCTACCGATGGTTTTCAAAGTAAAGTAAAGCTTCCATGGAGACAAAAATTAAATATCACGTCTTTATATTACGTGTCCCTTAATCCGAATCAACGAATTAATCTCTAATCTGAATCATAGGGTTCGTTACTTAAGCAGGGAATCCCGCTGATCGTTAAAAAGTAATATGGCGCCGAAGAGACCTCACAAAACATTAATGTCCAGTTGCACCAATATCGGTTGAAGTTAATCTCTAATTAAAGGGAAGAAGGTCCTATGTTTAATCTAGGATTAGTTTACAACTCTGCAACACTGCCTAGTTTTCATGTTATTCATCTGAATAGTTATCACAAGAGCCTCTGGGTCATGCCTTTTCATTTGAAGGTAGCAACATTTCCAACACTTTGAAGAACAATGGATGCTATATTTCTGTTGGTATTATAAACTGTTACAATATTTTTTCTGCTTATCAAGTACCAATTTAAAGAGGTTCCAATAATACGGATGTTTTACTAATTTGGATTGCCTACGTTTTAACTGATCCGAATTATTGAAGCTTTACTGTATTTGGAAAATGAAGCTCAAAGAACATAATCTGCTAAAATTTAAAATATTCAGAATTAATCATTCTTTTTTTTTTACAAATTCTAAAACAAGCTATTTGCATGTTTCCTTATATCTTGTTAAACTTTATGAATAATTCTAATCTTAAAAAAGAACGTTATGTATTACTGAACTTACTTGGCCTCCAAGCTTCAGGTTTCTTAGGTGGTTCATCAGCCTTCTCTGGTCCACCTCGCCTCCACAAATCTGGTTCAGTTCGCTTTATCGGATCACCACCACCACCTTTACGCCAACCAGAACTTTCCTTGGATCTCAAACTTGCTTCACGTTCTTCCTGCAATTTACGTTCCACTTCTTCCTCACGCTGTCTTTGTTTTGCGGCTGTCCTTTCGAGCATTTCCTGCTGCTCTTTATATTTTCTCTCCTTTTCTTCACGCTCCAGGCGTTCTTTCTCCTCACGTTCCTTTCGAGCCAATTCCTCCAAATGTGCTTTCTCCTCTGCTTCTTTACGGAGCTGCTCTTCACGCTTACGTGCCTCCTCTTCTTCTTTTTCCCGCACGTATTTAGCTCGCCTTTCTTCCTTGCGTAATTCTTTGCGCTCGTTCAGACGTTTACGTCTTTCTTCTGCTACTAATTTTTCGAATTCACGTAATTTATCCTGTCGATAAAAGAGAAATTTTTAAAATTATACCTTTCCCTCGCAATTACTTTTGTTTTTACCTCATATACAATGTTTCTTTCTTTCATTAGTTTGTCCAAGAATGCTAGCTTGTCACCTTTCATGCGTCCAAGGCGTTCCTGAGTAGCCACAGCAAGTTTTCTTTCCTCTATAGCTGCCGTGATACGTTCTTGCTCTTGTTGTTCCCAAAACGCTTGATCTTGCAACTGACGTTCTTTCATGTTAGCCTGAAGTGAAGGTATTTCTTCCAGACGCTTGGCTCTCTCGAAGTAATCGACTTTCTTTTCCTGTGATTTCAGTTTAGCTTGCAGCTCCCTTCGCTCTTTTTGAAGTTCTTCAGCTTCCCGAGCAGCTATTTGATCAGCATCCATCTTCTTAATAACCTAAACTCGAAAATTTAGTACAGAATTTTTACATAAAAAATTTATATTTACATCTTCATCTAACTTTTTGAGGATTTTTTGTCCGTGACTTGTTTGAGATATCTGTTGCATTTTCTCCTTAAGGTGACGGTCTTTAATTTGTTGTATTTCATTGAGAGCGCGCTTTCGTTCTCGTTCTTCTCGTTCATGTTCTAATCGTTTTTGTTCAGCTAATGCTTGCTGACGTGCCATTTCTTCCATTCTAGAACATACATAACCTATAACCCTTTTGTACCTTTCGGCATAACACAAGATTTGTGTATTTGTAATTTTATTAAAATAAATATATTTGAATTACTTAATTAAGTACGCTGAATAAAATCACAAGTCTTACATCCTAAGGACGGTAAAGTTAAGAAATACAACAGATTTTCAATTCAATAGTTTTCTTTACCTTCTTTGTTCCTCTTCCTCTCGTACAGTATTTTGTCTTTCTATGTACTCCTTTCGATCTTCTATTATTTTACGACGTTGTAAAATACGTTGGTGTTCACGTACTTTATGCTCATGGTAATTGGCAACCATGGATGCACGTAGTTTCTCTCGTTCCATCTATAAATAAATGACATATCGTAGTGCAGTTGGGGGGAAAAAAATTATTCACCTTTTTCTTGTTGGGATTGATAATATTAACTGCTTGATGCAAAACAGTTGCCATATTAACCAATTGGTTTCGAATTTGCTCGCTCGGCATTGATTGTAATGTTGGCCCCTCTGGATTATCTTCCCTCTGACTTTCACTGAGGTCCATGCCGAAATGTACACACTGCTTTCCATGATCAATTCTAATTTGCATGTCATTGTGTCGGACGCAATCCACCAAGAGTCTTTCCATGTGGAAAGCGGTCGTAAATTTAGCAATTTGAATAAGTCGAGAAAACTCAATCGTCTGATACACTTGTGCAATTTGTCTGACCAAACGCACCAAGGTCACATCTTGCAACGCAGGGATGTACTGTACCAATAGAGAATTCTCTTCGTTCTGAAGTGACTCAATAACAGTCTGGATTCGTGAGCAAAGCAATAACGGATGAAAATCTACTTCAAGCCATGTGTATAAATCTTGCAATTGGGGTGTAGCAAGGTTTACAACATTAACGCGAACCTTCAAAAATAAAGCAATAAATATTTTGTTAACTGAAGTTTGCACTTATGTACTATATCTTTTAAAAGGCTCGCTCGCGTGGGTGGTTGAAATAGGCCTAGAAGAACTGCCAAACGTTGAGCTTTTTCCAGAGGTGATTTGTCAGTTTCGATGAATCGATCAAATTCTGGGTGGGCAGAAGGTAAAGGAATTGCTAATGTGGCAATTAAAACTCTACAAGCCATTCTGAGAAAAGAATATACATTAATTTAAACAAATTATATCTGGGCATAACTGATAAATCACAGGCACAATGTTTTCCGAAATTAACATTTACCTTTGAAGTTCTTCCTGAGTAATATTTTTTTTCATTTCTTTAGATAACTGGAAAAGTTTGAAGAGTGCTGCTGCATGAAATAAGTAATTACCGGCTTTCCAGAACACCATCGCCAGTTTTTGGTAGTAATTTGCCATAGTCTTGGGAACTGGCATTTTCTTCGACATGTTCATTAAACCATGTATGTCTTCAATTGCCTTGTATGCTTCCTGTATATAAGATAAATATCCTCATTTACTTTGAGTTATTGTAGTGCAAAAGTAGTATATAAAAAATTACATATTTATTATTAAAATGGGGACAATTGGGGAGACAAAAATGGGGAGAATTTTTTATTTTATCTTTAGAAGGAAAATTGATTAACTTGCCTGCCACAATTCCATTTGAATAGCAGAATCCAATTGGTATAATCTAGTTTCCAAATTTAACTGCTGTGTTTCTGGTTTTGAAATTGAAACGTTTGCAACCTGGGCAGGGAGCTTGCAAATATCTTCAAGATGTTTACGTAGCTTGTCACATAACTTACGAAATTCAGTTTTACGATTGTATTTCAAGCAAAATTGAAATGCCATTCGCGCAATGTCATGATACAAGGTTTCCACGTGGGCATTCGTGCGAAGTAACTCCAAGCACTGACAATAGGATTCCCACAGGAATTTCACCCATGGTGTCAAAATAGTGCGATCTGAACGATCTTGGGCATCTTCTCCTGAAACAGCGCTGCAAAAAAAAAGAATCTTAACACTACAAAAAAGTATTTTAATTTAGTATTTTATTTAGTGTTCATAACTTTGTTCACTATAATAATATGTTAATAATTGCTATTGTAATAAATCCTTCATAGATATGAAATAATTTAATGTTAGAATAAATCTGGAACATTATCAAACTTTTCAAATAATTTGTTAATATCATAAATGATCCTCCACTAATTAAAAATAAAAGGTATACTAAAGAAGACAGAAGCACCACAACTAAGAAGATTTAAGCACATAGCAAGAAGCCATTAGATAGTTAAAAGTAATTTGGAAAATGGCAACAGATAAAGAGAGTAGAAAGTAAACAATTTGAAAACACGTAACAGTAAAATTTTAAGTTTGCTGAAGGATGCAGGACTTAACTAAGCTCAAGCTCATTTTTAGTATAAGTAATAAAAGTATGTATATGTAACATCTCAGATCAGTGGTGCACAACCTATTTCTAATCATGATCCCTTTTTAGGAAGAATACCTACATGGCTGGCTCTTAATCAGTGCAATTAAGACAGGGTTAAACTAATTAATTTCGTTTATGATGGGACATAAGGGGTCATAACTCATAGGTTGTGTACCATTACTCTCATATTCTAATGGTTAGATAGGATTCTGTGGATTGGCATCTTTAATAATAGCAGCATTCCTTTCACTAACTAGAACGGTTCTGAACAGCTCACGTGTACCAAACCCTTGTTCCATTCACTAATGTAGGTGGAAGTGTGTCACGCACTAGAACAGTTCACACGAGATTCCCCTCACCCCTCATGCACCATCTTATGAGGTGGTGCTCAACGTATAGTGAGGTTATGATGTCATTTGAATTTTGTGTTCCTTTCAGAACAGTTCAGTGTGTATGCTGTACAACTCTAAGCTCGCGAAAGGAATGCTACTATTGTGTGCATCTTTAATATTGTTTACTTTACCTTCACTGACTTCTACTACAGTGAAACCTCTTTTAGGCAGACACTGATCTGTTTGTAAATTTTCTTTTATGATAATGTAATAGCAATAGCAATTGCAGCAAAGTATTCTTTCTATACTGTAAAATTCGATATTTTTTGGATGTTACACAATATGTATTACAAATATTTTTTTAATGACTACCTAGAAAAGTGGTTAAAGCTAAAAGATTTACCGTATGCATTTTTTTTTTTTAATTATAGTTCATAATTTTTGAAGGAAAATTTTCTTTAACTTTAAAGATATTGGAGTTTGCAGCTAAGCATTCGCCAACTGAGAGAGGTTCAGATTTATCCACGGTAGCGTTGCGATCTTAAAATCTAACGCCTATTGGGTCAAAACTTTATAATTTAAAAATAATTGCAAGTATTCACCTTAACAGGATGCTCTCAGGAGTAGCTACGTTATCAAGATCATCGATGTCGATGACAGCCTGTGCTGATTGCTCTCTTGCATTTTCAGTTTTCTCTTCGGCCATTCGCAGGTAACCTCGTATAACATTCTCTAAAGAACCAACGTTTACAGACTGGAACATGTTCCGATACTGAAACAGTCCCTCTTTTGCAATGTGTGACTTTTTCAATTCCACGCAAAGATCCAGGTATTTGAACATTATCGGTTCCAACACCGATTCCGACCAACTGTAAGCCCATTTTTTATTCCTGAACACTTCTTGTAGGGTGTCTAGAGCTCTGGCAGGTTTTCCCACCTCGATAAATTCTGCGGAATGAACGCATAATAGTTTCAGTATTCAGAAAACGTGGTTTGGTTATACGACATATTGCTTGGGTGCATGAACTCACCATTTGCGCGTTTTAACGCATTTTCAGGCCTTTGTCCGTACCGAGCCATGGAGATGAACTTTATTAGGGCAAGTTAATCACATTAACATTTAAGAGCCTTTTAGTACCAATTTTACAGGACTTCGAAGAAACGTCAATTATTTCTACGAAGAGCTCCTGCAAAATGGATGACGGGAAGTTAAAGTTGTCGAAAAGTGACGAATCTGAAAACGGCGGGAATTTTAAACTTGCACTTTAAGGCGGAGACGCGCACTTTTTCAAAAATTAGAGTATCAAAATAATTTTTTTTTAAATAAATGCTTATAAGTGTTAGAATATAATGTCCAATAATAAAAATAATCTTAGTAAATGAAAACACTACAATACTGTCGTTGGTGAATTATACAGGATGATTTATGACGTCGCCGTCGGGTAAAAACTTCACCGGATGATTCCCGCTGCCGGACGATTCAACGCCCGGACGATTCGCCGCCAGTACGATTTGTCGCCGGTACGATTCGTCGCCGAGACAATTCGCCGCCGGGACGATTCGTTGATAATATTTATGCATTTTCAATAGGTTGACGATATATTGAATTGTGTTCATATATTTCAGTATTTGGGTATAATGTATTAAAATAGTTCAATTTAATTTGCATTTAATTTTTGAAAATTCTCCACTTACATTTTTCCTTTACCTTTGTCTTTTACTTCGTTACAAAAGCCGTCCTCTATTTACATTCACTTCACCCAAAATCAATTTGATTTTGAACTGAACTGATTTTAAAGTGAACAGAGATACTCTTAAGGGCCAGTTTCATAATGGAATTTAAAGGAGACTTTAAATTTAAAGTTACTTTCAGATGTCAAAACAAATACGAAAACACACTTGTTTACACGCCAGAATAATCGTGACTTTAATTTTAAAGTCTCTTTTAAATTCGATTACGAAACTGGCCCTTAAAGGAACGATGTTTTGGAAATCAAATTAACATAACCTCAAAATACGTATGAAATCTGATTTAGGGTGCGTTTCATTTGCGCGTTCAAATGCTTTGAGCGCTAATAAGCGTTGCTTAAACCATTCCGTTTGGGTTTGCAAACGCTTACAAAGCGTCAGCTGACGAAATGATAACGTCATATGACGTCATAGTTTTCGCTCACAATTGCTTATTCCATGGAGGTAGGGCAGCAAAAGCGTAAGCGCTTATGCCCCTAACGGAACGTATGAGACGTGTATGAGAAGATCAGCTAATCATAGTCAGATTATAAACAAACATTACACTTCAGAAACAGCTGCAGCAGCTATGATTGGATCAATTTCACTACTAAAATTATATTTTTAAGGTTATGAATTCGTTGTGCGAACAAAAGTCAAAAGAAACACCTTTGCGTATAACGGCTTAAGCGACTAAACGCCAAAGGAAACAACAGAAAACAGCGCTTATAAGCGTGAGCGCTTAAAGCGTGTGAGCGTGCAAACGAAACGCACCCTTAGAAAACCAGCTTGATCAGTACGGGGTGCGGCAGGGGAAACTCAATCACTTCCTCATGACGTCATGACTGATCGCCATATGAATAATTGCAAATGGAATGCCATCAGTGATTTTTAAGTGAATTTGAATCGATTCGCGTTCAAATAAGTTGTAAATGGAGGACGGCTAAATTTTAACAAAGAAAATGAGCTATAATTTTATTAAAAAATATCCGCTTAACAATAAAATCTGTGAAAATTTACCTGTTAAAATATACTGCTCAACAAATGAACTCGACCCTTAAAAAACTTGTATTAAACTTAATTAAATGAGAAAAAAAGCGAAATAATTGCAGCATTACGGAACTACTTAACAATTTACTTAAATTAGCAAATTTTAAATAAATGTTCCACATAATACTTAAATTTGTACCAAGAGTTAAAATTAATCTGCATCCGTGTTTTCACAAAATCAAGAACGTAAACAGAAAGAAATGAAAATGAGATCAAATAACGTATAAGAACTCTGAGAATTTAGGTCTTGCCAGCTTAGTCTAGACATAATTAATATGAAATTTTAGACAAACTGTTGAAAAATATGTTCGTAAAACTGTAAAGTCAAATCTATATCTACATCTGGCGGTGAGTCGTCCCGGTGGAGAATCGTCATGGCGACGAATCATCTTGGCGGTAAATCGTTCTGGCGGCGAATAGTCTCGTATCGAACAGCATAACCAACATGGAAACTGTTTGTCGACACCTTTGATCTGACGGGGCAAGATTCTTTGACCTTGGCGCCATTTTGCGGATGGATAAACCAGTGCCGCAATAAAAATATTTTTGATATTCGAATTATTTAGATTATTTTAACTATTATATAATTCACTTGTCGTTTAATGTTCATTAACGAATGGAAAAACTTAATTTTAGTCATTTCCATGGTTACAAAAAAATTGCAGCGGTTGTCGGACTAGTATGTACTTAAAAATTACATCAAATATTTTACTTTTTTTTTGTTTGAGGGATTTGATTTATTAAATAGTCCTCCGAAAACGATTCGTAGTCAATGTTATGCAGATCATTTTTGCGGTGGTGTCACTCATGTCAACGGCGCGGCGCTGTCGAATTCGATTCATGCAAGCACTCGTCAAATTCATACCCCAGCGGCGCCGTTGACATTCGTAGCATCACCACAAAAATAATCGGCATAACATTGACTACTCATCGTATTATAAATGATAATCGAATTATTTAGATTATTTTGATAATCGGATGACATATTATTTTTAATTTATTAAATTATCCGATCACTACTTGAAAGCCTGGAGTTTAACTTTACTTTACTCATAATCGAAAGCACCTATTATGCTGCTAATTACAAGACACCACTAATCGTACTCGTGCAATTTAAAGGTACGGTTTCTCTGACGCGTCAGACGCATGCGGCGGACGCAGTACGGCTGACGCAATGCACTGCTACAATGAAATCTAAATAATTTCAATCACAATACTATTCAATAGCTAATACTATTTCAGTCATTCCTCGTGGCGAGTGCTTCGCATCTGCGTGTTGAACGACGGGAATGATCGAATGATTGATACAAAAGATTCGATCTTTTTGGATATCAATCATCGATCGATTGGATCTGTGTAAAATGAATGAATGACACATCTCTAACATACAGTCTTGTCCGTCGACGGCTAAGTATTCATTCAACCGGCATTTTGCATATTAATTCTGTCACTGTGATTGTTAAAATCTGAATCCGCCATTTTGCCTCCATTAGCCAGTCTTAGTGAATGGCGGTACTTCAATTTCATCTGGGAACATTATCAAGTGGCGGTAATTAATTTGTTTTTGTTTCTAACTATTACAGATGGAATTATTATAAAATACTTCATGTTATATTATAGTTATATGTATATTTCAAAATTTGAAATGCAGATTAACTGAAGGTCGCAGAGAAAAAAACAATGTATTCTTTTTCGGGTGATTTCTTTTAATTTTGCTTCGATTTTTTTTTCCTGGGATTTGTTTAGCTTGCAGCTCCCTTCGTTCTTTTTGAAGTTCTTTAGCTTCACGCGCAGCTATTTGATCTACATCCATCTTCTTAATAACCTAAACTCAAAAATTTAGTACAGAATTTTATATAAAAAATGTATATTTACATGTTCTTCCAACTTCTTGAAAATTTTTTGTCCATGACTTGTTTGAGATATCTGCTGTATTTTCTCATTAAGGTGACGGCCTTTAATTTGTTGTATTTCATTGAGAGCACGCTTTCGTTCTCGTTCGTGTTCTAATCTATTCTAATCGTTTTTGTTCAGCTAATATTTGCTGACGTGCCACTTCTTCCATTCTAGAAGACACATAATCTGTAACACTTTTGTACCTTTCGGCATAACAGTAGATTTGTGTATTTGTGATTTTATTAAAATAAAATTATTTGAATTACTTAATTGACTACACTGAATAAAATCACAAGCCTCACATCTTAAGAACGGTAAAGTTAAGAAATAAAACAGATTTTCAATTCAATAATATTCTTTACCTTCTTTGCTCCTCTTCCTTTCGTACAGTATTTAGTCTTTCTATGTACTCCTTTCGATCTTCTATTATTTTAAGACGCTGTAAAATACGTTGGTGTTCACGTACTTTATGTTCATGGTAATTGGCAACCATTGATGCATGTAGTTTCTCCCGTTCCATCTATAAATGTATGACATATTGTAGTGCAGTTGGGGGAAAAAAAATTATTCACCTTTTTCTTGTTGGGATTGATAATATTAACTGCTTGATGCAAAACAGTTGCCATATTAACCAATTGGTTTCGAATTTGCTCGCTCGGCATTGATTGTAATGTTGGCCCCTCTGGATTATCTTCCCTCTGACTTTTACTGAGGTCCATGCCGAAATGTACAGATTGCTTTCCATGATCAATTCTAATTTGCATATCATTGTGTCGAACGCAGTCCACCAAGAGTCTTTCCATATGGAAAGCAGTTGTAAATTTAGCTATTTGAATGAGACGAGAAAAATCAATCGTCTGATACACTTGTGCAATTTGTCTGACCAAACGCACCAAGGTCACATCTTGCAATGCAGGGATGTACTGTACCAATAGAGAATTCTCTTCGTTCTGAACTGACTCAATTACAGACTGGATTCGTGAGCAAATCAATAACGGATGAAAATCTACTTCAAGCCATGTGTATAAATCTTGCAATTGGGGTGTAGCAAGGTTTACTACATTATCACAAACCTTCAAAAATGCAGCAATAAATATTTTCTTAAGTGAAGTTCGCACTTACGTACTATATCTCTTAAAAGGCTCGCTCGCGTGGGTGGTTGAAATAGGCCCAGAAGAACTGCCAAACATTGATCTTTTTCCAGGGGTGCTTTGTCAGTTTCGATCAATCGACCAAATTCTGGGTGGGCAGAAGGCAAAGGAATTGCTAGTGTGGCAATTAAAACTCTACAGGCCATTCTGAGAAAAGAATAGAAATTAATTCAAACAAATTATATTATGCATAATTTTAATTAATGTATTGATTTGAGCAAAATGTGATAAATCACTGGCACAATGTTTTCTAAAAGAGAATTTTTTTCTTTATTGACATTATTGATTTTATTGATATTATTATTTACCTTTGAAGTTCTTCCTGAGTAATATTTTTCTTCATTTCTTTAGATAACTGGAAAAATTTGAAGAGTGCTGCTGCATGAAATAAGTAATTACCGGCTTTCCAGAACACCATTGCTAGTTTTTGGTAGTAATTTGCCATGATCTTGGGAACTGGCATTTTCTCCGACAGGTTCATGAAACCATGTATGTCTTCAATTGACTTGTATGCTTCCTGTGTATAAGATAAATATCCTCATTTACTTTATATAAGTTTGAGCTATTGTAGTGCAAAAGTAGTATATAAGAAATATATAAGTAGTATATATATAAAAAATATTACATATTTATTATTAAAATGGGGACAAATGAAAAATTGAAGGGACCAGAGAATAGAGAATTTTTTATTCTATCTTTAGAGGAAAAATTGATTAACTTGCCTGCCACAATTTCATTTGGATAGCAGAATCTAATTGGTATAATCTAGTTTCCAAATTCAACTGTTGTGTTTCTGGTTTTGAAATTGAAACGTTTGCAACCTGGGCAGGGAGCTTACAAATATCTTTAAGATGTTTACGTAGCTTGTCACATAATTTACGAAATTCAGTTTTACGATTGTATTTCGAGCAAAATTGAAATGCCATTCGCGCAATGTCATGATACAAAGTTTCCACGAGGGCATTTGTGCGAAGTAACTCCAAGCACTGACAATAGGATTCCCAAAGGAATTTCACCCATGGTGTCAAAATAGTGCGATCTGATCGATCTTGGGCATCTTCTCCTGAAACAGCGCTGCAAAAAAAAAAGAAAAATAGAAAATGTCATAGAAAATGTAATTTGAGTTTAAAAATTAATTTCTGGAAAAAGGGGACCTATATTTTAACACTGTATTCATAACTTTGTTCACTATAATAACATGTTAATAATTGCTATTGTAATAAATGCTTCATAGATATGAAATAATTTAATGTTAGAATAAATCTGGAACATTGTCAAACTTTTCAAATAATTTGTCAAGATCATAAATGATCCTCCACTAATTAAAAATAAAGGGTATACTACAGAAGACAGAAGCACCACAGCTAAGATGATTTATGCACATAGCAAGAAGACATTAGATAGTTAAAAGTAATTTAGAAAATGGTAATAGATAAAGAGAGTAGAAAGTAAACATGGTAAACACTCTGAAAACACGTAATAGTAACATTTTAAGTTTGCTGAAGGAAGCAGGACTTAACTAAGCTCAAGATGGAAGAGAAACATAGACAAGAGGCACAGAATGAACACTTTTCAATACATACCACATTTTTAGTATAAGTGATAAAAGTATGTATGTGTTAACACCTCAGATCAGTGGTGTACAACCTATTTCTGATCATGATTCCTTTTTGGGGCAGAATATCTACATGGCTCTTAATCAATGCAATTAAAATAGGGTTAAACTAATTAATTTCGTTTATGATGTGACACAAGGGGTCATAACTCGCGGGTTGTGTACCATTATTCTCATATTCTAATGGTTAGAAAGGATTCTGGGGATCGGCATCTTTAATACTGACTTCTTTTACAGTGAAACCTCTTTTAGGCAGACACTGATCTGTTTGTACATTTTCGTTTATGATAATGCAATAGCAAATAGCAACTGCAACAAAGTATTCTATCTCTACTTTAAAATTTGATATTTTTTTGGATGTTACACACACAATATTACAAATGATATTCTTTTAATGATTACCTAGAATGTAATAATGTTCTTAACGCGTCTTCAACGTGAGTACGTACGTACGTCTTGTGCTGTATCTAACTCGATTTTCTCTGCTTACAGTTTATCTTCTTTTGTTAAAACTTATATCTTTATAAAGTGATTAATTTCCTCTATCTGTTGGTGTAACATTCTTTTTTAGTTTATTTCCGTGAGCTGCAATATTTGAGTGGTAAGTTTGTATAGCTCATTAACATGCACGCCTATCCTACTTTTTGCGGTGAACATTTCTTCTTACAAGTAAAACTTGTATATTTCAAGATCGCTGTGATCGCCATCGCTATTTCTATTTAGCATTATTTTCAAATGTGTTCTTGTTGTAATCAAGTAGCTGCACAGCACAAGATTGTTAAATGCTCTATTTGTAGCAAATATTACAAAATTGATTGCGTGGGATTATCCTCAGGTGAAGCTCGGAAAATTAATTCCAAGTTGGACTTGTAAAAATTGTGTCTTATGATCTTAATGCTTCAAAAGCGGCTACTATTGTCCTGCAAGACGAAATCAAAGTTTTAAAAGATAACGTTAACTTGCCTGTACCTCCTCTTACTAAAACCCTGTTAGATACTAAAGATTATCCAGGAAATTGCAGATCGAGAGAGTCGTAAGGGTAATATTGTTATTGTTCACGCTTATGTATATATGTATGTTTTAATTTACTTATTTTAGGAATAGTTTGTGAATTGTTAAGATTTTAAATTCCTTTAATTTCATATCACAAGAATTCAGGTATAATACCTGCGGCACCTGCTCGAATATTACGTTTGTATTCTTTTCTATGAATTCAAAACTGAAACACTTCTCTTTACCGGGAATAATCCCTTCTGACGAACACGCGGTTTGTCATATTCTGCACCTGGGGTTCTACGAGCTACTCAGGTTAATTTTAAGAAGTTCTCCCTCGAATTAGATTCATAGAATTCAAATCTAAGATGCATTTTTTAGAATTTCTAGATTCTTGTTATTTTTCTTAGCCAATCGCTCTTGTCCGAGTTCTAATCCGCTATTTCCCATTGGTGCACCTCAAATTTTATATTTTAAGAAAATATTTCTTGGCAACATAAAAATTTAGAAAGAAGCAGTTCCGTCTGGTCAATCAGCGCAGTAACTCATATTTAACAATCGTCGCGAATCAATCTCAAAGTTGAACTAAACTTCAACTTTAAAACTTTACTGATTTATTTCAATAATTGTCAATAAGTTAGCATTAGTTTACTGTATAATTTTAATATTAATTAAAGTATATTTAAACGGAGTGTTGTGCTGTGTTTTCTTCTGCAATTTAACAACGAGAAAGCAGTCGTTCATGCTTTTGCATGGCGACACTCACATGGTCCTTCGACAGCCGGATAGCGCAATCAGTGAGCCTTCCAAGTCATCGTGGAAAAACAGCATCATTCAACTCCATTAAGAAAATTACCCTACGAGTGCGAAACAACTTCAACACGTTCAGTGAGTCAATCAATTTTTATTCCTTCTTACCTTTAATACTGCTAACTTCAACACGTTCAGTCAGTTATAATCAATTTTTATCCATTCTTTCCTTTAATACTGCCACTACATTACTCGCAATCAAAATGAGCGAAGCTAATTTGAAAGATCTCAAAAACAAAAGAAAGCAATTAAAAACTTCTCTTACAAGATTCAGCAATTACTTCGCAACATTAACACAAGATACCGACATTAACCAACTGAAACGGCGCTTTAATGTAGCAGAGCAATATCTCACGCAATTTGATAACATTCAGTGTCAAATTGAAGTACTGGAAGAATCGGACAATCATGACCAAGAAAGAGAAGAATTCGAGAATAGTTACTTCCAAATAATTAGTAAAGTAGAACAGTTTTTAAAGAAAAATAAAGTTGAATTTCAAGAAACTAAGACACAAAATCCAAACAATAATCAACACGAAAGTAACACAGTAAATAACGTACGTCTTCCAACTATTAAATTACCCACATTCTCTGGTGCTTATGATGAATGGTTTCCGTATCACGATACGTTCCTTTCGCTAATTCATACAAACAGCAGCTTAACACTTAACAGAAATTCAAAAATTTCATTATTTGAAATCATCTGTATTAAAAGAAGCCGCAGACGTTATAAGCTCTCTGGAAATCAGTTCCGAAAATTATCACGAAGCCTGGGAAATATTAAAAGATCGATACAGCAATAAGCGTTTAATAATACAAAAACACGTGCAAGCTATTTTTGAGTTACCAACAGCCTATAAAGAAAACGCATCTGTATTGCGCCAAATTTTGGACGGTGTATTAAAACATCTTCGAGCTCTTAAGGCTCTACATCGCTCTACAGAATCTTGGGACGATTTGCTGATACATTTAGTTTCTACAAACTTGATCATACCACGAAAAAGGAGTGGGAAAATAGTATCATCAAATCTGAAATACCCTCATTCAAACAAATGGCTGATTTCCTATTACATAGATGCGAAACTTTAGAAATTATGTCAAAGGATTCTTTTCAAGTGTCACGGCACAAGTCTTCTTCCAATAAAATAACGTTTTCTCATGTCACAACCCAAAAACAACTTTGTGCGGTATGTAAAGGAGATCATCTCATCTATCACTGTCAAAAGTTTCTTAAAATGTCAACTGAAAAACGTTTGCAAGAAGCAAAAAGTAACAATCTCTGCATTAATTGTCTAAAGCATGGACATCAATTAAACAAATGTACACTTGGAACTTGCAAGGAATGTAAGAAACGACACAATACGCTTCTGCATTTCCCAACTCAAGAGACATTAGAATCTCAAACCAAATCATCTGCAAGCGAATCGTCAGCAATCATTTCAGCACATACCTCCGAAGGAATTTCTCAAGTCTTCCTCTCCACTGCCATTGTGAATATCTATGATAGGCAAAACAAATGTCATCAGTGTCGCATTCTACTCGATTCTGGTTCACAATCGAATTTCATTACAAAGGACTTGGCAAAAAAATTGAATTTAAAATTTAGTCCCACATTAATTCCTGTCGTTGGAATAAGCAAGACAAAATCTCAAGTGACACATTATGTCACCGTAAACATGTCGTCCACATATAACGCATTCCGTACACAACTAAAATGTCTTGTACTAGAAAACATTGCGGAAAACATTCCACAAATTTCGGTCGAAAAGTCAAATTTTTCCGTACCTAAAAATGTGAAATTAGCAGATCCAAATTTCAACATTTCAAGTAAAATTGACCTTTTAATAGGCGCGGAAATGTTTTGGAGTTTAATTTGTGTTGGACAAATAAAAACATCAATTAATCAACCTTATTTACAAAAAACACAACTTGGTTGGATCGTTGCTGGAAAAATAGCCAGTAGCATGCAAAAATTCACAAGTATTTGTTGCAATTTATCTGTACAGAACAATTTAGATATCTCCTTAACAAAATTCTGGGAAATTGAAGAATGCTCACGAAAGGTACCTATGACTATCGAAGAAAGGGACTGTGAGAAGCATTTCATCAACACATTCAAACGAAATGAAAATGGCAGATTTATTGTTCGATTACCACTAAAGACGAACGAAACGGCATTAGGTGAATCCAGACAAAATGCAATAAAGCGTCTACATTTATTGGAGAAGAAATTATCCAAACAACCACAACTTAGGACAGAATACAACAATTTCATTCAAGAATACTTAGATCTAAATCATATGGCAAGGGTTCCTAAAGAAAATGTATCAGAACAAACTAGTTATTATCTACCTCATCATAGCGTGATAAAGGAAGATAGCCTCACCACAAAACTAAGAGTAGTGTTTGATGGTTCCGCCAAGTCATCCAATGGCACATCTTTGAACGACATACTCATGGTGGGTCCTACTCTTCAAGACGATCTATTCGCGATTGTTCTCCGATTTCGCACATATCGGTACGTAGTTACAGCCGACATTGCCAAAATGTACCGACAAGTGCTTGTCGATAAATCTCAAACGAAACTGCAAAGAATTGTCTGGAGATTTAATCCTGACGATAATATCGCAGATTACGAGCTATCAACAGTCACCTATGGGACTGCATCGGCATCATACCTGGCAATTAGAGCTATGCAGCAGTTAGCAATAGAAGAGGCAGAACACTATCCTAGAGGATCATCAATAGTACTAAAAGATTTCTACGTCGATGATTTATTAACCGGAGCAAATAACATTGACGATGCCAAAACAATTATTAAAGAAGTTACGACTCTGCTTGAAAAGGGAGGTTTCGAACTCCGAAAATGGTACTCCAATAGCAAGGAATTGCTCAAAGCTGTTCCAAACTCTGCTACAAACTCAACTCTTAATTTAGTCACGGATGACGTCAAGGCACTGGGTCTGCAATGGAACTCAAACACGGACTCACTTCAGTATCATTTAGCTTTCTCAAAATTATCTAACAAGATCACTAAAAGAACAATATTGTCCAAAACATCACAACTATTCGACCCATTAGGTCTGGCTAGTCCTGTCATTGTAAACGCGAAAATAATGATGCAAAAGCTGTGGGAACTAAAATTAGATTGGGATGAGTCTATTCCCACAGACATACATACAGATTGGTTACAATTCGAAAGGCATCTAGACTATTTAAAAAATTTAAAAATTCAGAGGCAGGCAACGGCAAGTATAGACGTTATCGATTTTGAAATTTGTGGCTTTTGTGATGCCAGCGAGAAGGCATATGGAGCATGTATATATTTAAGGTCTTCAAATTCAGATGGGTTTATTAGCAGTAAACTCTTGTGCTCAAAATCTAGAATTGCCCCCGTGAAATGCATTACTCTTCCGCGGTTAGAACTTAGCGGTGCATTGCTATTAGCGCAACTCGTAGACAAGGTATTAGCCTCGATCAACATTCCCATTAAAAGAATCAAATTATGGACAGACTCAACGATAGTGCTCTGCTGGATAAAATCAACCTCAAAAAAATGGAAAACCTTTGTATCAAATCGAGTAAGCGAAATTCAAACTCTAACTCAAGTTGAAAGTTGGAATCATGTTAAGGGTACTGATAATCCGGCAGACCTTATATCACGAGGTACCTCTCCAGAGCACTTAGCTACATGCGAATTATGGTGGCAAGGTCCTGACTGGCTTTCCAAGGAAGAAAAATACTTCCCGAACTCAACAGGATCTATCAATGACATGCCAGAAATTAATCCAAACAATTTGGAAATACACCATGATCCTTGTGTGCAGGCTTTGTTAACTCATAATGGATTTAATCTTTTCGAGCGATATTCTGATCTAAATAAACTAATACGAATAGTAGCTTATTGCATGCGATTCAAGCAGAACCTCTCCGCCAAAAGTAAGGGGCTTCATGCGGAGATGTATTTGGGCTCTCTAAAAACATCTGAACTAGCTCGCGCAAATAACCTACTGGTTAAACTAGTTCAAGAAGAAGAATTTAAGCGAGAGTTGGAATGTTTGCGAAAAAATCAATCGCTACATGGTAAGAGCAAATTACTCTGTTTAAATCCATTTCTCGATGATGAGAATATCATAAGAGTGGGAGGCAGGATTCAAAAATCACACTTGACTTACGACAGAAAGCATCCAATAATACTACCAACAAATCATGCCTTCACAAGACTTTTAATAGAACGCGAACATCGACGACAACTACACGCAGGTATTCAACAAACAGTAGCGTCTCTCCGGGCCAAATACTGGCCGCTAGCCGCACGAGGAATTGTGCGACAAATAATAAGAAAATGCATTCCTTGTTTCAAGGCTAAACCAAAACCAGCGGAATATTTAATGGGAAATTTACCATGTCACAGAATTGAGCCAATGCGTCCTTTCATGAATTCAGGTGTCGATTATTGCGGACCGTTCCACATTCGAGATGGTGCAAGACGCAACAGTCGCATTATTAAGTCGTACGCAGCGATATTCGTATGTTTTGCTACCAAGGCTATACATATAGAGGTAGTAAGCAACCTTTCATCGGAAGCTTTTTTAAGTGCTCTGAAAAGATTTGTTGCGCGAAGAGGTCATCCAGCAAACATCTATTCCGATAACGCCACAAATTTCGTTGGTGCCAACAGGGAATTACAACAAATGTGTAAATTATTTGAGGGTACTGAACAAGAAAAGATACTTAATTACTTATCTCAAAGAAATATTCAATGGCATTTCATCCCGGCGCGATCTCCTCACTACGGTGGTCTATGGGAGGCTGCAGTAAAATCAGCAAAACACCACTTGCGACGTATTGCTGGCGACGCTCATTTAACATTTGAAGAATTATACACCCTATTAGTTCAAATCGAGGCAGTATTAAATTCCCGTCCTCTTAGTCCAATGTCAGAAGATCCCAATGATCCATCATTTCTTACTCCTGGTCACTTCCTTATTGGAGAATATCTCACCGATATCATGGAGCCAAACTTAGCCGCACTGAAGGTAAATCGCTTATCAAGATGGCAACATGTACAGCAACTCAAACAACATTTTTGGACAAGGTGGTCAAGGGAGTATCTTAGCCAACTGCAGGAAAGAAAGAAATGGCGTCAACATCATGAATCAACAATACAGCCGGGGAAGCTGGTTATCATCAAGGAAGATGGCGTGCCTCCGCATATATGGATCTCAGGACGGATTCTCCACGTTCATCCAGGGACAGACGGTATAATACGCGCAGCTACGGTCCAAACCACTACAGGAGTGACAAAACGCGCTGTGAACAAATTGTGTGTGCTTCCCATTGACGATAAAATATAGATTAACTATTTTTACCTTTGAAAGGAGATCCTTTCAACGCGGGCGGCATGTTCACGCTTATGTATATATGTATGTTTTAATTTACTTATTTTAGGAATAGTTTGTGAATTGTTAAGATTTTAAATTCCTTTAATTTCATATCACAAGAATTCAGGTATAATACCTGCGGCACCTGCTCGAATATTACGTTTGTATTCTTTTCTATGAATTCAAAACTGAAACACTTCTCTTTACCGGGAATAATCCCTTCTGACGAACACGCGGTTTGTCATATTCTGCACCTGGGGTTCTACGAGCTACTCAGGTTAATTTTAAGAAGTTCTCCCTCGAATTAGATTCATAGAATTCAAATCTAAGATGCATTTTTTAGAATTTCTAGATTCTTGTTATTTTTCTTAGCCAATCGCTCTTGTCCGAGTTCTAATCCGCTATTTCCCATTGGTGCACCTCAAATTTTATATTTTAAGAAAATATTTCTTGGCAACATAAAAATTTAGAAAGAAGCAGTTCCGTCTGGTCAATCAGCGCAGTAACTCATATTTAACAATCGTCGCGAATCAATCTCAAAGTTGAACTAAACTTCAACTTTAAAACTTTACTGATTTATTTCAATAATTGTCAATAAGTTAGCATTAGTTTACTGTATAATTTTAATATTAATTAAAGTATATTTAAACGGAGTGTTGTGCTGTGTTTTCTTCTGCAATTTAACAACGAGAAAGCAGTCGTTCATGCTTTTGCACGGCGACACTCACAGTTATATTTGGCTGTAAGAAATCTAATTGCAATTAGAACAATTTGACCTTGACTTTCCGGTTGTGTGTGATTTACTCAAAATAATGCAAGTTGATATTCCTGGATTAAAACCGTTGTCGTCCAATTAAGGTCAACTTAGGTTCTAATGCCTCTATTGCTTGTGCCAAACGTCTGAAAGCCAGTCCTAACTTCAGAAATATTTTCAAATCAAATGACAGACTCCTATGCAAATCGAACTGTATAAAAATGCTAAAGCCGAGCTAAATGAACGTTTGCTTAGTGGTGAATCAAATCTCAAATTAAAATATATGAACGGCATTTCATATGTTGTTTCTTTAAACTAGCAGCGTCCGGCAGAATTATTAATTCCTCTCTTAGCATCTACTATCAGAATGCTCGTGGTCTTTGCATTGAAACACACTCTTTTTACACTAGTGCCTGTGAACTCTCGTATAAAGTTGTTGTCAAAACTGAAACTTGGCTCAATTGGCTATTTCTAGCGATGAACATTTTCCTTCTAACGAGCGATTTTTTTTTATCAACTCTTGGTATGAGATCTGGACGGCATGTCTTAGCTTAAGTGAAAAGTACGTCATTGCACTCCTTCATGCTATTTTACAGTAAAGTTACAACATGCCGTCCAAATTCCATGGCAAGTGTTGATAAAAAATATAAAATAATTACGCGGTAGTTATGATATCATTCGATCTGATAGGGATTTTACAGCTACTGGACGCTCTGTTGGTGGCGGTGTTCTTATTGCCTTCACAAATAATACTGAGTATCAACTTTTAAATACAAAACATACAATCAAGCATTGTTCTCTTAATTGATCTTCTTGTATGTGAATGTTTAATATTTTCAGTAAAACTTTTCATTGCTGCTGTATATATTCCTCCAAATGTGTCAGCACATGAGTTTAAAGTTTCTTTTTTTTTGGAATGCTTAGAAGAGTATCTGATTGACAAACCACTTTTGTTTGTGGGTGATTTCAACCTTCCTCTATTCCATAGTAATCCTGTGGGTTGTTGCAAAACAAATTCGTTCCTAGTAACATGCAATATTCTTGATCTTAAACAATGCAATAGAATTGTTAACACTGGACTTAGTTCTGATCAGTTCTACTTTTTCTATATCTGTTGGTCTGGATGAGAATCCTTTTGTTCCTGTTGATCCGTATCATCCTCCTTTAACAATTACAGCTGACTTTTTTTGTAAATTCCAAATTGAAGGCTTTTTCGTCAGCGAAGAATAGTAGGTATAATTTTCGTAAAGAAAATTATATTCAGCTCTATCAGAATCTGTTACAAACAGATTGGACATTTGCTGATACTTGCACCGGAGTCGATGTTGCTCTAGATATTATGTTCTATTCAAAGTTGTATGGTATTTTCAATCGACACATACCGACTTTTTCATCCTCTGGTTCTAAACAACCGAATCCATCTTGGTTTACTCCTGATATTATTTCTATTTTAAAACTGAAGCACTATTACAGATGCCGAAGGAAATCTACTAGAAATCCTGTTTTTCATATAGAGTTTTGGAGACTTAGATCTGTTTGCAAAACAAAAATATCAGCAGCCTATCAAATCAATCAAATCCAATGCAAAGCAATTGTTCAAATATTTGCATGACAAAAACGGTATCACTAGAATACCCAGTAAGCGATATGATAATGAAGCTACCTTTAACACTCCGCAGTCTATTGTCAATGCTTTTGCTGAGCTCTTCTCAAAGTCTTTTCGTCCTAAGTCTTCCTTTTCAACACATGACATTTATTCAAACCGGTTTTATTCGATTCTGCATCCTGTTTCTGAAGAAGAATTAATAAAAATAATGTCGAAGTTTCCTCAAAACGTTACTGCTGGTCATGATATGGTTCCTAATTTTTTAATTAGAGATTGTAGATACGTTTTTTCAAAGCCCTTAACTGGTATTATTAATTTGTCTATCAAAACGTCTGTTTCCCCTGACAAATGGAAATACGCACGTATTACTGCAGTTTTTAAGAAGGGAGAAACTGTGAACTGAGAAACTATAGACCTATATATGTATATGTGTTCCGCAGCAGAGAAGATTTTTGATGACATATTTTATAATTCTCTAAAGTCTAATTAATATTTTTTTCTTGTTTAATTTTGTAATTTAGCTACTACATATTTACTTACTTGCATACGTATTATACATTTTAAGTTTGGTCTGTAATTTGGTTTTTATCTGTTGGGCAATTATACTTTTATTATTATTAAGTGGTTAAGGCTACAGATTCACCGTATGCATTTTTTATAATAATTATAGTTCATAATTTTTGAAGGAAAATTTTCTTTAACTTTAAAGATATGGGTGAAAACTTTTTAATTTAAAAATAATTGCAAGTATTCACCTTAACAGGATACTTTCAGGAGTAGCTACGTTATCAAGATCATCGACGTTGATGACAGCCTGTGCCGATTGCTCTCTTGCATTTTCAGTTTTTTCTTCGGCCATTTGCAGGTAACCTCGTATAACATTCTCCAAAGAACCGACATTTACAGACTGGAACATGTTCCGATACTGTAACAGTGCCTCTTTTGCAATGTGTGATTTCTTCAGCTCCACGCAAAGATCCAGGTATTTGAACATTATCAGTTCCAACACCGATTCCGACCAACTGTAAGCCCGTTTTTTATTCTTGAACACTTCTTGTAGGGTGTTTAGAGCTCTGGCAGGTTTTCCCACCTCGATAAATTCTGCGAAATTAACGTTTCAGTATTCAGAAAACGTGGTTTGGTTATACGACATCTTAGGTGCATGAACTCACTATTTGCGCGTTTTAACGCGTTCTCAGGGCTTTGTCTGTACCGAGCCATGGCCACAGAATTCTGTGCCATGGTGATGAACTTTGTTATGACAAGTTAATTACATTAACATTTAAGAGCTTTTTAATGCCATTTTCACAGGACTAACAGGACTTCGAAGAAACGTCGCGTGATTCGTGAACGTCAGAATATGGTCAGAATTTTATACGCATGTGCGATTATTACTAGTGATGGGTTAATTCGAATTAAAAATAACCTGTCATCCGATTATTCAAATTACCTGTATAATTCGATTATCAAGTTTCGAAATTCGAATTAAAAATAATCGCTAATTCGAGAAATAATATGGGTGCCTTTCGTTTGCGCGCTCACACGCTCTAATCGCTCACGCTTACAAGCGCTAGTTGTTATAAGCAAAGGTGTTTCTTTTGACTACTGTTTGCACAACGAATTCATAACCTTAAAAAAATAACGTCAGTGGTTCACTGGTGCATGCACAGCTACCACAGGGGTGCGTTCAGGAATAACGCTCCGACTAAAGAGAGTGCGCTTTATGTACTCTTACAGCGTTCAGTAAAAGTTTAATCGCACTCTAGATAATCATCTTTATGAGTTCAGAAATAGATAGAGTAAATGCTTGGAGCGCGTCCTTCTGTACTCGGTCTAAACTTGGTACAAGTGGACAAAACCGTAATTGAGGTTATGTTTAGGTAATCATCCCGACAGAATTCAAGTTTAAAATGAATGCAAACAATGTGAGTACAAAGTTTGTTTACTTTTCTTTAAACCACTTATTATTATTACGTCTTCTGTATCTGTATCTACATCTGATTCATCATTTTCTAACAACGTTATACTATTTACACTATCAACAATACAATTTGCAATTGCAATTACAGCTGCAAATCTTTGGTCACTGTCCATTTTTCAGTTTTGATACATATAGGTTATTGTTTCAGTCACCAATGACACAACTAACTTCAGTTAACTTTTTACCGTTCATAAATACTTGAAGAGGCAGTGTAATTCTTGACGTTAAGGGTAAACACTCTGGGAGCAAACGCACAAAGTACTCTCACTGTACCTGAACGCACCCCAGCTGTTTCCAAAGTGTTTGTTTATCACATGTTTTTATAACTTGACTATGGTCAGTTGATCTCCTCATACGTTCCGTTTGGAAAATAAGCGCTTACGTTTTTGCTGCCCTACCACAGCCCTACCTCGATGGAATAAGCGGTCGTGAGCGAAGACTATGACGTCATAATGACGTTGCTACTTCGTCATCTAGCGTTTGTGAGCGTTTACAAAGCCAAAGGGATTGGTTTAAGCACTGCTTAGGAGTGCTCAAAGCATGTGAACGCGCAAATGAAACGCACCCTATATCTACAGTGGGTAAGTTCGTTTTTGTTCGATTTTTGTGCTGTGCGCGAAACTAAGCTAAGCAAAACTAAGGTTTTTGAAAATTAGATCCAACGTAATCTTACGCGGACGAGGCAACTGAGCAAAGATAAACATTGTTTTATATCTTTGCTATCCTAACTTTGCTTCCCTTAGCTTTAGTTGCCACGCCACGTTCGCGTAAGATTATGTTGGATCTAATTTTCAAAAAACTTAGTATCGCTTAGCTTAGCTTAGTTTCGCGTCCAGTGGCCGCCTGCCATAATTGATGCGATAGCCGCGAAATCACGGTATCCAGGATATTTTATAGCGTTTTCGATTCATCTGCACTGGTTGCATTCAGTGTATTTGCCTCTTCTTTTGACCTAATGTAATAACAAGAGATGAAGATATTCTGAGTGCGCACTAGTACGGTCAATCGAAAACGCTGTTAATGTTTATTGTTTTTTTTTAACGAGAAACAAAATATTTTCTTTTCAAATAAAAGAAATCTATCGATATAAATACTATGAAGATAAACATAAAGAACAATAGAATATGAAGTAAACCCTTGCTATACTTTTTTAAATAATGTGCTGTTCCTTTCGGGGTACGATCCACGTAAGAGCGTATTTATTGTAATTTTATTAAGTTGTTTTGTTATGTTTTTATAAAAAAGTATTATTTTAGGTCGAAATTTTATAAAGAATAAAAATCACATCTCCATTTTACAATAATTTTTTTCTTCAAATTTTTTTTATGCATTAGTGATTCATTAACATTTTTGTACTCAGAAAAATGGGTGCTTTCAAATGACATTTTCAAAAACATAGGTTGTCATTTAAAAAAAATGTCGATGACGTCACGGCGCAAAAGTGGTAACTGACATAAAATTAAAATTGGTTGTAAAAGATGTCTTTTTTTAAAATAAAATCGACCTGTCCGAGCGTTTTTCGATAAAATCAACTCTAAGGGTGTTTTTTCGCTTGGTGCGTTACTTTATCACCATACTGTATATAAAATAACGGATACTTCATCATATCTGAAGTTTGCCGTTCTTTTTCGCTTTTTTACTTGCATTTTTATCTTTGTTAAGTGATTGAATTATACCGGACCCGTGCCGAAGTGCCGAACACCTAAGTGACCTAACCACAACCTAATATATTAGCGCGAGAATGAAAAGAACTGTTGCCAATTACAGAAAAATCCCTAGATTTTATATTTTAACCAGCGGTTTTTTAACTACCCGTAAATTGGCTGTGGTAAAAGTCCAAAGTGCTTTAACTGCAGGTTAAGGCCTAACCGTTGGTTGCCAAACGGGGACTGTTAACCCTAGGTGGTAAAAGTGGCCCTTAGAACACTAATACATTTCTTCATGTCATCGAAGTACGCAAAATAGGGTTTTAGGGGACGAATCGTAATTAATGAGATGTAATCACCAACATTAATGTTAAATTGCTCGAATTTCGAATTAGCAAGGCTAAATTGTCCCTCTCATCAGACATGGCAATGATCCGTAATCATAGCAACGAGTTGAATTTTATACTTAGTTACTTGATTTATTTCATTGAAACTTGTTCAAAAAAAAATCCGATAAAGTCTTGTCATGGCAGCTTTAAGTACTAGGACGCTAAATTTTTTTAGCGGATTCTAAGTGTTGCTATGACGATTGAGTTGCTAAAGATACGTTTTTCGTTCTGAAAATAGTCCCCTAAGCGACCATTTTGCGGAGCGTGTACCAAAAACTACCATATGTTCAAATAAATTTTTGATAAAGGTAGATCATGGAGTGTAAAAATCTACAACACCAAGCAGTTTTTGAAGTTAGTGACATATCAAGCTGTAAGATATGGCCAATTAAACTTCAATTTTACTTAACTACTCAAGAACTGGACAATATTTTAATGTAAATAATGTAATAATTTATCTTCCATGGCCTACCTTTATCAGAAATTTATTTGGACATATGTTACTATTGGTTTCTAACTATTACAGATGGAATTATTATAAAATACTTCATGTTTTATGTTAGTTTATAGTTTATTTCGCGTTTTATAAAGTGACCGGCAGAAAATTTTTTATTATTGATTTCTCAGAAAATTTTATTCTTTATGAAAGCTCCTGCATCTTCCCAAATTCAAAATACACTTATCCAAATTTGAATACCTCTTATCATATACCGAGGAGATCAAAATATTTGAAATCGACATAAGAGTAAAGTACCTTTATTTTTGAAAATGCGCGGAAATAGTATTTGAAAAAGTTATTCACAATTACTATGAGATCTTAAATATGAAATCATGGTCGCCTACGATGAGAAAATAAATTTTTACATATTTTTCAATTTTTCTCATATGAACGTATGTATCGTGGAACTTTAAATGTGTAGAGCTGGATGTTTCTTCAAGTGTGATATGAATATACTCTGAGATTTGTCTTTCGCTCATCTACCAACTAAAAATTATGATAAATAAAATTCACACCATAAAAATTTCACTTTTTTTGTGTCCAAAAAATTTTTTTCATCCTAGACAGCTGTTTTCATATTTAAGATCACAGAACAATTCTTAGTAACTATTCCAAATAATATTTTCGCGTATCTTGAAAAATAAAGGTACTTTACTCTTATGTCGATTTCAAATATTTTGATCTCCTCGGTATATGACAAGAGGTATTCAAATTTTGATAAGTGTATTTTAAGTTTGGGAAGATGCAGGGGCTTTCATAATTCATAAAGAATAAAATCAATAATAAAAAATTTTCCCATATGTGTCCAACTCTCTGCCGGTCCCTGTATATGTATACTTCAAAATTTGAAATGCAGATTAACTGAAGGCCGCACAAAAAACATAATGCATTCTTTTTCGGGTGATATCTTTTAATTTTGCCGACTGGTAAAAATGAAAATCTTTCAGCTTTTAAATACTGAATTAAATATGTGAAAATCATTCATCTGCTTTATGTCGTCTTCTCAGCAAACTTTTCCTTGCCGATAAAACTCTTGAACTCGCAGTCCCTATTTCATTTCCTAAATAATTATTTTCCTCCACGTTTCCTTCACCATTGGCAGTTTTCATATCTTCGTGTAAACCTGAAATGAAAAGAATAACAGAGTATTAAGTTTTCATCATTACCAAAATGTCTTACCTGGGCTACTGTCATCCAAATTAGTTTCTAACAGTGGACCCTTTTTGGTAATCCGTTCTAACAACTGAGTGAAATGCTTCTCCAATTTGGACACGTCTTTAACTTCATCAAAACTGGTGTGAGGAGCTCTCAGCTTATCTTTTTCAGATTTTGCGAAAGTTGTTCTGAGCAAGTAACACAAAGAGGCGTCTATTAAATCTTCCCAATTCTGAAAGACTTTTGAACTGCAACGCAAAAACAACGTAAAATAATTTTTTTCCTTACATGATTTTCCGAGTCATAAATGAAAGGGGATAAAGCTTCTTGTACCAGGCTCAAATCCCTTTCCGTGTCCACAATCATGATTAAACTTTTCAATAAATTTAGGACACACGATAATTTAATTTGTGTTTTAACTAGTTTGTCTTGCGCTTCTTCTAATTTAGTCGTTATTTCCATAATTTGTGTGTACGTGTCTTGTAACAAAATATCCAAGTTTGAAAGGGGCGTTGGATTTTTTTGTTTAAATTTGGCGATAAGCCGTTTTTGTATGAGTCTTAATTGGGCCGACAGTTGCGATAAATCATTCTAAAAGTTCAGAAAGTACAGAATCAATGAAACCAAAAAAGTAACAAACACATTTTACTTGTAAATCATTCACTAAGCGAGCACTTTCGAAATGTCCTCTGATGTACTCAATTGCGTCAGCTGTTGGTAGAATAGAATTAAAAGAAATGGTAAAATCTTCAGTTCCCGAAAAATAATGTTTCAGTCTTCTAATTGTTTCCTGCATTACAATATTCAAAGATGAAAGACTGTCGGATTGAAAGCGATATCTTTGGGACGACTTCGCTGCTAGCAGAGTAACTATTGGACCCTTTGTTCCTATATTCTGGAAACCTATTGCACTGCTGTTGAGAGACAAGGAATTTTCACCGATGTATTCTAAACACACAAAAAAATCAAACTCATACTAGTTTTACTTGATTTAATTAGGTACCTACCTGGAAATAGTGTGGATAAAGGCACGGGATTCTTATTTGTATTAAGCGTTATTTTATGTTTACTATCCTTTATGGGTTGGCAGGTTTCTAGCACCAGTTTCGAAGGTAAAGTAACTTTTTTATAATTGACTTTAGGAATTCCCATATTTGTTACTGAAGTTAAGACGATTTCTAGGTTCAGGCTAGATATATCAATTGTGTCTTCCAAATAGACTCGGCAGTTAAACCTTGTCGAATCCGTCAGGTTATTGAAGAGTTGCGATTGGGGTGTAATTACTAACGGTTTCTGCACCAAGAGTGAAACGTGTACTTCTTCGAAAATTGCTTGGGGCGTAATTTCAATTGTAGTAATGCAGCACTTTCCGTTATTCGTTGAGGTAATGGTTTCATCCAGGTACTCTTCGAGATGGGGGTTTACAGTTACTGCTAGTAGCAATTCTTTTTCTGAGTTTGCATTTGCATACTTAATTTCTGAAATTATACTTATAATAGTTATAATGGACCAAATTTATATAAACTGAATCCGTCCAATATTTTTGGAGCCACACTCTGTTCTTATGTAACTTACCATTGCTTAAGGTAGATCTTATGGTTTTGTTTAAAGAAGCAAGTTCGTTTTCTGTCTTTTCAAAATCCAGTTCTTGATTTTTTAAGGGCGGAGCTGAGAAAAGATTTGGTTCTGTGCCTAAATACCCAAATTCTAAATAACCCTCTTCTGAAAGTAAAACAAGCGCCCCAGGTACTTCTTTAAAGAAAGCTCTGCAAACGCAAACGGGCACAAAGTGCAATCTAGCAGACCATTTCAGAGTCACGTCTTGATAGATTAATAAAGTGTTCGTTTCAGTAATGATTAACGTAGTTAACTTTCCATCGTCTTAAAAAATGAAATCTTAAGTTATTTTCAACTTTTATGGCATTTTTAATTTACCTGAGAGATATACGCAGAAACAAGAGGGAGAAAATTCTAATTTCTTTAAGAATTTCATCCGACCACTATCGGTGAAACAAAACAAGTTCTTTTCGCCTAAAATCAAGGTAAAATTTTGCCTGGTGTTATCGTCGTATACACTTCGCATATCCAGGACATTCTCCCCTAAATTGAAACTCCAATCACATGATACTTTTTTGTCGGAATCACTATCTTTATTTGCATCTCGTCCAGCTTCAGATAGAGTTTTGTATCTATAAAGAAATCTTATATCCTAATGAATTTCGTTTTGGTGCGTTTAAAACCTGTAACATTGGAGGTGCCAGCTTGAACCAACTGTAACAAAACTATCGCTCGATTTGACGTAAACGATAGGTCCTGGAAGGAGAAAGTCGGGCAAGAAGCAGCAAAAATTGAAATTTTCTTGCTCAAAGAAATTCAGCATCCCATCCAGCGTTTGGACGCAGACGAAATCCCGATTTTGGGAACCCCCAAAACCACCTACTATAAAATTCGCAGCCGATCGGCGAAGCTTGTGTTCGTACATTAGATTCAAAACATTTTCCGTTCCTAAAGTTTTTGTTTTTAATAATGAAATGCAATTCAATACAATTTATTACCGTGTTCGGCAATTCCCTCTTTTGTTATTAAAGTGAAAACGATGAGGCTTCTAGGATGCAATACGGCAATTTGATTTTGGCCAGAACCTCTAAAACAGTAGGTACCATTTTTAATTTTGGTGTTGTTAAAATTAAAGGTTCTCCAAATACAACTTACGAAACTAATCTTCCGACGTCTACTTGTAAAATGGAACTTGTTAAACACTTCTCTAGCAACAAATCATTCGCATTCGGATGAAAGTCCGAACTTTCACCTGTAATACCCTCTCTCGGCTTGTATATTCTTAAAACGCCGCTGTGACTTCCGATGAGAACGTAATCGAAACTTCCGTTTAATTTGGACACCTTCAACGAGTTGTGATCAAACTCCTCGTCTGTAGCACAGTGATTGGCCCAAAATGTTTTTGTTTTGAACAAAGACATTTGGACTTTTTCGAATGCGAACACAACTGCCTTGGTTAGGAATTTTATCGATTAGTTTCCATGAATGTAAACAATAACCAATCGATATACTCAAATTACCACTAAAACAGCTTGTTAACTACATGGTAAAAATAGTTATCATAGTTTGATTCATCAATCACAGAGAAAGTTCTGCGAAATTTTTTTATTGTATGACGCTTATAATTTGGATACAATTTTTATTTAAATTATAGACGCTTTCACTGACATACAACTGTACAACGACGTATTCATTATAAGTAAAAAAAAAAACCACATTATAAAATTAATATTGTTCTCAACAAGGTATACGGGGTGTTTCAAAAGTCGCAATGAAAAATGAAACGAGTTGTAGGGAGTGGAATTTCAAACATTTTTCTCATAATGTGTCATTTAGTAGATACTCATTTAGTAGAACCTCAAAGTTGTTACATATAAACTTTTAGTAAGGTACAAACATTGCAAATTAACATTAAACAATAAACTACTGTCAAATGGACACTTATGTAATGTAGGTAAACAAGTCATCACCATCAGCAAGATATTGCAGATATCTCGGTGGTTTTAAAATCTTTAAGTATTTACCAGTTTTACCAAATTAGTTTTCGCTGAAATCCAAAATAGGAATTTTCAATTTAATTACACCCACGAATTAGTTCGCCGGTGTCAAACAAGCTTGTCTTGTAACTTGAACATTTGCTTTAAACAACCCAAAAGGATCATGTTGAAAATGCGATCCAAGTAGCTCTACAGATTGCAGTTAGTTGTTGATAAAAATAATATATATTCAAGTTGTCAATAGGTAGGTATAATCTTTCAACGTTAATAAACCGATTCAATAATCAAACTCGTAGTAATTTTATCAGATCACAATCAGGTCATGGCTACCTACGTTAATAACATTTACATGTAACAACTTTAAGCCCTGTATCTAGTAAATGCGTAGAAATCGGACATATGTTTATATGAGAAAAAATGTTTGAAATTCCATTCCCTATAACCTCTTTCATTTCTCGTCGCGACTTTTGAAACAACCTGTATAAGGAATTGGTGTCAATTTCAAAATACATCACCAGAGCCAATTAATTACTTTTAGAAATTGTCTACTCTTTTATTGGCTTGTTACAGTTAGGTGAAAATCTTACAACTGGCGATAAAACCAGATTGGTGTCAAATAAGAATGAAAAGAAAAAAAGGTAAATGATACAATTTATTAGGAATATCAATGTAATTAAAGTCACGTGGCCTAATTTTCTTACAGAAAAAAAAAGCTGATCTCAATCTTAAAAAAATTCACTTTCTCTGCATAGCTTACTCATAGCCATCCAACAACATCCAGCCTACCTTGATGCACGCTTTTAAAATAGTATTTTAGTGGGGAAATACATACATACTCTTTCTTCCTGTTACCGTCTAAAGACTCTGCAAGGTTTTAGTATAATGCACTGCTTCCCGAACGCCAGTTTAAAATTGCAAACTACAAACTAAATTTGAATTTGATATTAAAAAGTGTCGTGCACATCAAGAATTCACAATAAATTGCCGTCAAGTCGTTAACATAAATTGAACCTTAATGTTTACTGCAACGAAGGTCGTACAAACTATAACAAAATCAAGATTATCACCTTGAATTTAACGTTTCTACATCAGTTCAGTGTGTCAGTAATATCTGCACCTTTAATACAATAATTAAACTAGGTTTTTTTTTGTGGCGTGAAAGCATATTATTTTAACGAATTTTAATTATTGAGTGCTGCGGCAATTGCTATGGGAATTACTGAAAGTTTACTGTAATTTTTTTATTGTAATAGTGAATGAGTGAGTGTGTCAAGAACAAACCTACCTACGTGTGGTTCAAAATGCAAGCCGCTGAAAGTTTAGCTTTGAGGATTTCGATTGTTTTGGGAATGGTAGCAGCCGTTGTAACCATTTTATATTTTACACCGTTACCACGTAAGTTTTAGATTAATTTTTTTTAACGTAACAAACTAAAAATATTTATGTAATCCATGATAATAAATTCTACATGAAAATACAATTCAATTAAAAAAAAAAAAACAGATGCATCAGTGTTTTGCAAAAACTCAACTTTTCGGTTTCATAGTAAATAGGATGCATTTTGAACATATTATGTATTATAGTTGCATTACGTGATTCATGGTTGATTTTTTAAAATTATATCGTATTAATGAAAATTGTATGAATTGAAATCGTCTATAGATTCTACTTTTACTTCCGTTCGTTCCGTTCCGACGATAAGTCCATTCAAGTTGAACAGAATCTTGAATACTCGGTCAAAACTTTGTTATAATTTCCATCCTATGTATTCAACACTAAGGCCCGATTTTACAATCGTCGGATAAGCATTATTATTGGTATAACGGTGGTACAAATGACGTAGGTGTGACGTGATATGGAGGAACATTAAAGGATATTTGGCGAACAGTTATTCCGTACTTATTCCACGATTGTAAAACTGGGCCTAAACCTAACACTATGGAAAATAGATAATTTGATGATTGATTTTTTAAAATAAAATATAAAAAAAATGATTTAGAATAAGTTATAAATTAAATAATCATGTTATTATTATTCCAGTTAAAAGAATGATTTCTTACAGGATTTATAAATAATCATGTTATTATTATTCCAGTTAAAAGAATGATTTCTTACAGGATTTAAAATAATCTTAATATATTAATCTTTGTCGGATGCAGGTAATATAATAAATAAAATACAATTCAATAAATAAAAATATAATAAATAAAAATTAAATTGTCGTACAACACAATCAGTTGCATAATGATCTTCAGCACATTCAGTAATGTGCAGTAATTAACAGCTGTTAATTAAATAAATAAATAAATAAATAAATAGTCCCTAAGAATTAATTATTTAAATCTTTTAAGACTTGCTGACCTAGAAAGAGAACTAGGCAAATAATTAATAAAAAAAAAAGATAAATAAAGCTGAGCCGAGAATGGATTCTTGCGGCATTGAACGAATAGCTTTTTGATTTAGGATCAATTTGGGGATTTCATCATACTTACAATACGTACTCACTCATATTCAATTCACACTCAAATTGACAGTTTGATGTTAATTCGAAATTCAGAAATGCTTAATTTTATTTCAATGATTTTTTGACTTTCCATCGCAAATCACTGATGATCAAAATACTTACATATTATACTGACCACAAAATCGATTGTACGAGTAAATATAAAAGCATTTCTGAATTTTAAAAAACCTCAAGTTTGAGTGTGAGTTGAGTATGAATTTGACCCTTTACCTTTGTGATAAGTGATGTGATAAGTAATGAAACCAATTAGATACCACATATTTTTTACAAAATTAGTTAACTTTTTAATTAATTTAATAACATAATAGAGTTTATGGTCAGAAAAAGTTGGAGTATTTACTTACCTCTGGGGTCCTATTCTCAGCCCGTTCGAAAAGATTCGCATGGGAAAATGACGTCAGAATGACGTATTTTCCCAACGATTTGTAAAGTTTTGTACGAGAGCCTACGTCATTTTGACATCATTTTCGCATGCGAATTTTTTTGAACGAGTTGAGAATAGGACCCCTGATATTGCAATTTCTAGACAAGTTGGAATGAACATCGTACCTACAGTAAAAGACATAATAGATGATTTTTTTTTTTAATTTTCGAGTCGACTTGTAGTATTTGACCATTTTCTATGAGATTTAAATCGTCATGATATGAACTGATTAGTTGCAAAAGAGTAGAAAACTGCACTTACATAAATTAGTGAAAAAGAAATTCAAGTCTTTAACTTGAGTGTATAGACAGACGTAGGTAATGACGCAATTACGAGTTAACAACATCATAAATCGTTTAACAGCAAAACCAAACATAAACTTCTTACACTCGTGAAACTTAATGTTTTAACATAATATAATCGATAATATGAGAATGATTCATGGATTACACGCTATGATTTAATTATTTAGAATTTTACATTGTATAATTATTATCATTATCATTTCATAAATATAATACTATATTATGGTCCTTTATAATTTTAAATAATAGTTAAAGATCGGTACATTCCGGACGGGCATGGGCGTCCTAATGATTTACGAATTTTGTAACTGGTATATTGCAATATTATTTTCTATTTAACGCATACACAGTATTAATATTATTTCTTTCCTGTAATAGCTATATTTTATTATAAATTTGAATACAAAAGATACGATATATACGATAATATACCAATGATTTAATTTATTTTAAAATGTAAACTGATTTAATATTTCCCCGTGCGACGCTCATGAAATATGGAAATCTGCTGTGAACTCATTTCTTTCTTGCACCGAGATGTAAATCAATCGCAGTGCAATATGTTACGTATATTTCGATTGATTGGGGGCCATTACTTCCACTGGTCTGCTTTAGTAATTTTTTTCTTGTAATCATTATCTAGTAATTGATACTAGTATTTATAAAAGTTTATTAGAATTAACGCGTGCACTCGATTGCCGCATCTTCGCAAAAAATCATACATGTACTTTAAAAAGACTGTCAGAAAAGTTCCGAGCTCAGATAATAACTATGTAAATTTTTGTATTTCGATCGCTAGAGCGAAACATTTACATATAAATACATAGTTTGTTAGCCTACCGAAGTATCGTACATTTTTCTACATACAGTCGGAAGCAAAAGTAATGTCTCCGAAATAAAAAGTTAAACCGCGACTTAATCATTTCTGAACGGCTATAACGAGTAGGCGGGCACACATTTTATTAGGGTGACATTACTTTTAATTCTGCCTGTACATTTATCGATTCGTCATAGATAAATAATTTAAAAGATGATAAACATAATAAAAAAAGTGTTTAAGCATCCGTACAAAATTTAAACAACCTGATTTCTTTTGTAGTGTAACCAATGATATTGATGTCACAATCTTTTTTATTATCTTCACCATCGCATATTTAAAGAGAAATTCGCCGACAAATATAGTTCGCTGGAAACTTTCATGTTCTTCAATTTTCTATTCCATCACAGAAAAGAAAGCTTTACGTAATTGAAAATAATCCATTAATATCTCCACTTAATTACATCTTTATTGTTTTACACTTAAATTGGCAATTTTAAGTGTTTACATAAGTCGGTTTATTGCGCGGGTTACGCAATGGTAAAAATACTTTCACCGCTGAAGGCACACACCTGTTTCTTCCGCATGTCTCTTCCGCTTTCGGTTCACTAATTAATCTAACATTTGTTTATAAAATTAGTATCGAACTGTAAAATACTTTTAATATTTCGAGCACCGCACCGTTGAGATTGCGTCGAATTGGAGAAATTTGACCGACCTGGAAACTGCCAGCTTTCTTAATAATTAGCACGAATAATATTTATTTACATTTTTGCGTGCATTAAAGACTATCAGAGAAAGCGTAAGCGCATTAACTTATGTTAATTGCATTCAGTATACATTGCAGCACTTTACTACTTGCATTCATAATTGGAATTCAATGTACGTAAACACTTTTCAGAAATTTAAATTTAAAAATTAAAAAAAAATTCTATGATTAGCATTTCATTAATAATTTAATAAATCAGATGGAGGAGTAATTAATTAGAGTAGAGACTACTTATGATAGATACATATTTATTTAAAATTAATATTATTGAATTATACTGTTTACAACTTTTCTGGTGCAGTTACATATTATGGGACTCTTGCAGATTTTAGCATTCGTTGCTTTTTTTGTCGATTTTCTAAAGCTTTGTTTTAGAAACAGTTAAAATCTTATTTGTTTATTGCTATTCTTATTTTGTTGATGTCGGTGACGACTTCTGCTCCTCTGATGTATTTTTCAGTGTCTCGTAGGCTGGATTCTTCTTCGTGCAGTGTATTTGTTATGTGATGAATTTTGGATGTAGATGGCACTCGCGAGCCTTCACATTCAACATTATCTGCGTCAGTGTACGTGTACGTGCACGTGTCGTGTATGCGTGTGTGTAAATTAGTGATGAGCCATATTTCGCTACCGGTTATTTAATCGCCGCTATTACCAAATCGCTGATAACCCCAGCTGCACTGTTATTGAAATAACGGCGATTACAAAACCGCGATTTAAAGCGGATCGGAACACTGCTAGTAAATATCGCTTCATCGATTTCTTCACGTTCAACGAAACATCTTACCGCAGTGATTTCTTACTGGATTTTAAGCGTTATTAGTTTTTTAATTTACTGTTTTCTTGGTAGTTTTTTTAACAGGTCCTAGATCCAAACATAGTTAATTGATTCAAGTCAAAGCTGGTGGCTATTCCCGCCATCCAGCAACAAAGGAACCTATCGCACATGCTCGTATTTACTTGTTATTCGTATAGACGTTAAGCTTTCAACCCGCGATCGCAATAACGGTTTAAAATCGCCGCTATTTCAAAATAGCAATCACGGATAGCAGCGTTATTAAAAAATCGCTACTTTGCTCATCACAAGTGTAAATAAAGAAAAATGCTCGTAGAAGGTAATAGAAACAACGGTTTATTAAATCATATTTTTAGGAAGAGTCGTACAAGCAAATATCTATCATAAAAGAGTTCAGAGAGTCGAAGTTTTATTTATCTGAACCTGAACCGTAGACGGGCGGAAATGATACCTGTGCCGGTCGTTCTAATTTACAATAGCTCACGCGGCGCCCTCATTGATTCAATTTCCGAACTCCGCGCTGCCGCTTACAGTTTCCAACAAACGTCCGGTCCGTCATGACATTATTAAATCGATTATTCTAATTATTACAATTCTGAGCTTAAATCTTACGTATTTACATTTCAGAAATTCTAAATAATTTACTTATAATATACATGTAATTTAAAATCGCCTATTTCTATAAATATTTACATAAAATTAATTTATTTGAAAAACACACTTGAATTTAATAATTATGCAAGCAAATCCTGTAAAACGTAAATAATACATTACTCTAAATTTTTCTTTACTATTTACAAATTATTTCTTTATGAAAAAATTGAAAAAATCTCTCGTTCAGCTTATAAACACCGCAATATGTTTATTATTTATGTATTTTGAGAAAGTTGCGAAACGTAGATACATACATATTTCAAGCAATATAAAAGTTGTCTATAAAAGTTGTAGGAACTGAAGATTCTGTAACTGGGCCGCGGTCAAAAAGGGGGCAACTGAAACTCTTTTAAAGTTCAACCGAGCTTTCGGAAACAATTTACATAAGTATTTTTAAATATTAAAAATTACAAAATTAATTTACTCCTTAATGAGTAATGGAAGAAGATAAGACGTTTAGTGTATACTGTTGATCTAATGTTTCGAAATGAAACTGTAAACAAATGATATGATCCAGAATGAATTAATAATGGAACATTATTGAACAGATAATTCTGGACAAAATATTCTGATAGAATATTATTAGCGAACACCTTTATGTACAGCATAAATAGTAATTTGCAAAATCATTACGTGCAATGCTCTGTCGTTTTTGAATTGAGTGATTCATAATTTTTTTTACAATCTTCATACACAAGGTGAGCCAATAGTGCGGAAGATAGCGTCTTTATTATTGCAAATCTGTTTTCGCTTGTACTTACGTATGGTACAGGTACGTGATATAAAGTTAGTTACAATTGTATAGGGTGATTCGTGTGGTTATGCCAAACCAAAGTTATGCTTTTTTAAATGGAACATATTGTATATTATGGCCCATATCTAGATCATAGTAGATCAATTTATTATAAGGGTACACTATGTACCCAGAACTAATAGTATATATATATGATATATTGACATTTAAATGTCAAAAAATGTTTTTTTTTTTTGGTATTTAATAGATCAGATGTTTATTACAATTAGATCTTTAAATTTAGCAGTAATATAAGGTTCAGTATGTGTTATGCATCAAACTTACACACGGTAAGACCTCAAGTTCTAAACACAGCATTTATTCCATCTTCAAACGTTTTTTCTTGTTTATAATATCGTTGGTTTTAATTAGAAAATTTGTACTTAGTCTGTTTGTAGTTGTTAGTCTGTTAAACCTTATACTTATTTGATTAGTAACATAAAAAACGGTATAGTTAATCTTTATTTAAGAAACACTGCCTGATTGTTTTTAAATAAGATTACGTAACACGATACACTCAACAATATCAAAAATAATAATAATAACAATTCATTTAACATTAATAGTAGTTTATGTAACAAGTACGCAAAATAGGGTTTTAGGGGACGAATCGTAATTAAGGACGGGGCGACGAAGGAGCCGAGTCCTTAATGAGTTGAGTCCCCTAAAACCATTTTGCGTACGTGGTACATACAATATTTTTTGATACACGCTCGCCAAATCATCAACATTAATGTTAAATTGCTCGAATTTCGAATTAGCAAGTCTAAATAATTGTCCCTCTCATCAGACATGGCAATAATCGGTAATCATAGCAACGAGTTGAATTTTATATTTAGTTACTTGATTTATTTCATTGAAACTTGCTCAAAAAAATCCGCCAAAGTGTTGCCATGGCAGCTTTAAGTACTAGGTCGCTAAAAATTTTTAGCGGATTCTAAGTCTTGCTTTCATGATGCCTGAGGTTGATTGAGGTTGCTAAAGATACGTTTTTCGTTGCATACATAAAAATTAACTATACCGTTTTTTATGTTAACAGACTAACAAGTACAAACAGACTGAGTACAGATTTTCTACTTAAAGTCAACGATATTATAAACAAAACAAAAAATGGAAGCTCAAATAAAAGCTGTTTTTAGGACTTGAGGTCTTACTTACTCAACCTTATATTACTGCGTATTAAATTTAATAATAATATATAGGCGCAACACTCCATGTGAAGTGTGACCGCTTATAGTGAAAGCTTTCACGATCCAGTTTACGAGGTGGATCAGTCTTCATATTACTCATCCCACCTAAGCTTTCAGATTCACTTCTCGAACGATATCTTTCCATATTTTCCTATTCACAATTTTATCCTTTCACTGACGTATCTCAACTGTTGCTAAACCCTTTTTTACTTCATCGAACCATCTACTTCTTGGTCTTCCCCTCCGCCTGCTTCTAGGTTTCCATTCTACTAGTGCTCTGATTGTTGTTGTGAGGGCTGCCCTCCAAACATGTCCAAGCCATCTTACTTTTGCCGCCTTTATTGTATTAATGATGGTATCTTTATCTGTCTCTTCCACTATCTCCTTATTTGTCCTTTTTCGGTAGATTCCTTCTGCCACTTTTACTAGGCCCAGTATTGTTCTTAAAATTTTTCGTTCCATTATTGATAACTTGTTCTGATCCTTTTCTGTCATGGTCATGGTTTCAGCTGCTTACGTCATGATTGGTTTGATTAATGTTTTATGTACTTTTAACTTCGTTCGCCTTGTAAGTAAAAACTATTAGTTCTGGGTACATAGTTCCCGTATAATAAATTGATCTACTCTTAAAGGCAAATCGATATGGGTCATAATATACAGTATGTTCCTTTTAAAAAAGCATAACTTTGGTTTGGCACAGTCACACGAATCATCCTGTACAAATGTAACTAATTTTGAATCATGCACCTATAGTACCTATACCATAAGTAAGTAATAGCGAAAACAGATTTTAAAAATTTGTAATAATACTAATAATAAAGACGCTACATTCCAAATACGCACTATCGGCTCACCCTGCACATACCTATTTCAGTAGGAAGTAGAGAAAAAAAATGGACGTGTCACTAACCCCAAAGAGGTGTCCAAAGCTGATCAAGGATGATCATATTTTCATAAACTGTCAACGGTAAATAATATCAGCAACCTTACGAGTCAGTGAATAAATATTTTAATTTTATTATAATCTCCAACAATTATAAAGGCAAAAAATTCCTATAACTATACATAGAGGGAAGATCTTTTTAGTAGTGAAAAAAAATGCACCTTCGTCCTATAAATCCTTAACTTGTCACATATCTGAAATATTCCTTATGAATATACGAATTATGCAAAGAATTAATTTCTTTCTACGCAATTACTAGATACATTAATTACTTAAATTTAATCATCCGTTAAAGTAAACGTTGCCATGGTTACATGTGTTGAAGGTATAGGCACAGTATAGGAATGATTATTCTTAATCAATGATTAAAGTTAAGTGACGTTTGTAAAATCCAGCGTACAATTTGTTACATGTAAATTTTATTAACGTAGGTTCTTATCACTTGATTGTGATGCTTTTGGGTTATTTAACGCAAATGTTCAAAAACATTTTGGATTTCAGCGCAAGCTAAATTAACTATTTCCAAAAGCTCTTCTTCTGTATGAATTCTGACAGCATGTGCTTGCATATGCTTGAAGCTTTTAAGTGGCGATGATTTGATTACATTACATAAGTGTCTATTTCACAGTAGTTTATTCTTTAATGTTAATTTGCAATGTTTGTATCTTAATAAAAGTTAACGTAACAACTTTGAGGTTGTTATCTACTAAATGAGTAGAAATCAGACACATGTTTATATGAGAAAAAATCTTTGAAATTCCATTTCCTACAACTCCTTTCATTTTTCGTCGCTACTTTTGAAACACTTTTTATAATTCTAATACCTGTTCTATGCTAGCATGTGATATAATTCTGTGATAATTACTAATTAACAAATGAAACATGTATCTTTCTCTCCTGAAGGGTTCGACATTCGGATTTCAGTTCTTAAAATTAAAATACTTTGAAAGGCAAGGCTCAAAGCCTTCATTATAGATCTAAAGTAACTCGAGGGAATAATATTTCAACTAAATAACATAATACAAAGATTAAAAATATTTTTTATAAGAAATATTAATAGTTATTCATTGTATAAGTGTTTTAGATAGCATTTACTTAGGTGGATAAAATGAATCTAAAACACGCATGCAATACAACGTTTTATCCACAATCACAGCATTTATGGAATCAGAATGAGCGAAATTTAATTAAAAAATATTCGTATTTGTAAAATTAAACGTGACAGGCATTGTCATACCTACTGGTTACTATGGTACGTTGTTTATTATTATCCACTAGTGGAACAAAGTAACTTTATTAACTTTATTTAACTTAACTTTTTTAATTTAAATTAATTTAAATTTAATTAACTTTATTCCACTAGTGGATAATAGGTCACTTTAAATGCTTCATAAGTGTGGATAATAAGTCCAATTATTATGTGATAGTGGATAAAAGTTTGTATTTGTTGTATTTTTACAAGACTATTTGTGTCAGCCTACGAATTTTCATTTTATTCTCGTAAGTAGAATGTTAATTTTTGAAAAGTATGAATCTATCCTTGGAAATACTAAGTTCGTTTTTGTTTAAATGATAAATCCCAGTAAATACATAAAGTGACAGCACTAGTATTTGCTCTGCAATAACAGTAATATTGTTGATTTAACAATATTTCTGTGTAAAAATCGTTTTCATATTTATTTATTACCTAAGGTTGCTGTGTTATTCTTGAAAAAGAAGTTGTTGCTTTAAGTACTTGACGCTACTTACAAAATTCCTATATTTTTTTGTTTAAAATATCTTGACCGCGATTAATATGTCTACATACAGTGTGTGGCATTTAACCGGGTTTCTCCAATGACGTTGTTTCTGTTGAATGTAATATGTTTTATATAAAAGTTGCATCTTTTCATCCTCCGCATAAAGTAAATACTTTGGTTAAAATAACCTGATAAACTCAAATTCGTTATTAAATATACGATGTTTCTTTAAAAATAACGAAGTTACACATCCCACAGACAAATTGGGACATCCTGTATATTTGAAAGTAATTTTAAATTATAAAAAAAAATATAATGAAAGTACATAATATTGTACGGAGTCTTAAAACCACCTATTCATTAATTTTTTTAAAATTTTCTCACGGAGAGATTTTTCTAAGTGCTTATTCACCGGCTTTAACGCGTAGGTTTTTTTTTTCAAGGTAACAAGTAACACACTTACTTTTCGTCTTCCAACAACTTTCTCCTTAATTGAATTCAGCCGTTCGACAACACAGGAAAGCCTGGTTTCGCTTCGGCTACATTGTAAATAAGTACGTATAACACATCCCGTTTATTGCCCACGTCGCGAAGAAAGCCACTTTTAAAACGAATTCTTTCTACGAAAGGTTGTGTAAGGTGAAGGTACAGGTTTTCTCTTGTAACACAGATATTTGACATGCATAGATTTATAAAATGCATAAGCGTTTCTGTTATTAATTTGAGAGAAAAGATTCGATTTATAAATAAGCTTTGGAAATACTATGAGTTCTGCAGGATCAATTAAATATACTGCTTTTTTAGCATAATTTTAATTACCCACCTTACGTTAATTTTATATATCTAATTAACGGCCATCATTAGATAGTAGCCAGTTTTAGGTTTTTGATATCAGAAGTAGGCAGTTTGCCTTAGATGTTGAATGAATGCGGATAAATAAATACAGAATAAATGTGCAAGATTCCGTAAAAATAATTCAATTGATTCAATGGATACGGTTTGGATGACCTTAGCTAAAACCTAAGATCATCCGTTCTCCGGTCATCATTCATTGATGACTCGCCTAAAATTCATTAATTCTTGCTTCAGTAACTAGTATTGTCACTTTTAAATATTTATATTTCTTTAGTTATTTATCTTCTTGATGAAACACTTACAAAGTTTTTTTTTTATTACAGAACCCCATATTAAAAGCTGTGATCGTCCTTGCCATGAGTATGACTGGCCAATGATATGTCGTTATCAATTAGTCTTAGAAAATTACCAGACTTTAGATAGGTAAGTATAGTTTTCGCTCAAAGATTAATCGTTTTATTTTTAAACTCCTCTATCTTTATGATACATTTTTTGTCTAGCAACTTCTTTTAGATTGTTTGAAATTACTCCTTTACCTTTCAAACATTGAACATTTTCCAAAGTTCGTACTTTTAAATCCAGTCTCAATTTAATTACTTGTTTTAATTACAGTCGAATCCTTTGTCCATAGCCAATAGTTTGCGCAGAAATTTCTTTTTTGATTTACTAAATTTTTGTTTGTTTTCACTTTGCTTAACTTTTCTGTCTAGTAAAACCAGTTGGTTCTTTTTTCATTTTCAAACTTAGACATTTTAGCCTTCCTCTCTTCTTAGTTTACTTTGTATAATTCTCTATCGTTTTTGGTCACATCATCGCTGAGATAAATTACAACGTTTCCAGGTTCTTTACAGTGTATTCTTAGTTCGCTTTAAATCTCTGTTACCTTCCATTTCATTCTCAATAATTTTTTTTTCAAATTTTTTGCAGTTCCTGTCAAGAGTGTTCTTCAAACTCAACTCTCTGTGATGAAATATGTCTGGTCACGGACGGAAACAAACGCAATGTTTTCACCATAAATCGTCAGTTACCCGGCCCATCGATACAGGTGTGCAAAAACGACATAATAGTGGTGGATGTGGTGAACAAACTCCCCGGCCAGGGGGTGACAATCCACTGGAGAGGACAGACTCATCTCGAAGCTCCCTTCATGGATGGTGTTCCAATGATAAGCCAATGCCCCATAACGAGTTTCACAACATTCCAGTATAAATTCAGGGCGGCTGATGCAGGCACACATTTTTACCACGCGTATTCAGGCTATGAAACAGAGAACGGCCTATTTGGTGCTTTGGTGGTGCGAGAGCCCCCCCGACTCGATCCCTTAAAAAAATTATATGACGTTGATGATAGAAGTCACGTTATCATAATAACCGAATGGGCAAGGACTATGTCATCTGATTCAACACAAGAACCCCAATCGATCTTGATTAACGGGAAAGGACCCGAAGCGAATTCCTTGGCTGGATTTAACGTGAAAAATGGAAAGCGTTTTAGGTTTCGGGTGATATATTCAGGAGGGGTCAGTGACTGCCCCGTATCTTTACAAATTGAAGATCACTTGCTGAAAGTCGTGGCTGTAGATGGAAATCCGACGGTCGCTTACGAAACCAGCACCGTTATCTTGGGCAAAGGCGAAAGGGTTGATTTTGTGCTAAAGAACTTTAGCTTCGATAAATCAGAATATTCGTTACTTGCGCGTTCATTGTGCAAAGAAAATGTGCAAGGTAGAGGTATTATTAGATACAGCGAAGCTGATGCGATAAAATCTACAAGTACACTTAGTGACAGTCTTTCCGATGAAGAAAGGAACAGTAAAAGAGTATTGGATACGGGGGTGTGTGATAGTAACATCGGTCATGTATGCATAGGTGATGTTCGTTCTTTACAAAAAATGCCAAAGGAGTTGCGAAATGAAAAAGTAGATAAACAAATTTTCATGTCGTTTGATTATGGAACTATGGCAAATATTTATGACATGGAAGGTGATTAGGATTTTAGTTTCTCGTTCATTTATCATAGCTATACAATATACCGAATGGTTTAAAATTTTTTTTACTAACTTTTGCCATGAAATCTGGACGGTATGTCTTAGCTTAAGGGAAAAGAACATCCTTGTACTTCTTTATGTAGCTTTACAGTAAAGCTATGACATGCTGCCCAAATTCTATGGCAAGAGTTGATAAACATTTTTAAAAATCATGCGGTACGTATTGCATATTTTAGAAGTTTCCAGTAATCCAAAGAAAGCGTATCGAATGAACAATATAACATTTACGTTTCCTTCATCACCGCTGCAGACACAACTTTACGACATTCCTTCGCAATTCCTATGTTCTCATTCGAAAAAGCCGACTTATTGCAATAATGAGGAAGTATGTGAGTGCGTCCATGTCGTAGATTTATCTCTTGGGGAATCTGTCGAAATAATTCTTAACGATCAAGGTAATTTTCTTTACGTTTTTTACCCAGTCATGGTCAAGCCATTTAAAAATATTTCTTGATTTCTTGATTTCTTGATTCCAAACTTTTTTTTATGAAGGTGGAGATTCTCAAGAGAATATTTTTCACTTACACGGACATTCGTTTTATCTGGTTGCCGCAAGAAAATTTGATGCCCCACTGAAGCTGGATGAATTGAAAAACTTGGAAGGAAAGGGCTTGCTCTTCAAAAGAAACTTAATGAACCCCGTTTTGAAGGACACCATCAGGGTACCGAAGTACGGAGTCGTTGCTTTAAGATTTATTGCTGATAATCCAGGTATAAAATTCTTTCCTTTTTTTATTTGTTAAAAACGTCTTGAATAGCAGAATTCATAGACAGTTTGAGAAAAAAATCGACTATTAGACTAGATTTTATTAGCTCTTAAATTAAAGATATAACTTCAATTTTTTCAAAAAGATAAAGAATATTGTTCTCGAATAAGTACGTTTTAATATGAAAATAATTCTTACTTACTTAGTCCTTGGACCTTATAGGTGCATGACATTGGGGAAAGGAAGGGGTTGATCTTTTTCATATTTCTTTCTACCTCTTTCTGTCCCGAATAGCTTCTTTGGTTTCCTCTTTTTACCACTGTACTTTTTACTTCTTCCAGCGACATCTTGTTTTCTTTCCAGTTTTGGCCTCATTTCCTGTCTTACTATTCTATCCGTCATTCTTTTCAAATGCCCGTACCACGTTTCGTATAAATTACAAAATAAAATAAAATATAATTAAAAGAAATGGCAGTAAAAATTGTAATTAAATTATCGTCTGTTTAGGATTTTGGATGTTACGTGATGAAAACTCCAAAATGTGGACTAGAGGAATGGACGTAATTTTTAAAGTAGGCGACGTTTCAAATTTCGCCTCGGCACCCTCGAATTTTCCCAGCTGTGGTAGTTGGATAGGACCAGAATTTTTCTTGGCTTAATCACACCTAACATAGAAGGGCAGAAAAGAGAAAAGGAAAAATGACGACGTGTATCGACAGAAGATAATATGCCATAATCGAAAAGAATCTCCTTGTTACTGCTGAGGATTTTTGAAATACATTCGTGAAATGCCAATGAGCGATAGAGTGCCAAAATAAACTGAGTAAATTAACAGAATTTACGTTTGTAAAGAAGACGTTTATATTTCTTGCTTCTAAAGTCTTGCTTTGGTTTGAGTGTTAGTGTCCTACTGTACAAAGAAAGTTGTAGTTAGTCACATAGTGTAAGTACACATATGTATGTATGAAGCTGAGAGTAGTTAATTTTTAATTGTTTTATAAATTATATTTTACGGTTCTTGTTACTGTTTTTCAAATAAATTTTTTATTTTTTATCTTATAATTTAACTCTCACAAAAACGTCAGTTGTCCATCAGTTCCTACTATACAGAGTAAGTGACAATTGTTCCGACGAAAAAAGAAACGCGTAAGAGAATGAACGTTATAGATTACGGGAAAAATGTTAGAAAATTCTAGAGTACAGTTTATTAATAATTCAGCCTGAAAATATGTTGCGGTACTGTGTACGAAATACAACGCCACATTCTATAAACGCAGCAGTAAATTGGAGTATAAAGTTTTATGATAATTATTTTATTGAATATACACAGTGTGACCTTGACACATCTGAATTTTGTTTTATTACTTGTTTGACAGCTGGGAACGCAAGTCTGAGTTATGTTTATTTTACACAATAAAATTAATTTATGTTTAAATTGTTGGGGATGTTTTGAAATCTCACAAGCTCAGACTAGATTAGTAGAAATTTTCCCTTACTCTCGGATATCGCTTTTGTTAGTTTTTTCTTAATGGCCGTAGAGTGTACAGTTGCGGACAGAAAATTTCGGATGTCACTGTCATTCCACTGGCGTACAAGTTAAGAAATTCCTATATGTATATGTCAGATGAGTGACCGTGACATCCGAAATTTTTTGTCCGTAACCGTATTCTCTGTTCACAAATTAAAAGACCACTGGCGATGTTGCCTTGTGCAAACCTTGTGAAAAGTACCATCGGCAACAGTGTCCTAGTTAGAAATTTGGTAACATGTTGGCATTTAAAATATTTTTCTGCTTTCGGGGCATTGAAATGATTTGTTAAAATGAATATAAATGTAAACGATATAATAATAAAATTGATTTGACAAATTACTTTGACATGAAACTTCAAATACCTTGCCAACCTTGCTATTTTGTTAATGTTTTATAGGGGACTTATGTTTATGTTAATGCAGCAGGTGGTAGTTTTTTAATTTGTGAACAACGTATACTATTGTAGCCATTGTAGGCTTGATTGTCAAAGATAGTATAATATTATTTTGTATGTACACAATGTGCAGGGACATCAGTAAACTTCAACTTACAGAGAGTTTCGAGTTGTGGAGGTTCGACTTATAGAGGTGCGACTGTATATGAAACTTGGGTAAATAACATCAATATTCAATGAAAATGTAGTACATATAAAACTCAAAAATTGTTTTACAGTTAGACCAAAAAATATATTATAAGTTCTAAAAAAATAAATAAACATAATACATACATACATAAATGTTCAAAAAAAAACTTATCTAATTGCGACGAGCAACAAATTTTAATTTTGTAAATTTACATTTTTCGATCATGCCTTACTTTAGCATATCTGAACCATTCCATTAGAAAATGTTCGTATTCTTGATCAGTTATCTTCTTATTCACATCTATTCCTTCTGAAATTGTTTAAAAATATTTATTAACACATTTAATTATGTAATTTAATTTAATATGATACCTTTTATGAAAGCCATCAATTGTAAATCTTTCAACCTCTTATTCTTTTTTTGTCCAGTCCAAGAACATAATTCACCAAGGCCATCAGTAAACGCACTTTCCAGAGTTTTTGTCACACATTGCTTGCTGTCACAACCTCCAATCTTTGAAATAAATTTAATGAATTGTGTCTGAGTATTTTTATTGTTCAACTCAGTATTAAAATTCTCCAACTGTAAAATTGAATTAAGGGGAAATATTGGAAGAATACTGTTCCTTCATTAATATCTGTAACGCCGAAATATGTGTTCACAATTCGTTCCATTGCAGTGAATCTTTCATTTAACATTTTTTGATATGTTAAAATTTTTACAGTATTTCTAAATATGTTATTTATTTTGTCTTCATGTTCTGTAACATTAGTAATAATCATTAGGTATGTAATCAATAAATAATTTTATAAAATTTACCGTCTGCAACCACACTTGTATTAAAACTTAGTTGAGAATTTATTATATTACCGACATCAATATCTATTTGCTGAGGTGAGTCTGGTTCAAGAACTTCTATTTGATCATTTTCCATTACATTTTCTTCTAAAATTTGTATGGCTTCTTCATCATTTTCACATGTTAAAAATTTTGTTGTATCGGTGACGTTACAAAATTCTGAAAATGTAAGAAAATAATAACCTGTGAGCAAATAAAAATCAGATTAGAGCAGGCGGTGCAAAGAAAATGTATGTCTGTGATTAAATAAAAAGTCAATAAATTTGACAGTCCATGAATGTATTACATTAATAAATTCAGTTAATCACAGACATACATTTTCTTTGCACCGCCTACTCTAATCTGATTTTTATTTGCTCACTTTTTACTATACAATATGCTATACATTATGTCAAAACTAATAAAAAAAATCGTATTACCTTACTCTCCATCATCTGTTCAACTTTTGAAGGTGATACATTTTCCTTATTAATATAAAAACATTTTGAATGAGATGACTGATAATCTGAAATTTAAGTGCTATTTTAAACTTACACAAAATAAATACAGCAGTTTATACTTTAAACTGTGTTTACTATCATTAGAAAGTGTATCTGTAGAATCACTATCTGAAGATTTTTCGAAAAATGATAGTGGACTATTAAGATAGCTTGTTGCACTGGTTTCCTTTTCCCTTTTCCTAAGGCAATGTCACTTTGCGAATCTGAAGTTAAAGCAATTTTTTTTCTTTTTGCTAAGCTTCGGCATAAGATGCTAAAACATATGGATATATTTATTTGCAACAGGTAAGTACCTTATATTAAAATAACTTATATGTGATTACTGAAACTTACCAAATTTTGCGACTCTACAGATTTCATGAGATTTCTAATTAGCAACAGGTAATCGTGCTTTTTTTATATCCGAACTCTACTTTTACAACATTTACAAAAAATTTTGCTTAATTCATGTATCCACATAAATGGCACAACCGATATATACATTTTTCACTGTCGTCATGTTCTAAGAATTTTACCAGCATAAATGACTAGAAATGATTTAAAATAATACTTTTACAATATGAATATACATAATAAACCTTTTTTATACAGTTTTACTCAAATTGGCATTTTTATTAAGTACGTAACATTGACTTCTTGAAACTAAAAAAATTATGTGCAACTTAAAAATAATTTTTAAGACTCTATTTAATCTAATCAGTAATCACTAATCATACAAAATTGTTCTTGCAAAGTGTTAACATAATACTTTTATATTTATAACATAAAATGGACGTGATTAAAAATGTTCTCTTTTAAAATTTTGCTCTCGCAGTATTACCTAGGTAGCTTTATCGATAAATATCGATTGTTAATATTTTTCATGCAGGTGAATCTAAAACACTACTACATTGACATAAAACACTTTTTAATGTTAATTTAAAAAATGAGGGATTTTGTTTATTTCAGAAAAGATGTTGAAAAATGGCGCGTAATTTGAAGATATGCCGTTCAGTATTATCTAAATTTAACGTTGTTTGCTATACCACAGAATACACAGAAGAAAAACTCCCAAGGGGAGGTAAAGTTTGCGCATCCAAATGGCCCAGATGGATCGGTCATGTTTTCAGAGTAGGTTACAGTGTCGTAACCGACATTATTATGGCCGATTTCCACTAGGCGATCAAGTCACAGTACGCTCACGGTCCGCTCACATTCCAGATTTTTGGACAGTATTCTCACTATACGGCTAATGACGGTCATTTTTGTGTAGGTCGTGAAGTTGTATAGAGTGATTATTAGAGATGATTAAAAATTTTCGAATATTGTATTAGCTGCCGTTGTAATATGTTTGGACGAAGAAGAGTTTTAAAATAAAAAATTTCCCTCCATATTTTATTTTTATGATATGTATCAAAATAAAGCTTATGTCCTTGGATATACAACTTTTCATTGTTACGCAGTGCCTCTATCATTTGCTCATCCATTTTGTACTTTTAAAGACACACTACACTGGAAGGAAAGGAAGGAAAGTACACACGCAGAACAGAATTTGACCGTCACCTGATCGCACTATATTCACACTAGCCGACAGTCATCCGACAGTCCGCTCTCGGTACGTTTAAAATATTGTTGCGGAGAAATCCCGCAGTCAAAGAGCGTGAGCGTACCGTAAGCGGATCGCCAAGTGTGGATGCGCTCATTTAAGTACATGGAATAATACCTTCACCGTCTTTGAGTGGAGCGTGAGCGAACCGTGACCTGAACTATAGTGGAAATCGGTCGTTAGCGTTTGTTGCTATAATAATTACTTGTATTAGTATTTCAGTGGCAGTGTTTTGTTTGAGGTAGTTTGTGTTCTTCTTTTTCTTTGATTAAATATTTATAGACATTAATATTACCATGAGTAAGCGTAAGAGTGGAATGGTTTGTGCGACAAAAAAATGTGAAAACAAAGCTTACAATGGTTATTTGGTTTTCTTTACTTTTCCAAATGAAGGTGCAATGTAAGGAAGTATTAAATTATTATTAAATTATAACTTATGGAAGTCCAGACTTCGGTCCCACATTTTATAAATACGGGCCTGATGTTCTGCTCCTCTCAAAACATGGCTGCCGCTGGCTGATAGAGATCAAAGGCGGCATCGACGAGTTTACCTTCTGATTATTTCTTATTCTGTGGCTATACTAGCAAAATTAAGGCTGCGTTTAGTTGATAGACGAACCGTCAAAGTTTAACGAGCTCGGGCGGACTGTTTTCTAAACGGAACTTATACCCACCGTGGTTGCCTAATAGTCGCATCTTAAATCACGACCACCGTGACCACTCAGCTGATTAGTCAGACAACGTAAAATAAGTACGGACTAAATGAAATCGACAACGTCGCCCATGAACTAAACGCAGCCTTAATAAATAATTATGAGTTTTGATGATGTCATTGAATGTAACAATTGCGACATAAAATATGTATACCAACGCCTACGCGTCCGGCGTACGTTCACAGAGGATATTTCTAGTGATGTAAAATAGCCAGCTATTTATATAAATAGCAAAAATAGCCGGATATTTTGCATTTGAAAATATCCTGGTAAATATCAGGATAGATATTCGATATGCCTGGTAACTTTCAACGTCACCACAACGTCACTCAGTAGGCCCATTTAATGCATTTACGCAAATAGTTGGCCTATTGGATGACGCGTCACTCCACGAGTTACCAGGCAACCTTCTCTCTTTAGTAACCTTGACAAGAAGCTAAGGGTATGTACCGTAAGTCTCCAATTGTAACCGCAAATTTACCGAAAAATTTGACAGCGGTTTACTCTGGTGAGCTGAAAATAGTGGTATGTTACGGAACGCGTTGGTATACGAACGAAACGATCATAACCTATTATCAAAAAATATAACAAATAAATTTGGAAAAACTGTTTTTCGGAAAACGTTTAATGACGTTTCAAATGTCTGCGCTTCGCTATTCAGTTGACCGCTTCTTCAGGATAAATAAAAAAATAACTTTGTTATTCTGTAAAAGCTATCAATGAACAAGCAACGTACATTGCATAATAAATTCGTAATTTCAAAACCTAACTTTAAGCTAACCTCAAAATAACGTCGTTATTGACGCTAATTCAAATATGTACTAGAACAACCGGCTTCGTAGAATGGTTGTTTGGGTTCCTAAAAATTTACCGCTTTTCCTGTAAGTGTATTCCGTAAGTAGACCAATTTATCGGCCACAAACACGCATTCTTGAAGTTTTTGTTCAAATCTACCATCTAAATATTTTAATTTGTTTTGCTAGTTTGTGGACAACAGCGTGTCCGGCGCGATGCGAATTTGGCACGAGTACTTAGTGTGCCACGTATCAAAACCATCTATAAGCAGGGTGACCAGATACTTTAATCAACTGTCGCCAGAAAATGGCGCTTCAGTAGCCAGGAATCGCCAGTAGCGGGAAAGTAGTGTTTTATGAATTTCAATAAACTTGAAATACATTATACTTATACACTCCGCGACAACTGATTAACTTCATATTATTTTTCGGCGACACTTGATTTTTATAAGGTAGTTTTATCATTAACGTGCAAATTAAAAAGTATAAAAACTGACGTGAGATTAATCAGCTGTTGCAGAGTGTACAAGCAAAGTTTAAGGAATTGTGTACATACAATTATTTAATTTTACAATTGGGAAATAAACTGACCACGGCACGTGTGAGGGGGTCACCGTAGACAAGTAATGCGTTTTGTTTACGTTTGATTTATTTGTGATAAGATGTTTAGTTAAACAACATTTAAGCGTACTTTTTGTAAAGAAAATTATCGTTATTGTTTTGCAAATTATTGCGAGTTCATTAGCAAGTAATATTCGGATTGATTTTTTCTGCAGACCACGGTGCTTCAGACTCTAACATCTATACTTTATTATCAACAGATTTAGGAGTTCTGCTTTTCGTATTTAAACTTTTTGGAAAGTTATATTTTCTAAAAGCAGTAATTATCATTTGGTAAGTGCCAACCATAATACTCTACACTAGTTAAGCAAAGTACAACAAATTTGTAGGATAGTGCGAGAACCTGCATTTTTCGTCGAAAACAATAAATAAGAATGCAATGCAATCGTTATTCTTTCTAGAATGGCAATTAAAAACACAACAGTTTGTGTTATGCACTGTTTTAGGAGGCACTTTTAAACAAAATGAACAGAAAGTGTAACACATACGGCTATAATCTAACGTAAATAAATACAAAACATTGATCATTAATCATATCGGCATGGGTTCTCTGAAACGTCGCATGCGGCGGCCAGCGTGGCGGGGGAAATCACATGCTACTCGCGTCGGTCGCTATCATTTTCTAGCATAGCGACAGGAGCGGCTAAATATCGCAAGAAATACCAGCGTTGCCAGGTTGTATATTTTTAAATATATATGCAACCTACGACACAGATATCTTCTTCTTTATAAAATTTAATTGTAATTCTATTTTCTAGTCGAGACTAATTTTATGTTTCGTTTTATTCTTGTAGAAATAATTTTCTTCACAATTACTTCTGTTGGATTAAAGAAAACGCTGAAACTCATATTGATACAGGGTATCCCATTTTCGATGGTATTCCATAGGTATCTTCGTTAATAATGGAAATAGAAAGAAACTGAGCACGCAATATTTTGTCAACTTTTTATACTAATTTGAATGGCCAACTTAAAAATTTGTTGTTCCTTGCCATTTTCGCGGTACAGTTGAAAAAAAAAAAATTCATCAAATTTTCAAACGCATATTTTTTTTTATTTTTAAACTCACTTTGATTGACAGTAATGACAGTGCTCTTCACTCAGTGCCTTGTAACCAGCGCCAAAGTGTCGACTTTTGGCGTTTTCTCGAGCACAAAAATTCAATGTAAATTTTCCAAACGCCCAGGCCAGTTAGAACTCGCATTTCGCATCGACCGCTCGCCATTAATCAAGGTTGCAACAAACGTACTAAGATACGACGCGACATGCCGTCATAAAATAAAAGAAGTTCAGAGCAATCTGGATAACGGATTTTTTTGAACGCATGTTATACAGGGTGAGTTTTTTTCGATGTTTAGCATTGGGATCTCGGAAACTAGCAGAGCTAGAGAGACGGTTAAATGGGGAAAGATTTGTAGTTTTAGGAGCCCAGTTTAATGCAGCTTTTGTTTTTTCTTAAAGTTCATGGCTGGCTAGATATTTTGAAAAAACTGATTTTTTATAAATTCGTTAAATGCATATAGCTTGGTTATTCTTGATTTTAGAGAAAAGTTGCAAGACTAAAGTTGTACAGAATTATGTTCTTAATTAAACAGTCGAACTAAATTTTCCATATAAGCTCTTATTTTTGAGTTGTGACATAAACATCAGTTTTTTAAATGGAAACCATAGTAGGCCATGAATGAAAAAGAAAGGCCTTTTTTTTACCTTTTCAACGATGTAACATTCGATATGATTATTTAAAAAAACGACGGAGATACGGCAGTTTTTCTTTTTCAAAATTGTTAATATGGTTGGCCATGGAAACAAAAGTTTATTGACAAATGCAAATTATAAACGATGAGCAAATAAAAATCAGATTAGAATAGGCGGTGCAAAGAAAATGTATATCTGTGATTAAATAAAAAGTACAGTTATCGTAGTAACAGCGAATCACAAGACTCTATTTTAAATTTTAACAGCCTGTTAAGTTACAGAATAGCCCCTAATGACGGACGTTCTACTAGGAAAGCAGTAAATTCGATTTTAAAGAGGTGTAATTTATGTATTGCAAATAATGGTGGTCTTTTCGAACATCTTTAGAAATATTTTTAGTTTATTTTTGTTCTCGATAGTTTAGATTTGTTAAAAAGGCTTCGTATTAGCAATATGAAGGTCAAGTCCTACTCTCAGACCCTGGTATACTCGGAGTTGTTCATCCGGTGAATTTTGAAAGGTTCTTTTCAGGACCACAAGAATGATCTTCCAAGGTTTCGCTGCTTCGTGTTTGTAAACTATAAAAAAATTTATACGTACGAATTATTGGTTTTGTATTTCAATGTTTCACATAGCTGTTTGATATTTGACAGTATTTTGAGTTGGTGATGAAAATGAACCCTATCTCAACAAAAAGCGGTCATAAAGTGAGTGTTTACAAAAAAGAGTTGACATTAAATCGTTGGTCGCGTTCAGACGACCACAGCAGCTGAGTTGCTGACTCATAAATCGTTTGTGATTGGCTATTATCTTAATGTGAGCCAATCACAAACGATTGCTGAGTTAGCAACTCAGCTGCTGTGGTCGTCTGAACGGGCCCAATGTTAAAAATTTCGAAAATTGAAGGAACATGAAATTATAGTGATACTGATGTTTTGAGGTTGAAGGTTTTCCTAGGAGGCTATTGAAATATTGAACCATTGTTGGTATTAGAGTTTTGATTCTGAAAGGTATGTAAAAAAGAAACGGCGAACAAAACGTCAAAGTAATATAAGTGAGCAAATAAAAATCAGATTAGAGTGGGCTGTGCAAGGTTTCTAATTAACTGAATTAATTAATGTAATACATTCATGGACTGTCAAATGTATTGACCTTTTATTTAATCAAAGACATACATTTTTTTTGCAGCGCCTACTCTAATCTGATTTTTATTTGCTCACCATTTATAACTTGCATTTGTCAATAAACTTTTGTTTCCATGGCCAACCATATTAACAATTTTGAAAAAGAAAAACTGCCGTATCTCCGTTGTTATTTTAAATAACCATATCGAATATTACATCGTTGAAAAGGTAAAAAAGAGGCCTTTCTTTTTCATTCATGGCCTACTATGGTTTCCATTTAAAAAAACTGATGTTTATGTCACAACTGAAAAATAAGAGCTTATATGGAAAATTTAGTTCGACTGTTTAATTAAGAATGTAATTCTGTACAACTTTTGTCTTGCAAATTTTCTCTAAAATCAAGAATAACCGAGCTATATGCATTTAACGAATTTATAAAAAATCAATTTTTTCAAAATATCTAGCCAGCCTTGAACTTTAAGAAAAAAACAAAAGCTGCATTAAACTGGGCTCCTAAAACTACAAATCTTTCCCCATTTAACCGTCTCTCTAGCACTGCTAGTTTCCGAGATCCCAATGCTAAACATCGAAAAAAACTCACCCTGTATTTAGACACATCAAATTAATAATAATGTTTGAACATTTTCTTTTATTTGAAACATGAAATTAAACTTCCACAGGAAACAAGATTATTTCATAAATAAAAAACTAAAGTACATTTTACAATGAATATTTATTCTTTCTGTTTCTACAGAGTGTAGCTTAAAGTAAAAAAAATCTCTAGAGCGAGCTGCAATAGGAAAAAAATACAAATTTCTCAGCATGGAAAGTCTAAAGCTTATTGTCCACCGCGCAGGCGCAACACCAAGTGCAAAGTGGATTCCTTCTGGATGTTGTAGTCGGACAGGGTGCGTCCATCTTCAAGCTGCTTGCCGGCAAAAATCAATCGCTGTTGATCCGGAGGAATTCCCTCTTTGTCCTGGATTTTCGCTTTAACATTTTCAATAGTGTCTGATGGTTCGACTTCTAAGGTAATGGTCTTTCCGGTCAAGGTCTTCACGAAAATTTGCATACCTCCTCGCAGTCGAAGGACCAAGTGAAGTGTAGACTCTTTCTGGATGTTGTAGTCAGAGAGGGTGCGACCATCTTCCAGTTGCTTGCCAGCAAAAATTAATCGTTGCTGATCTGGAGGAATTCCTTCTTTATCTTGAATTTTGGCTTTTACATTTTCGATGGTGTCAGATGGCTCGACTTCCAGGGTGATGGTCTTGCCAGTCAGGGTCTTGACAAATATCTGCATGCCACCCCTTAACCTCAATACCAAGTGCAAGGTCGATTCTTTCTGGATGTTGTAGTCTGAGAGTGTGCGACCATCCTCTAGCTGTTTGCCAGCGAAGATGAGACGTTGCTGGTCTGGGGGAATGCCTTCTTTGTCTTGGATCTTGGCCTTGACATTTTCGATGGTGTCAGATGGCTCGACTTCCAGGGTGATGGTCTTGCCAGTCAGGGTCTTGACAAATATCTGCATGCCACCCCTTAACCTCAATACCAAGTGCAAGGTCGATTCTTTCTGGATGTTGTAGTCTGAGAGGGTGCGTCCATCCTCCAGTTGTTTGCCAGCAAAGATGAGACGTTGCTGGTCTGGGGGAATACCTTCTTTGTCTTGGATCTTGGCCTTGACATTTTCGATGGTGTCAGATGGCTCGACTTCCAGGGTGATGGTTTTGCCTGTCAGGGTCTTGACAAAGATCTGCATACCTCCCCTTAACCTCAATACCAAGTGCAAGGTCGATTCCTTCTGGATGTTGTAGTCTGAGAGGGTGCGTCCATCCTCCAGTTGTTTGCCAGCGAAGATGAGACGTTGCTGGTCTGGGGGAATACCTTCTTTGTCTTGGATCTTGGCCTTGACATTTTCGATGGTGTCAGATGGCTCGACTTCCAGGGTGATGGTTTTGCCTGTCAGGGTCTTGACAAAGATCTGCATACCTCCCCTTAACCTCAATACCAAGTGCAAGGTCGATTCCTTCTGGATGTTGTAGTCTGAGAGGGTGCGTCCATCTTCCAGTTGTTTGCCAGCGAAGATGAGACGTTGCTGGTCTGGGGGAATGCCTTCTTTGTCTTGGATCTTGGCCTTGACATTTTCGATGGTGTCAGATGGCTCGACTTCCAGGGTGATGGTTTTGCCTGTCAGGGTCTTGACAAAGATCTGCATACCTCCCCTTAACCTCAATACCAAGTGCAAGGTCGATTCCTTCTGGATGTTGTAGTCTGAGAGGGTGCGTCCATCCTCCAGTTGTTTGCCAGCGAAGATGAGACGTTGCTGGTCTGGGGGAATACCTTCTTTGTCTTGGATCTTGGCCTTGACATTTTCGATGGTGTCAGATGGCTCGACTTCCAGGGTGATGGTTTTGCCTGTCAGGGTCTTGACAAAGATCTGCATACCTCCCCTTAACCTCAATACCAAGTGCAAGGTCGATTCCTTCTGGATGTTGTAGTCTGAGAGGGTGCGTCCATCTTCCAGTTGTTTGCCAGCGAAGATGAGACGTTGCTGGTCTGGGGGAATGCCTTCTTTGTCTTGGATCTTGGCCTTGACATTTTCGATGGTGTCAGATGGCTCCACCTCCAGCGTAATGGTTTTGCCTGTTAAAGTCTTAACGAATATCTGCATGCTGTAACAACAACGGGAGAACGAAATTAGCAACGCGCAAAACGACACAAGCCCGCAGGTTTTCGTCCGCGTAATTACCTATAATATTTACAAAATGGAATGACAAAACTGTAAAAATTTTGTTAATTTAAACAAAACAAATGAAAGGCAGCGGATGAATTTTGTAATTATTTAACTTTAAAGGACATAATTTGAGCTTCATTTCGGGTACTTACTTGTAGCTTCCTTGGCAATTATTCACTTAAGGAACTCTCGAAATAAATCACTCCCAACACTGCTGATTTCACTGAATGATCGGCAGCAATGGACGCGCTGTTTCTATAGACGCCGCTTCCCCCACCTAAGTTAATCTCGAACCCAGAACGCGTCGCGCCCAGAATTTTCTAGAAATCACAAGAAAGGTCGTTTTTAATAAAAGCCACAAGCTCAAAATACTTACAATAATTTTTAAAATCGATCTGCGATGGTCTGGCGCAGTTTTAGATGCAAAACATTCGTAAATCTGAACGGGAAGAAAACGGGTGACGCGCGTTAAGTTGGCACCGAAATCACTGGCGCCAACCCGAAACCCAAAGTTTCTAGAAGTTCGCGGAAAGTGCGATGAATTTACAAATCCTGTGTTATTGATTTTTGAAACGTACGAGATGACGTGTGCTTGAAACGCAATTTTGTAATTTAGTTGAGTCACTGATAAAAAAAATGGGACGGGAAATGAGAGGAGCAAAATTGTGATTGTTCGCTGCGCCACAATTTAAAGAATACGGTAGCGCAACTCGCTTGTCGACACCATAGACCACTTCTTTAGTTTGGCAACTCCCATTTTCGAAGAGGGGACAATGTTTTCAGTGATATCTACAGGGTTAGTTAAAAGTATGGAAACGGCCATTTATTGCCGTTAATATTCATTTTAAGAAATATGTGCTTTATGAAAGTTTTTTAGGAAATTTTTATCTACAATTGAGAATACTTGAATTTTTTTCTTCTTCAATTGTTTTTGAGTTACGCCTATCTGCGTAATTTTTTTAAATGGAAACATTCTAATTTTAATTTACCGTTCGGTAGGGTATTTTTTTCTCTTTACAATAGTATTCTTGTTTTTTTTAGAATTGAGGGGTTTCTGAAAAAAAAAACAATATTTCAAGTATTCATTTCCCGTCGTGCGCGCTTATTAGCGCCAGGTCAGGTACATCTAAGTAAGCGATAAACAAACTCGAGCGAGTAACTTTATCAGTGGTTATTGTTTACGTTAAATTCAATTTCGTGTAATTTACTGCTGTTAATATTAGCAATGGCGAATTTAAATGAACATGAAAGAATTGAAATACTTATAATGCTGGGTTATGGAGATAGACGTAGGGTTTTTGTTTATATTCTGAACGGTACCTACACACAAGACGTTTGTTATTTATTTAATGATACGCATCCTGATAGAAATCCAATTTCTAAATCCGTTGTTAGTAAAACTTTGAAACGTTTCGAACAAACCGGCAGCGTTAAAAATTTGCCAAAGAGTGGTAGACCGAGAACATCGACCAGTGATGATAAAAAGCTGGATATTTTATTGGCTGTATCTGAAGATCCCCATTTATCATCCAACCAATTAGCGGTCAATCTCAATATTTCATAGTCATCAGTCGTTAAAATGTTAAAAAGTGAAAAATATAAACCTTATAAGGTACAACTTGTACAGGAATTGACGGAAGATGATTTTGACAGGAGACTTCAATTTTGTGAAGAAATGTTAAATATTTGCAATAATAACGAAAATTTTGTCAATAATATTCTTTTCTCTGACGAAGCTACTTTTTGCCTTACCGATGAAGTAAACAGACATAACTGCAGATATTGGCCATCTATCAATCAGTTTTGGTTTTTGGAGCACCATACGCAGTATCCCCAAAAAGTTAATGTTTGGGTTGGCATTCTAGGTGGTCATATTATAGGTCCCTTTTTCATCCATGGCAATTTAAATTCGGCTTTGTATTTGCAGTTATTGCAAAATCAAATTATACCTGCTTGTGCTACGCTCTATCCTCATGAAAACAACGAAAACCTTCCCAATAACAATATCTGGTTTCAGCAAGATGGCGTCCCACCACATTATGGTTTAAATATTCGTCAGTATCTTGATAACGTTTTTCCAAATAGATGGATTGGGAGACGAGGTGAAATTGAGTGGCTAGCCCGTTCCCCTGATTTAAACCCTTTAGATTTTTTTCTCTGGGGATATGTAAAAAACAAAGTTTATAAAGATAAGCCCGATGACATCGAAGATTTAAAAATTCGAATTACCAGGACGATACAAGAAATTCCCCGTGAATTTTTAGAGAATTCTCTTGAACACTTAATTTAATTTACTTAGTTATTTATTAGTTTTTTTTTGTTTTTTTTTTGTTTTTTGTTTTTAATGATAATATTGTGACCCATAACTTCACTTTTGCCTTAGATCTATCTAACTAAGGGTCAGTTTCATAATAGAATTTAAAGGAACCTTTAAAATAAAGTCACAATCTGATGTGTAAACAAATGTGTTTTCATATTTGTTTTGACATCTAAAAGTGACCTTTATAGCCTCCTTTAAATTCCATTATGAAACTGGCCCTAAAATAAATATTTGAACCAGTGTTTTCAATTTCACAAAAAAGTTAAAAATGTTTTTTTTTCAGAAACCCCTCAATTCTAAAAAAAAAATAAGAATACTATTGTAAAGAGAAAAAAATACTCTACCGAACGGTAGATTAAAATCAGAATGTTTCCATTTAAAAAAATTACGCAGATAGGCGTAACTCAAAAACAATTGAAGAAGAAAAAAATTGAAGTATTCTCAATTGTAGATAAAATTTTCCTAAAAAACTTTCATAAAGCACATATTTCTTAAAATGAATATTAACGGCAATAAATGGCCGTTTCCATACTTTTAACTAACCCTGTATAAAAGTCTCATGAAACTGTTGCAATATTTTAGTACTAAAATAACAGAAACCTGTACTTCAGCAAGCAAATTCGGGTACGCGGGAAATTTTGAAATTTCATCATGTAGATTGACTGGTAACCTTAATACATAGGACTAAATTGAAGAAAATTACTAAGTAACATGCCATAATAAATTATATTGTATTGTAGTATTGTGACTGTTCAGGTGATACAATTCTGGGCAGTCAATAATACAATAATACAATACAATAAATAAGTACATAATAAAATGGCATTTTGTTTGGTAAGTCTCTTTAGTTTTTATTTAGTCCTTATGTACTAGGTTACCAGTAAATCTACAAATAAATATTGCAGTAATGAAAAGAAATATACATTAAAAAGGAATGAAAATGAAATTAACTATTTTATTGAAATGAAAAGTTAAAAATAAGTACAAAATAAAAATTTGATGGTGGACTTTCAAACGTTACTTAAATTTAATGAACCGTTAGAAGTAAACGCTGCTGTGGTTACATGCATTCAAGGTATAGGAATGTTTATTCTTAACCAATGATTAAATTTAAGTGACTTTTGTGTAACTTTAGCATTAGAATGTGTAATAATATTGTGATTAATGGGGAAACCTATAGACAATTTATTTTTGACACTAATGACCAAAAATATTCTATGCTCTTATTTACAAAATAATCTGTACCGTTTTTTTTTGCTCTTCTTGTTTTTCAATGTGAACTTTCAATAAAAAAAAAAAACAATTAGCTTCCGAAGGTGGTGACTTATGGTCCACAGTGAAGGCCCAAGCTCTTACGACAACTGTCACGTGGTATGGCTGGAACTGCTCCTGCACTTTGAAGCTCCTCTAATCTCCAGTAGGGTTTTAAATTCTCGAAGTGCGTTGCTCTTGAGGGTCAGTTAGTCCATTCCTGAACTAGATGTTGAAACATTTTAACTGTTTCTATAAGTAAGTAAAGAAATTGTACATAGCATTTCCATTTCACTGCTCTGCAGTAAGTAAATAAATCACAAACGCTAATAGTTTCTATCTTTTTAATATATAAATTTTCAAAAACAAACCTCGTGTCTTATCAGGAGCCACATATTGGGATTTTCTAACATCGAGAAAACAATATTCCCTTCAATCTATTTCTAAATACTTTTGCATCAGCAAGAAAGAAGTTTCTAAAATAAGGAAGAAATCATTAATTCATGTTAAATAAACAAAATATTTTGCCAGCTACCTTGAACCAGAAACACGACACGGCCGCTCAGACATTGTTAAACGTTTGATTTGTTTTGATTTTTGAAAGAATTCTACTCCAACAATATTTACTCACATTAAAAATCAGAAAATAAATTACGGACTTATAGAACTTATTAAATAATACCAATGATAATACGCAATTTGAGTCACCACCATCAGCCAATAGCATTACGAGTTAGATCAATCTATCCCTAGTACTACTGTCTTTCTGCTATATATGCTGTTCTCTGTCTCCCTCATTGAATGGTGTTTAGCGCCCACTCTGTCTTTCATTGCCACCGGATCCAAACAATTACTGCGGAATATATTGAGCGCAGGAGCCACCTGTTTTACTCTCATGAAACTATTCTTTTGTCGGCAACAGAATATATTCAAAATCCCAGCCCGTCGGCACTTTGATCTCTTTACTGGATTTTCATTGACCTTGAGTGGGGAGTGGGTGTGTCGAATGCTGTGGTCCTGCTTTAACTGAGACTTCGTTGCAAATTGTAAACTCACACGCCAGGGCCGGATTGTAGTATTTTGTGGACGTGGTAAAAAGTAACAAAGCATACACGCAAAAACCGATTTTGTTAAATAAAACAAAATTGTGTCAACTCAACTAAATTATTTGTTTAAATAGCAGCAAACAAATCTTCATTCATGTCAAATAAATATTTCAGTTACAAGAATGTAATTAAGTCAACAAAACTTGTATTTGTAAGTAAAAAATCTTTACTTCAAGAAAAAGAATGTTTGTGTGATATTAACAAAGAAATGTGCATTTATTTATTATTGTAAGTAAATTTTATTGAAAAATCATTAAAAAAAAGTAAATTTGTTGATTTAAAAAAATATTCTAACAAAATTTTTTGCTTCGTTGAAAACATGATTTTTTCGATGAATTTTTTACGGCAATAATTTGCGCCTGTCTGAAAACCTATTTAGCCCCTATTAGATATGCCTAGTGATACATTTGTTGCAAAAATTTAATTTTCTTCGGAAATTTACCTCTCACACGGACACTTATAAAATGGCAGATGTCTTTTAAACCGTTTATTTCAAAAGCCGACAAAGAGCTATCGGTGCTGGTGCCGGTCTTGCTTCGTAGTATTTTGTTAGAAAGAATTTAAGACCCCAAATAAATATTTATGGTCGGTATTCCGTTCTTAATTTTGTATTCTTAAAAATTTAATAAATGCAGTTACTGTTGTTAATTTGTTTATTTTGTTGCTGCTGAAAAATCAAGTAATTTGATAACTTATGTGGAATCTCAAATTACAAAAACAAAATTCAGCAATTGTAAACAAACAAAAATTTGTGATTATTTTCAAAATATATTATTTATTTCTTTAAAATAAGAAAGTTGCTATCAATATCTTGACAGCCGCCATCTTGAATTTTATTTTGACTGTTTTTTCAGCTGTATTTTATCAAACATAGTAACTTTTATATGAAACATTTTTTCATATTTTTATAATTGCGAAGTTATTGGACATTAAAGAAAATAGCGATTTTCAGTTTTTCTGCGATAATATCTGAACTATTCGGAATTTTCAAATTTTCTCAACGGAATCTGAATCAGCACATAAAACTGCAAAATATTGCCCATTTAACCAAATCTCTATCTTCACTAATAAGAAAGTTACCCATGGTAGCCTACTCAATCTGGGACACACTGTATAAGTAAAATTAATAAATATTTCAATAGTTGCTTAGTGTTTATTTAACGTTAATTTTAAAACCTCTGTTAAGTGTTAAGCACAAATTACTTTTTTCAAGCTCTAAACATAACTAGAATAAAATGATTTACTTATCTTACTACTTACCTATTCTTGTCCGCAGGGAATCTACAAAAACTATAGTTACAATTTTTAGAATTGTTTGTACACAGTTTAACGGCACATCGATTCACTCCACGTCTTTCTATACTTTCCATTTTCAATAAAAGATAACTTGTTAACCTTTGATCGTTTCACACTAAATTCCCTCAAAGTTCCCTTAATACGCCTCTGGCCCAACATAAGCATGCATTCGGCACGAGAGCTGTAAATAAATGAGCTCTGCATCCCGAGATTGTGACTCAGACCTTGCGCGGGATGTTATGCGCGAACTGAATATTTTCATGAGAGTCGCGCTACTCAGTAATCCTTTATACTGTAGCTACGCTTTAAAACAAGTTTGGGTATAATTAGGGCAATCCTAATAAAGAAAAAGGAAATCAAACAGTTGAAGTTAAGTTTTTTAGAACTAATAGAAATATTATTTTTATTAATTTTTTTAACAAAATGGCTTAATTTTTTTTTGTTTAATCTCATGGTGTGTCTGCCTACTTTGCTTGTTATTTATTACGCGTGAGCGTGACAGAAACGTAGAAACAATTGCATACGAAGACTAAAAACAAACGAGACATAAAAAAAACCCTGATCAAAGCAGGCCAAGGAAAAAAAGACGTATATCTTTTCTTAATTGTACAAAGGAACTAAAAGGTCTGTTTGTTATCCTGCACTGGTGTACACTTTTTTTACGAAATATGCTTTAATGAAGCCTAAATTCTTTGATAATGTGTCAATACGAATCATACACATCCATACTGACGTATCACACAAACATTTCAGGTTGCGTTAAAGCGTATTTTGCGAAAAAGTATGCATTGGTGTACACCAGTTCAGGATAACAAACAGATCTAAAATGTCAGGTATATTTTTCACCCTAAACTTCTCTAAACTCCTCGTATGCATCCCTCATTAAATATACACAATTTCCATTGATTTTACTACCATTTCTAAAATAAATTTCTACTGAAACGCGTTTTCACGAAAAATTTCACGAATTTTGACCTATCATACAGTTTAGTTTCGACGTGACTGCTACGTCTATCTTTCTCATTCATGGCCTGCTTTGATGACGGTTTTTTTTAATGGCTTGTTTACTTTCCGTGCTAATACATATTCAAAGTAATACAGATTCGCAGTTAGCACTGCAACTCAGTTGTTATTATTAAAAAAAATAGAATAAACATGTTCGTCACTTCTAATTATTAAAACTTATATTAATAATAATAATAAAATTCATTCATCACCACTATACAGGGTATCTGAATATGTCACAAATCGTCTATAATTAAAAAAGTTGCGTACAACGCAATTTTTTACATCTAAATCCTATCTATTCGTTTAAAAACTCTTGGACGGAGTAATACTGTTGTTCCGACAAGAATTTTTTCGCTTTTTGTTTGAAGGAGATGAAGTTTGTTGCCTTTTTTATTTCTAATGGAAGTTTGTTGTATAAATTTATGCCTGCGTGTGAAGGATCCGTGGAACAAATTGTCAGTCTTTTAAAAGGTGTATGTAACTTATTTCTTATTCTAGTTTCGTGTTGATGCACGGAGGAGTTGGTTGGAAATTTGTGTATATGTTGTCGAATATAACTCACCGAATGAAAAATATATAGGCATGGTAGAGTTAATATAGCTGTTTGGAGAAATAGTGGTTTGCAATGAGCTTTATAATTCGCGCCGCAGATGTAACGTATGGCTTTCTTTTAAATAACGAATAATTTTTGTATATTTAGGCCGGAAGAACCTCCCCAAAAAATTATGCCATATGAAAGTACGGATTGAAAAAGACCGAAATATGCCAATCTCAAAACGTTTGAATTTACTGTTCCGCGTAATCGTTTCAGCACAAAACAAACCGAACTCAATTTGGCACATAAGTAATCGATATGTTTATTGCAGGTTAGTTTTTCATCTATGTGAAGACCCAAAAATTTTGTACACTGAACTTGTTCGATTGAATTATTTTCTGATTTAATTAGTAAGCTGCTATTAACATTAAAATTTTTTGTTACAAAATGAATGAAATTGGTTTTAAAAGAATTTAAAACTAAACTGTTTTTGCGGCAATAGTCCTGCATGTCCTTAACGGTACTGTTTGAATAATGAATTAGTGTCTCAAGATCCTTAGCTGCGATTAATATAGTTGAGTCATCGGCATACTGAATGACTTTGCTTGGTATTGAAAATGTCTGTGATAAATCGTTTATAAAAACAAGGAATAAAAGTGGGCCCAGCAATGATCCTTGTGGAACTCCGACTGGGTTATGTTTTAATGATGAAAAGATGTTGTCAATCTGCACGTATTGAGTTCGGTTGCTGAGATATTCCGTGATCCAAGCTAGTGCGGGTCCACGAATACCGATATTACTTAGCTTGTTTAACAGGAGCGAATGGGCTAGAGTATCGAATGCCCGGGACATATCGAAAAAAATTGATATTACTTTATCCTTACCGTTTAATGAATCTAAAATGCAATTAATAGCCTCAGATATTGCGGTCGCTGTGGAACGACCTTTCCTAAAACCGTGCTGACACGGAGAAAGAAGATTATATTTATCTAAGAAATTTAGTAAGCGATCGCAGAAGGCGGACTCGAACACTTTTGAAATGGAACATTGTAGGGCAACGAGACGATAACTGGCACAATCGGAGGTTTTGCCTTTATTTTTGTATACGGGAAGAACTTTTGATTGTTTCAATAAATTTGGAAAATGTCCTTCGAATGATAAATTGATCAAGTATGATAAAGGTGCAGATATGGAGTTTTTGACTTTATTTAAAATAAAACCGGGAACGTTATCGGAACCGGTGGATCTTTGAGAGGAAAATTTACGGATGATTTTTGAAACTTCATCGGTTGTGGCAGGATATAAAAAAAGAGAGGAATGATTTATTTGTGGTGTAGTATTTTCGGAAAGAGGCAATGCAGCTGGTTTTGGTATATCGAGAAACACTTCATTGAAAACGTTGGCGATTTGAAGAGAGTCTTTAAGTACTATGTTATTTGAGGACAGTTCTTTGGGAACCGCGAAAGTGGATTTACCGGACGTGTTATTTATTATTTCCCAGCACGTTTTCGACAAATTATTTGATGTGGCCACTTTGTTGTTGAAGTAGGTCATTTTTGATTCTGTAATTTTTTGTTTGTATATTTTTCTTATAAACAAAAGTCTATGCTTTAGCACGTCTGTTTTATAAAACTTATACATGTCGTTTAATTCTTTGAGTAATTCTGACAAATCCCGTAATTCGTTACTAAACCACGCTTGACTCGTTTTACACCTCGGTTTTGCTCTACACACGGGGAAAGATGAATTGAAGAGAAATAAGAAGCGATTGTAGAAAACGGCAAATTTGTTTAGAAAACCGACTGCTTCGTACATTTCGCTCCAATTTTCTTGTTGTAATAAATGCCGGAAAAGGTCTATGTTATTCTCGGAAAAAGATCTGGTCACTCGTTGAGGTATACTATTCTCGACTTTAACACATACATCTAAAAGTTGAAATGAATGATCTGACAAACGTGTACTGGATACATTCGCTCCTTCAGGCGAAAAAGTTCCATTCGTAAAAATATTGTCAATTAGAGTAGCGGAAATATTTGTGATTCATGTCGGAACAAATACAGTTTGTTTGACATTGTATTCTAAAAACAGATTTACGATATCGTTTCTGACATGGGATTGCTCTAAAAAGTTTACATTGAAATCACCGCTTACAATTATAACAGACTTCTTGTTGGTAAGATGCGCTAGACATTGTTGTAGAGATGACATGAAAATTTCGATGGAACCGCTTGGTGATCGGTAAATACTTAAAATAATAAAAGATGTTTTCGAAATTACCAACTTTACGGCGCATATTTCGAAGTCTTTCTCGGAACATAACATTTGTACATCAATTACAGAAACAGATTCGAAAACGGATTTCACATAGATACAAACACCGCCACATTTGAATTTGGAACGACAGTAGTGAGCTTTTAAGCTATAATTTGACAAAACGGCCGTCGTCACATTTTTACCGGTGAGAAAATGCTCGCATAAGCATACTATGTCGGGGTTTGTATTGTTTAAAAGAACTTCTAATTCGTTTAACTTGGAATCAAGTCCCTGAATATTAAGATTAAAGATTCTTAAAACGTTATTTATAAAAAATCGTTTGTAGGGCTAATTACTATCTCGTCGCTGCATGATGCGGTGTGGTCATCAATAGAATTTCCTTCGAGTTGATGATTTGTGGTATGATATTTGTTCGTTTCACTTTCGATTCTGATGTTGTGACTGTTATTCGGAGCCTCGGAGATATCTATAACGGAATCGGGTTGGAGCGGTGCTGAAGAGTTGCTTGTATTCGTTGAATATTTTACGGATTCTTGATGGCCGTTAACGGAAAAAATATTTTCGGTTTTCTTCGTTATAAACTTTGTAATAAAATTAAATAGTTTGGGTTTCCCTCTCGTATTTAAGTGAAGTCCCTGGTCGGTATAATCGTTAAATCTGAGAATACTATTTGAATCCAGAAGGTAAGTGTGCCTTACGTGAGTTGTGATGACATCGTATATTCTGCGATTAGTTTCGTATATGGTTTCGTTGAGAATTGACTGGCGTTGATGGTATGGAATCGAAACAAAAATTACGTTTGTATGTGATAATCACCTCAGTGATCCTAGGAGGGATGGCATATGAATATTGTTGTACATTAGAACATCGTTTATGCCACCTATTACAACAACAAAATCACGCTTTGTTAGAAATAATTTCGTTCAGTTTGGCATTTGGTTTGAAAAAATTTGAAATTTCGAAATTTCTATCGGATAGATTTTTCCGTAAATGAAAATAGCCATTCCGTCCGTGACTATCGGCAAACATATAGATTTTTGATTTTACTGTTGCGGAATTTTTCTCTAAAATTTCTGGATTTCCTTCGCTGGTGTTCGTTAACATGGCTTTAATTATTGTATGTCCGTTAAAATTGGTAATACTCTCGTCGGTCTGTGATTGTACTGATATGAATTTGAATGTATTTGTTTGCGTGTGAACTTCCCGTATTGTCTGTTTTGTGAGATTCTTTGATAATGAGTCGATAGTTGATTTCAATTCTAAAATAATGGATTCCTGCTTTTGATGTTGAGTATTAAGCTCTTGTATTCTTCTGTTCAGTACTTCATTTTCTTCACGACTCTTCTGAATCAGATTGCCAGCGGAAGACAATTTACCTCTCAAATTACTTATAATATCCTTTAATTCGCATTTGCTGTCGCGATTATCATTGTTACTGATTATACTGATGTAACTATTGTTACTTGTCCGTTTGATATCTGTATCGCCGGTCTTAGTTTTGGTACTGTGTGAGGCAATTTTGTGTTTTTGTTGACGCGTAAGAACGGAATTTGACGAGTGCATATTTCAAATTTTATTTGTACAGTTATTAACTTTATTTAATTTATTAAGTCTTACTTTTCATTACGAAAAATTTCACCTCTTTTAAACCGAACTTTTTGTTGGACGTTCTTTAACGCAAGTTTTAGTGTGTGAGGCTGGTCGCTGTCGATTTAATCGGACATTGTAACTTAAATACAAATTGTTCCCTTGTGAAACACAATACACAAAATTTTACGTAACAAACTGTTGAACGTACTTTATCGAACGGATTAACCGGAAGGTCAATAATTATTTTTCAGTTTTTACCACTTTATCACAATGTATCTTGGACTCACGTTGGCTCCACGAATTACGAATTGTGTAGACAGTTTCCAGGCCTGAGCAACAAACTTTAGTCGAAACTCTAACTCTCCTTAAGATAGGAACCATTAAGGCGGTAAAATAAATAAACAATCGATAAAGACCCTGAGCGTGTGAGAACGGCTGACGAGCGCCCAATCGGTGAAAACTGTATAGCACTAACTGTGCTATACTAACTGTGCTAACTATTGTGATTTTATATAAGAAAAATTAAGATATATTACAATTGGCGCAGTCTACGTTCACCTACAGTGCTCCAACATCATCAAAGTTAACATAAATCGTGCTTTGATTTCTATTTTTTTCAAGTTCCTTAAGAAGAACTTTTTAATATTTTTTAATATTAAGTGTCCTGTTAGATTAGGTTATTAATATTAAAATTGTTAATTTATTATGTAACAATAACTTAAGAAGGGGCGTATGTAATGTATTGTACGTAGTATATTAATAATATCTTACTAAGTTGGTTTGTCATAAAAAAGAGAATTGTTGTTGTTAAGGTAACACCATAATATGATAAATAAAGAACTATTTTTCCATCATAAGTTTTCTGTTATATATTACAGTTCAAATTTCATTATGTTTTGAACAGATTAAAAGAGAGCGCTTGCAAAATATTGTTCCAACAACTGAGACTGACTGGTTGAGTTTTCTACTGAGATACTTAGAACAAACCGATATTTCTAATATGCCATCGGTGGACCTTAATGCAAATGATAAAGTTAATGAAGTATCTTTCTTGCCTGGAATAGAGAGAACGTGCACCGCACTTAGACCGCTAATTTCAAAATTAAAGTGCCGCGTTAATGTGTGTCAGTTTTTATTTAGTTATCGTAATAACAGAATACCATCTTTAGCTGAGAACGTTCTTAAGAAATTATTTTCTTGAATCTCGGTCTAAGTTATTATTTGATTTTAGTACGTTCAACGTAATAACTCTACCTTTACGTTAGTAGCTTATTCGTTTGGTTGCCTTGTTGCTTTGGAGGTAATTGCATTACTGGAAGCACAAGTATGTTGCGGAAGAGCCGTATTCATAGACGGTTCTCTGAACCAGTTGAAGTTCCTAGCGAAAAAGATGTTTCCAGACCAAAACGAGGAAACCATTAAAACGCAACTACTCTTAAAAATTCTTCAAACTTCATCGTTTGTTGTTTCGCAGCAATTGGAAGTAAGCCAACCTTAATATGCAGAAGAAAGGTAAATGATTGTAAATGTGTAATTCTAGGCAGAACTTGCATCATTTATATGACTGATTTATATCAGTCGATGAAAAAATCAATTATATTTTTACAAAGATTGAGAACAAGGAATTTTCTTCACAGTATCTGTGCGAGATTGTTATGATATGGTCTACAATCGCATTAGAGCAATATCTGATTACAGATGTTCGTTTCAAAAGTTGAAATCCAGAATTAAATTGTTTAGGCCCAAAACTCTTTTATATCCGGTCGATGATTCCACAGTGTCGGATTTATTTAAAAATCGCGTGGAAATCAAAGTGTACGACGGCGATCATGAAAATATTTTGAAGAATAACAACGTAATAAACGATATCAACGATTTTATACACCAACCTTAAACGTGGATTGGTTTCAACACTTAACACTGGTATCCAACAGTTCATTTTATAAGTTGATGAGGTGAATTTATTTGGTGATTCTTGGAAATAAAAAGCATTTTCCAAATATAAAATTTTATTAGAATTTTTCTTTCACAAAATTCCATTTCTACGTGTGTCATAAAAAATTAGTTAAGGGACAATTTAAGTTATAGCTTTCAACTAAATTTAAATTGTCCATTAATTAGTTGATTATTTTAATAAAAAAAAAAATAAATACAAAAATAAATTTGAAATTTTAAAACCTTGTTTAAATCTTCCCGCTCCTAGCACCAGCGCTGCTGGTGACATGTCTCAAACATGGAGGTACTGGAGAAAGTCATACTAACATTAGTTTTTCATCTAACCTGGTCACAAGATATGGCCGCGGTATGTCATAGGCGCACACAAGTGTTTTACAAAATTCTGGATTGTCCACAAACCAATAGTTCTTTATTGTATGTAACACACTACATTCAATTCAACTAAATAAGATTCGAGAAATGTCAATTGTATTCTATACACTGGACTTCTATGACTGAAAGTACTTAAAAGAAGCTTACTTACATTACGCTTGATACGCCACTGAACATCGAAAATTCCGAAAAATTTTTAACGAAAATTACTTTTTAATAAAGGCAAGAGATAGTAAGTTTTATTATAAGTAATTATAACCGTATATTTATTGAATGTAATTATAAAATTTTAGTATACGTGGTCGAATGTTGCTTCAACCCCATCACAACAAAAAGTGAAAGAGTCTTTAAGGTATGTGCCCACCGCAGTTGGAGGTAACATCGATTAAACACAACACGAGCAACGGATCAATACCATGCCGTTGGATTGTGGAATATAAGTGTAGAAATGTTGACACAAGCCTAGTACTTCACTAACACATGTCCTTTCCTCCACGATTGCACTTTCCGGCGGGAATGAATGCTGGTGTATGGTTAGCTCTTGTATGTCGATAAGAGTGTCAAAGAATCTTCTCATGAGCCGTCGTTATCAACGTTGTAATTTCCTGTAATTGTGTCCAGAAGGATTTGAAATAAGCTCGTTTTATCTTAAATGCAATGAGTAGGTTAAGGAATAAATGTCTATCCTTAATTTTTTTAATAATTTTCATTTATAGAATATTTTTATATTTTTTAATAAATCTATTGAAAACTTATTTGCAAAGCTTGTATTGTTTATTATATTTTCTATAGAAAATGTTTGCTTTTAGTACATTTTCAAATTATAACTATTTAGAAGTCTGATTTTTATTCTTTAGTTGATACTGAGTTAAGTACAATGTGGAATAAAATTATAGTTTTTATCAACAAAGGACTTAAATGTTCATTTTATTTTACCATTTAACAAGACCTTCCAAAAGATCTCTGCTCCTAATATGAAGTTTTTCTTTTAATGGAATACCCTGTATTTTGTTGGCAAATGAAAGAGCATCAAATTATAAATACAAATCACTCTTTACTATTTCATTTCATCAGAGGCTATTGTGGTAGTTGTATTCAATATTTATCTTATCTATGCAAATTACTATTTACAGTGTTTCTCCGCTGGCGCTACTTACCCAAAAAAAAAAAGTCGTAAACAGATGTACAAGTGTCCCAACAGTGTATCCTCGGACAGTATCTCGATAACCACTGAAGATTTTAATTTTAGAGCTCTACAACACAAAATGATCTGACGATGAATCTATATATGTTGGGACACCCTGTATAATTAATCAAAACAGTTGTATCGAAATTTTTTATTTTTATTTAATATAAAGTGCGCTCAAGAAAAACTACAGTTATACTACGGTTATAGCGAACCTCAAGGGACCATCAAAATCGGTTCGTTATATCCGAAGTTCGCAATAAGCGATAATGCCACAAATATAGAGAAAAATGACGGGACTTGAAATGTGGTTCGTTATAAGCGGTAGATCACTATAACCGAGGTCTACTGTATTATCAAGTAGGTTTATGTCAAACCGGTTTGGCTACTTAGGGGATTTCCTCCTAAATTTTCAATGTTAACGGGGAAATTTAGGGGATACATTTTTTAGATTTTTCAGGTTTTTTTAACTAGAGAAAAGAATAATATTTATTTTTTCTAGTTACATTAAGTAAATGAATTTTATAATATTTGATCACGGAAATGAATATTGTAATTGAAATCTACGCCTATGATTTAATTTTCTACTCCAGTGCCACCTGTTGACATATCAGTGATATCAGTGTTGCCAGTTTAAGGGATAATAAATCATTTTTTGAGGAATTTTTCAAATCATTAGGAATTAAGGATTTTTTTTTGTTTTTTCTAAGAGATTTTTAAATTTTATTTCGTATAAGAAGCTGGAAGCTGACCAAGCCTAGACAGCTTAAAACTGTTCTTTTATACATGAACACTTATATTAGAAAACCATCATCTATAGGTTTCAACTGACAGTAATTTCTGGATCGTAACAAAAAAAAAATTGCGTTGTTGTCAGCCATTTAACAATGCGATTTGTTAAAACATGACGAATTTTTTTTTTCATTTGTTTTCACGGAGGTAAGAAATAAGAAAATGTTACTTATCGTCAATAAAGGACGAAATGAATTGTATTTGTGAGATATTAAACAGCGCCATCTGTTGCAGTTTTTTGTATACCTAGTCTGTTGATCTTCTGGAAGGAAAATAATTGTTTCTTTTGTCACTGTTTGTTTGAAATTGTTTCTTTTCTTAATTTATGAATCTACTGAATTATTACCCTAAAATCCATTGTTTTTTGTTTTTATTTGTCTAATTATTTTAACAGATTTTTTAAATTTTGTTAATCTGCTTTTTTTGTTTTGAAATCTTTCCTCCCTGTAATATATGTATTAACAGGGAGATGGAAGAACACCATTTGTTTATTTATACGTGTTTATTATCAGTACATTTACATATTTACATAGCTCGGAAGCTTACACTCTTACGTACGTTATAATGGCGTTAATAATATGGTCGCGTTCACCAGAACTAATTGCTTGCAAATGGCTGGCCAACTGTTGGCAATTTTTCTGCTGAACGGGTGTTTATATTGCAAACATGTTTGGTGTATGATTGCACTCAGACGCAATTTTTTTAAGCGCAAATTTTTTACGCTGAATTAGCGCTGCCAGCAGAAAACGAAGTAATCGTTCACCAGAAAGGCAATCACAGCAATCACAAACGTATCAGTGGTATCAGAAAATAAGGTGATTTGTTCTGGTGAACGCAACCATTAATACATAGGTCGCGTTCTGATACCGGCTGCGCTAGGTTACGTTCAGATATTACACTCCGTTCTTTTTTTGTTAATTTATTAATTTACTGAATTGTGCTCTAAAATCGATTATCTTTTGTTTATATTATCTTTTTTTGATTTTATTTATTTTGTTTTCTTTGTATTATCTCATTCAAACAGTTTTTTTAAAAATTTGTTTAATCGATTGTGTTTAGTTTTTATTATTATCTTTACTTTAATTTTATTGTTTTCTTTGTATTGTCTCATATTTTTTTTTGTAATACCATATTCTTAAGTTGTCATTATTTGACAGTTTTCAGTGTCTAATATGTGTCATTATTTAAAAGTGTGAAATAAAGAAGTTACTATAAAATAAAAAAGTCACCAGAACAAAAGTTTTATTAATATTTAGCATCGCAGATTCAGTCACGGTCGTCACCGTCGTCACTCGATTTTTCCGACACCATGCCATAAACAGTTCGTATTCGACTTCATAAATTTTTCGTGATTTAGCCGGCAATAATTCCAAACTTGCGACTTTCGCTTTTTCCTTAATTTCTGGCGGAGTACCAAAGATATCTTCCACTTCATCACTGCTAATAAAGTGATTTTCGCTCACTTTTATAGTTTTTAGCGAAACTAAATTTCAAAATGACGTTTTCAAAATAAATTTGATTAATAACAACTTGCTTTACCTTGGAAACCAGAAGTTACAACAGTACTAGTGAACTCAGTGACTGCGACGCTACTCAGAAGTCGTGACACTCGCGTCATGACACTAGCTTTGTTTTGGTTATTATTTCAGAACGATTCCCGAACTGTGCAGAACTGGTTGCGCTTGAGCGTTCAATTCTAGAACAGTTCTGTGATAGTTCTGGTACTGCATAAACCAAAACAGAAGTTAGAGTATATTTTACCTACTTGTAATAAACTATCTTGTAAATAAAATTACTATGTTAATTTCAACTCTACTCACATATATTGGATTAGTTATTGAATAATCCATGTATAATCAGTACCCAATTTAAAATTATATTTTAGGCAAAAGTATTTTATAAAAACATTTCCATTATTTTTTCTTAATTATATGAATAGTTAATTATATGAAGCTTATTTTGATTAATATAATACAGCAGTACTGACTGCATAAGATTTGCGCACGTACGAACTCGGAATTCCATATCAGTTCCTACTAAAAGGCAGGAACTGCTGTAACTGTTCTAGAACGGTTCTGGAACAGTTCCAGAAATTAATCAAAACAGTGAATTGATAGTTCGGAACTGATTCTGAACGAACCAAAACACTAAAAGCATAATACGCATGTGCGAACAGTTTCAGAACAGTTCCAAGTTGGAACCAAAACAAAGCTAATTACACTCGTCTGGAATCGAGTACTCGTGACGCTACTCGCTTTTCCGATTTGCAGCGAACGCTAAGAAATCGGTATCAAATGGGAAACATGCTTCTTTTTGATTTTTAAATAAACTTTACGACAACAATTTGTGCCATCCTGTACCTATCAGTTATATCGAGTGGTTCTGATTTAGTTATGAAATTATGGTTTTCGAAATTAGAAAATTAATCAAGGTTTCAATGAGATTTTGTAACGTGTTTTGTAGCTTTCCGAACAATCTCAAGGCCAGAAAATAACTACCTTTCTTGAATTTTTATTTTTAATGTCGGGCTTCGTTTAATGTCCGACAGGATTTCGACGCTACTAAGCGTTAATATATTTTTTCTACTTTGCGTTCACAATGAACTCATTGTGACACCAAAAACAGTTTCACAATGAAGCTCATTGTGACACTGTTTTTGGGGAAATTTTAGTCATTTTTAATTGAAAATGTTTAATAGATTTTACAAAATAACTCAGTATTTATTTGTTACTTAACAATATACTCACAATGAAGCTGGATAAGAAAAATTAATAACTTGTTAATGTGACTTTTGATTAAAACGAAAGGTTTTCAGTGTCGCCACGCATTACAACTAAAATTCCCCATATACTAAGAAGATCCAATATTTTTCATATTTTTGTTCAATAAGTGACGCAAAGCAGAAAAAATAATATATTATACACGTTTCACAAGAGGCATTGTAACACTCGTTCCGTTGGGCCACTCCTAGCTCGCTACGCTTCGCTAGTCGTGCCCCAACCCCACTCGTGTTACAATTGTATAATAATATACTATTATGATGTGTTAAAAGTGAGATTTTATTTTGCGAGTTGGGAAGATTGCGAAACGAGCGTAACGAGCAAAATTAAATCACTTTTAACACGTATGTCATACATCTATTTTTTATACAACTGGTTTGCATCGCATTAAAAAACGTAGTCGTATTTTTGATGTTTATTTTAATTTCTGCGGCAAAAATCAGGTAGGTAGTCAGTTTAATGTAATGACATTTGAACTTTGTTTATTAGAAACGTCAAAAAAAGTTTTCATTACGTTTTGTAAAACACTTTAAGTTCCACATTAATGCATTCGTAAACATGGAATGCGAAGAAAACGACGTTAATGATGCCGATGTCGACGACGGATTTCCCGCAGATATTGAAGAAGCGGCAAATAGAGCAACTTTAGATCTGCTGCCCTCAAAATCCCGACAACAATACGACATCGCCTACAACAGGTTCTTGCAATGGTGCTAACTCAAGAAAGTGGAAGGCAAGTTCGGGGAAAATGTATTTCTAGCGTTCTTTGAAGAAAAATTACAAGTTTGGAAGTCATCTACTTTGTGGTCGAATTTTTCGATGATAAAAGCAAGTCTACGCATCAACAACGATGTCAGCAGCCTTTCCAATAATGTTCCAGTGGAGAAGAGAAACAAGATGACTACATCTGAGGGAATTAATGTTAGCCATTGCTCAAACTCTAATGTTTATATTAACATTTACAAATAAATAAAATACAACTAGTGTTAAAAATTTTTCTTTACTAGTGTTAAAAATATTTTTAACACAGTGAATTATAAAGAGCAATTTTTAATCGGATTAGTTTGCACTAAAAACGTCACTTTTAATGTCAGTTGTATAAAAATAACTATTTTAGATACCCACTAAGCAAGAAAATGTTATATAAACATCATCTGAGCGTTATTATGTCGGATGTAATGTTTCTCGTTAAACGTCTTTAATGTAGTAAATAACGTTACCACGATTGTTCTATGTCCTAGTAAGCGATGTTGCAGAGTAACGTTACAAAGAAATGTTAACGTTTCTCTGTTAACGCTGCATATACATAAATTCGTAATGTTTCATTAATGTTTAAAGGTAATATTATATTTATATTTTCTATTTTTGTTTCATTAACGTTCTTTTATTAACATTGCACAACTGTTACATAATAATGTTTCATTAAAGCAAAACGCAAACTAGGGCCCAATATTCCAGTCACAGTTTAACTTTCATCTTCAGTTTATTCCCATAGTAACAATTATAAAAACAATTGTTCCTATGGGATTATGGGAATAAACTGAAGATTAAAGTTAAACTATGAGGCCCTGTTTCTCAGTTACAGTTTAACTTAAATCTTTAGTTTATTTCCACAGGAATTTATAATTGTTACTATGGGAATAAACAGGAGATTAAAGTTAAACTGCGACTGCGAAACCCGGCCTGACTGAAATATCGTGCCTGGGACGAGTAGCATCGAGTTACTTTGCAAAACTAAAAATCTGTAGCAATCACTAGAATCCTTTCTATGTGTCACGTCATGCTATGCTGTGATCAGCGCAAATTCAGATATGAAAGACATTACAAAATTACTTCTTCTATGCAAAATGCCCATTAATATGATTTATACATACAGTCGAACCTCCATAACTCGAATCTCAAGGGACCAGAAAATTACTTCGAGTTATAGAAATTTCGAGTTAAAGAAAGAGATTTCAGTTATACAATACTTTTTAGTCTATTCATTTGTGATCTGTGATTAAAAAAGCTTTTTTCATTCTCAAGCAAGAGACCGAATAATTAATACCGTTTTCATTTCACTTGCACTTGCATTTTGCATCTTCTTTTAGCTTCATGTAGTAACACGAGATGAAGATACTCCGAGTGCGCATTAGTGTGGTCAAGTGTGGCTATAAGAAATACAGAATTGAATTTCATTACAGCAACTCAACGAGTTAAGAATGTCAGGAGAGAGTCACACTAATAATAGTTTCTTGTCCAAACTGGTCACTAAATATGGCTGCTGTATGTCATAGCCGCACACAAGGAGTGCGTTTAGAAAAGTGGTAGAGTATTGTTAGAGTGTACGCAAACCGTTTATAAAAGAAGATGAATAATTACCGGTTAGATTTGTTTCACATTTCTAAACACCGGAGCGTGCACATTGTGTAAACCCAAGTTCCCGTGCTCTGAGACTGCGGGAAAAGTTACCTTGTGAGGTTAGGTTTATGTTTTCAAATCTGAAAGTAGTGTTTACACATCTAGAATTATACAAATTAAAATGAATAGTGACAAAAATGTAATTGTAACTTTGTGTAGTCATGATTTATTGACCGATGAAAACGGAAAAATAATAAATCACAACAAAATACTATTGTGTAATAGAAAAAGTAAGATCGAAACTCATCAGTTTTAAGACCTATTTAACAAGAGTAATGTATGTTTTAGCACTAGCTTGCGTGTAGGTGCCAGCAACTGAGAACATTATAAAAATATTCGGAATTTTCTCCTAATCTAACGTCAACCGTTTAAAAACTCATATGAAGGTAATCGTCACGTGATCTCCCCTCACGCTCCCTTTGTCGACTTTTTCTAAACGTGCTCAAGGGGTTTACAATATTTCGGAACGTCCACAAACCAACAGTTCATCATTGTTTATAACACACTTACTATATTAAACTTAACTAAATAAGATTCTATACACTGGAGTTCTATGAGTATTTGAAAGTAACTCACATTACGCTTGTTGGGCCACTGAATATCAAAAAATTCCAAAACTAACCTAAAACTCATTCACTTTTTAAACAAAAGTCTATAGCCGTCCTTAATTTACATTCATTTCACCCAAAATCAAATCAATTTGGTTTTGAACTGAACTGATTTTAAAGTGAACAGAGAGATTCTTAAAGGAATGATGTTTTGGAACTAAAATTAACATAACCTCAACATACGTATGAAATCACACAAAGCTGATAACTGATTACATAACGAGCTTGATCAGTACGGGGTGTGGGAGTGGAAACTCAATCACTTCCTCATCAGTGATCACCAATTGAATAACTGTCAATGGAATGCAATCAGTAATTTTTAAGTGAATTTGAATCGATTCGCGTTCAAATAAGTTGTAAATAAAGGACTTCTTATAATAACATATCAATGTATCGTTTGCATATACTTCTAATCACAAATAAATAAATAAACACATAGATTCGCAATACACTCAGATACAAATAAGAATCCAGTAATTATTGTTCCAGTATGGATGTCAAAAAACAGTCACATTGTAGAAAGTGACTTACCTAAAAGTGGTAACTTCCGTGTAACGTAATGGCGTTTACGAAAAACTGATCGGAGCAGGTAAACTGTAACTGATGTTTACGAAAAATTGATCGGAGCGGATAAACTGCGATCGTAAATGTGAGCGGAGCACAACCGATCATCAACTCGATCAGTGATCTGGTGACTCTGCTGTTTCAATAGAATCACTCAGATCACTGATTGAGGTTAGTAAACTATCATTGAATCGTATCAAAATCTTTTAAAAGGTTTTGTGACACAATTTTCATCGGACAAGAACCAGCTTTAATTATAATTGAATCGGTCAATGCAGAATAAGTAGAGGTATGTCCATAGTGAATATTATGGACATCATGTCCTTTCTGCAATGATCGATTCAATTGTTAGTGAGCAATAACCTCAGATAAGAAATAAATACTACTAACCGCCAACAAACTTGTTCGGAAATTGGTTGATCTGATTAGTAATCCCAATTTACTCTGTCACGTGACAGGACAATTCTGATCACTAATCTGGATCAATTTTTCGTAAACGCCATAATTGGATTCTCCGACTGCCATATCTTTCCTCCTGTTTTATTCTTTCCTCGAGGTGGAGCAACTATAATTTTAGTACACTACAAATCTCATACTTATGTCGTTTTCGACTGACTGCTCTGGAGCACTTTTAGATTATTGTCATCTTGTATTAACCTCATGGAATAACAAGAGATGGAGGTACTCCCAGAGTGCTCTGGAGCAACCAATCGAAAACGACATTAGGCTGCGTTTAGTTCATGGGCGACGTTGTCGATTTCGTTTAGTCCGTAGTTATTTTACGTTGTCTGACTAATCAACTGAGTGGTCACGGTGGTCGTGATTTGAGATGCAACCATTAGGCAACCACAGTGGGTACGAGTTCCGTTTAGAAAACAGTCCGCCCTAGCTTGTTAAACTTTTACGGTTCGTCTATAAACTAAACGCAGCCTTAAAAGCTCTCTCTTCCTTCCTTGATTGTTACAGTTAACTTCCAGACAATTTATACTTCAACGTTTTCATGGATTCCTATTTGATTATAGTAAAAACGTCGCTATTAGATGGCGGTGAAGTCTGAAGGCGCGAGGAATAAAAGTTCTCAACGTTAGGCGACGTAAGTAGTTTAAAGTGTTACGGCTTTTAAAGAAGAAACCTGAATATTTGAAAAACGAATGGTATGTTGAGAACTTATTTTTTGCTTAAAGAATTTTTCTTAAAATTGTTGTTGTAAAAAAACCATATCTAAAACAGAAAAAATTAAACTAATTTCACTAGGTAATGAATCTAATTGTTGTATGAATTATCACTAGTAAATTACATTGTAATAATAAAAAAAATTACGTGATCCTCCTGTGCAGTACACTTAAGTTACATATTTGATTTAATTTTTTTTAAATTTATTTGTTGATTTGTATAGTCAGTTTAAAATTTTAATTTATTAAGAAAAATTGTTATACAGTGCATACAAGCATATTTACTACTCAAACATGTAGTTTAAAAATTTGAATTAATTCGAAACTTTAAAAACGTATTTAAGTAAATAGAATTATTAAAGAACTCGGGAAATATTATCTTTAGCAACAAAATATTAATACCTTAATTTATTATTTTTATTTTGAGCGTTTATAATGTTCATTTTATATTACACTGTTTGAATTAATAGATATTGAAAAAAATATTGCACATATCCCTGAGAGTAAAATGTCCTTTTTGTATTTGTATTATTTTTGTATTGAGGACTCGACTAAAGCCAAAAAAAACTGCGTTTGATTTTTTATGACAAAGTACACATTGTGTATACACGTAAGCACGTGTCGTTAACGTCAGTTATTTGATTAACGATTTTACGATAGATCGTAATACGATAAAAGACATTTCTCGTCTTCTTTAATTTCACGGAAATATTTGTAAGTACACAGTACGTTTTCGGAGAGTATATAATTAAATTAACAACGACGTCACTTATTTTACGTTACTATGATTCCATGGAACGTGCTAATATATGACGTCTCTGACGTCAATATTTGAGGAAACTTTGTTTTAACAAATTAAAGAATGCGAAAATCATCGTCATTTTAGTGTACCTATGTTATCTAATTTGCCTAGCATCGCTTTTAATATAATTTTAACTCCTTCCAATTCACCAAATTACTCATCGCAGAAGAAAGATTACACCAAGAAAGATTTCAGTTGCTTTTCAATAAATGGTAACGAAATAAGTCTTAAAATAAAATTGTAAGTAAAGTGAATCCAAAAACAGAAAAAAGGTTGAAAGTAAAAAGACATCATTTGTGGGTTCACCTTCAATTTTTGAATTTGCCTGCAAATACTTACGAAATATAATCCTACGGGGAACTCCGCCATTAATAATGACATCTTACATGTTATTGATATTATAACAATAGTAGGATTCTGAATCTTTGGAAAATGATGTATGGACTTGGCGACAAAATGAGTTAGGGAATCGCGGATGAGTACTCCGATGAGTAACATTTTCTCAGCTTAGGTTATTATTACAACGAAACAACATATTACAAGGTTTTTATTACGTAAATTCTAATAACAAAAAATTGAGGCTTGTTACGACAATTTCTTTCAGAGAAAAACCTAATTAAATAGGAATGAATCTACTTAATGAGTATGATTCGAGTAACGAAACGAAACACGAATGTGCTACATAATACTCCTTATTAATCGAGTCAATTTTTTTAAACGAAAATTGCGTTGGTCGGTTTCTTTATTAGTCTTCACCTTTTTCGGTATGTACTAAATAATATGCAAATAATGGTCCGATATTAATTTTGTTTTTGTAATCTTATACAGAGATCGTTTTATGTATTACGGCAAAAAGATTCGTGTCAGCTTTGCAAATTGAACTTGCTCACTTTCTAAATAGTTTAACTTCCTTTCGAGCCTTTGGAGCATAGAAACTAAAACGAAATGAGATTTTTTGCAATAGCTAATTGAAATCGAAGAATTCATAAGCGTGATTCACGTCTTAATACATAGTTTCACGCCCATATTGTTAGGTGAATAAAAAAAAAAGGTGGGCACGAAATTAAGTAAGATTGGACACACATACACAGACAGTTCTATACAAAAGCACATTTTGTATTTCGATAAGAACGTAGTTGTTATTAATGTTTGATTACGCATGAGCTGTGAAAATCAGAATTTTATGTGATCAGAATTTTATGTGCAGAATTAAGATAGCGGTTGCAAATGTGTTAGTCGTCTGGTATTAAAATATAAAGTCTGGTTATTGCAAATGAGACAATGTGTTTGCTATGGCTTCGTATAATCATAACTTGGAATAAAGGAGAACCCACAGACGCGCCTAAGAGCTCCTTTTATTGTTTATACATTTAAATGGCCACACTTGTATATACTGGTGCTTAAAAGTATCCGAATGAAAAGCAATAAAATCGTTCGAATATGACCCTTGTGGTAAACTTCCATAGTGCCAGGCGGTCACGCCGGTCGTCCGAATACTTTTAAGCACCAGTATACGTAATCATTACTAGGCCTAAAACAATTACAATTTCATTAATTTCTTATAGAAATTTGTTTTGCTACAATTTAGTATGAAAGGTAAATGTTACACTGGATAATTTCAATGATGAAGTCCTTCTATATGTAGGGTCATCTGTACAGGGTGTTTCAAAAGTCGCGACGGAAAATGAAACGAGTTGTTCGGAAGAGAATTTCAAACATTTCTACTCGTTTAGTAGATACAGAACCTCAAAGTTGTTACATGTAAACTTTTATGAAGGTACAAACCTTGCAAATTAACATTAAACAGTGATTCTTTTGGGTTGTTTAAAGCAAATGTTCAGAAACACCTCCTCCAGTTGTAAGACAAGCTTGATTGACATCGACGAACTAATTCGTGGGTGTAATTAAATTGAAAATTTCCATTTTGGATTTCAACGAAAGCTAAATTTGTTCTTTCCAAAAGCTGTTTTCCTGTATGATTCTGACAGCATAAACTATTTCCTTTAATGCTCCTCAGGAATGGATATGCTTGAAGTTCTTAAGCAGCGATGACTTGATTACATTGTATAAGTGTGTGTTTGACAGTACATAGTTTATAGCAACCTACGTTAATAAAATTTACATGTAACAAATTTAAGCCCTGTATCTAGTAAATGGGAAGAAATCGGGCACAAGTTTATATGAGAAAAAATGTTTGAAATTCCATTCCCAATGACCCCTTTCATTTTCGTCGCGACTTTTGAAACACCCCGTATTGAGAAGTCTTCTTGTATAAAATGACGGTGTACGTACATTACAATCGATTTATAAGAGTTTTTTTTTTTTAATAAGAGAGATGGGTTTCATTAGCCGTCTTCCATTTAACGCGAATCATACGTATTTGAGGTTATGTTAATTTTAGTTCCAAAACATCATTCCTTTAAGAGTCTCTCTGTTCACTTTGAAATAAATCAGTTCAGTTCAAAATCAAATCAATTTGATTTTGAACTGAACTGGTGAAGTGAATGTAAATGGAGGACGGCTATTAATTTTGAGGATTATTTTATAGAAAGTGATTGTATACTGGGCTTTTGACTTTATGTGCACGTGCACCATTTGGGAAAGAGATGATTACGTATATATTTACAGCGTCAACCAGCGTTGCCCAAAAGTTTTACTCTAGCTTTAAAAAATCATATCTATCTTAAACTTTTATTAAATTTTCTTTTTGTAAATCGATTGTAATTTACCTATATCTTTGTTCTATACGAAAAGACTACTCTCAAGATAGATGACCCAGTATATACAGGATAAGCGTTGCAGTAATGCATTTAAATTTTCTAATTCAAAACTAAACGCGATACATTTAAGGCCTTCTAGAGTAAAAAAAAATCTGTTTGGATGTGAAATTGGTTGCCTGTACATCCCTGGCACACAAGGATCTACGAAAGCCATGACAGCTGTCAATCAAATTCGACTTGGGGTGGGTATATACGTTAGGCCTCTAGGGTCATAAAATGTAAATTATTTTAACCCGAAAAGAAATTTAGGTACATAATCCTGCAGTTTCAGGACCTGACCATGGAGCGAGTGCTTTACGTGTGGTCCCGTATTATTTTGCTTTGTATTTCAGAATAGTATCTCATTAAAAATTTTTTTTTGGTGTTTGGTGTTTTATGTTTTTATTTAAAAATGACTCATTTTTCAATAAAATATAGTTATTCTCAATTAAAAATGAAGTATGTTATTGTTTAAATTAATAAATAAATAAATAAATAAACATAAAATAAAGCAAACATTAAAAATAAACAATTTAAACTGGATATTGTTCTGAAATATACAAAGCAAAAAATCACCGCACGTGCAAGTAAAGCAATCGCTTGCTTACAAGGCATTACCTTGGTCAGGTCTCGAAACAGCAGAATTACCGAAATTTATATTGCTAATTTTATATTTCTAATGCACACATCTTCTCCCACAAATTATTATTATACTAATATAGGTGCTTGATTCGTCTAAATTAAAAAAGAAAACAAATCAAATGTTACAATTTGGCTTTATTGAATACATTTTTATGACACTTTTACTTTCTGCTGGGCTGTAATCAATTTTCTTAATTAAAAATTAGAATGTATTATTAATTAATTAATTAATTATTTTAATACAACATGGTATGTGCTGCATCGATCTGTATTAGCATTCCATATATCCATCTTCAACAGTTTTTGAGTTATGAGATATTTTTGATTTAATTCATAAAAATTTTCAATTTTATTAATTTAAATATTTTTAATTTTGTTGATATAGCCATGAAAACAACAATGCATTTTGCATTTCGCGTTACTGTAAATTTTAAACGAAAGCAAAAAGAAGTTGAGAATCAAAATAAAAATTATATAAACGTTGATATTTTAAATCTATTCTAATTTCATGAAGAATGATCTAAAATTGTTGAAAGAAGAGAATGTGTGTTTAATGAAATATATCTCCTCTTGTCTCATATGAAAAAAATAAAGTTTGGAAGGTATGAACCTAACTTTTTGGAACTTGAAAAGATGTATGAAAACGAGACGAAGTTCAGTAACAAATAACGAAGATAATCAGGCAATGGTTTTAAAACACTTTTACGCTAACCCGGAGAGCTGCAAACTAGCGGCTATTTTCTTCCATTCAATGTAATGAATAGGGATCGGGGAAATATAAGTCGACGTCATCTCATCAGCGGCGGCGCGCCTGGTGATCGCAGGCTCGCAGCTCGATGCGTTATTTTAAAATTTAAAAGAATAAGTTATAATTTTTTCTTCGTAATTTTACCAGGAAATTTTATTCTTCTACTCCTATATGGTTCTGACGCAATTATACGGCAAATCCAAAGGCCAGGGTACAATTGATTAGCACTGGCACTGTGAGTTACGGAACCACTCCACTTGGTGAAAACTAAATTTTACTGTGCGACTGTAATTGTTTTATGATGTTATATGAGCCACATTAGTTAGTTCGCATCCTTATTTTTTCGCGGCAATACTCAATTAACACGCTAGGAGTGTCTGCGGGACTTGTCCGCTGCAGCATAACAACTTTGCCATTGCATTAGAATTTGAACCGCGCAAAATATATGGCACCGATCCGTGGTAATGAAATTCATTCTTTAACCTTTTATAAGATTACAAGCATTCCAAAAAAAGGACGACCAAAGACCAATTAAAATTTCTGAATTTACATTTGCGAAACGCTATTTTCTTTGCTCTACTACAAAATTTGTAGTAACAATAAATAGTAAAATGCAAGCTGTTATAATTTTCTTATTCTTTATTATATTAAAATTGTAATTTTTTATGAATTAAATCAAAAATGTTTCATTATTCAAAAACTGTTAAAGTTAGGTATAGCCGTATAGGGAATGCTAATACAGTTCAACGCAGCATTTAATTCTACATAGAATAGTGTATTTTTCTGTTTTTGAATGTCTTCTAGTGGAGTGGTATATTTTAGACGCCCTGCAGCTTAATAGATTATGCTTATGATTTTTTTAAAAACCTTAAAGCCTCAACTACAACATTAGCTGTTACAAATAAAATTGCTTCAATAATAGCTGTGATATGATTTTTTGAAAATCATATTGCAGATTCCAAATTCTAACGAAACTCAAAATATTTCAAAAATGATGCAATCTAGAAATAGGGAAATGTATTACAAATTTACATATTTTTACATGTAGAATTCAAAAACGTGATAAAAAATCTAGCATCTCATTTAAAATAAGCGAGTTGATAGGAACCGGAAGTGACTGGAAGTTTATTTTATTTGGAAAGATCGTTTCAAAGTATCTCTCCTCTGTAAATTTCAAATTTCTATCTAAACTTCTTTATCAAAACTTTTAATGAACGGTTTGCGTGAATAACCCTGTATAAGTAATGCTAACATCGATACGCTCCAGTACGATTGATCTTCTTCAGATTTGTCTGTCGAAATGGGTACGATTGATCTTCAGATTTGTCTATCGAAATGGATTATTCAAACTCTAATGCTAAAACTCCATACGTAATTAGCGGTCGTCGAATTGTGGATATGGCGCCTTTTTTTCGGCACTCAAATCAATTCTACATGAAGGTTTTGGTTGTCCTTTTTTTAACATGGACATTATCAACGAAAGGCTATTTGGATTTTACTATAAATGTGGGAGTGTGGAAAAGAAGGATCTTAATACATGTTGGCCATGACAACTAAATTTTGAAAATGGATTCTCAATGAGCTCTTGAACCCGCACCTTTTTACTAATTTAACCATCTCTCAATCTCTTCGAATAAAAAAGTTACCCTTGTTGTCCCTACGAAATCTGGGCACCCTGTATAGGGCCAAATTATAGACGACGGTCACAGTAGCGTATATAGAAAAATTCGTGATGCTAAACCCTACGGTTCTAACATTTTTATTGACAAAAATAGAACGTCGTAGTCATGTTTTACGTAACTACTGCAAGAAACTAAGGGATATTTCAAAAACGTCTGGACAAAACCTATTTTTAAGACAATTTATAGGTAACAATATCATTAAGTTTCGAACAGCTATAACAAGTGCAAAAAAAGAGGACTTGCCAACTCAAAATTGTATTCAGAATTTAAAAAATTATATTCTAAATGAACCGCGTCACATTTTTAACGATCATTGAAAATATGAAAAATATTTTTGTAAAAAGACTGGTGCAAGCAATCCGATTGCGTGAAATGAATTTTATAATAGCCCGCTATACATAAATTTCGCTAAACATTTATATCGTGTAGCGGCATTGTCATCCAGTTTATTAAATGACGTTGATAACAACTCCGCAGAAAATTTTAAATCACTTTCAACAACTTGAAGATATCCTATCAATCCGTTTTTAAACAAAATTTAAATCAATGTTTATTGGTGAAGCTCCATATTTAATAGCTTCGAGAGAATTTTCCAAGAAGGCCAGAGGGTTCCCGCTGGGGTTCAGGTACACAGTCATAAATCATCCTAACATTGTACATAAAGTTGCCTAATTCATTCGTTTTTTCGAAGTGTTACAGGACCGTTTAATTGCTAATTTAACTTAAACGTTCAAGTTTTACTTAATAAAAAATGTCTCCGCATTAGATATTAAGCTAACCTATATTTTGATATAAATTTCATTGAATAATTTTGTTTTGTTACCGAGAAAAACGGATTCTTAGTTTATCACAAAAACAATAATTAAAAAAAAAACTACTTACATTTTCAAAAAAAGAAAATGTCTCCGCACTGTAGTTTACAAAAACGAACATTTCTAGATTGCAAGCATTTTTTCAACTATAATAATACGTCTGTAAAACGGATTCTACGAATGTACTATTTTACTATAGTGTTAGATATGGCTAAAGGGGAGCCTTAAAAAGTAGGTAGATTAAATGTTGTTTAGTTCTGAGAAAATATATACGATAAATTTTTATTAAACTTTATGTTTTCATTTAAATTTACTCGGTAAGATTTACTTGACAGTTGATAATAAGCAAAAATATCAATACTTTAATTTTTAACAGAAGGACGCAAATATAGAATTACCAATATGAAAGCAGTTCTCAACTCTATTTACAGATGACATCTAGCGTTGCACCATAATATATTGAAATCAAAGTACTACTATTAAAATTCCTTTAACAGGTCTCATCAGTTCCGGCTACATTAACAGGCACTGAAGCATTTGACTAACAAGTTCTCCATTCAGTGCCATCTTATCTAAAACGCTGATTCCCTTTGATATTATCCTACCGTAAAGTCTCATCATTACAATAGCGAATAGAGTACACAGTTAAGGCACGTTCCCACGATGCCAATAAACAAGCCAGTAGCTGGAGTCCTGTGACTGGATTCCAATGACTGAAACACCACTGGATGCTAACTGGCTCCAGTGAACTGACTACGTTGAAATAGGAAATCACTGTACTGACGAGGCCCAGTCACTGGAGTCCAGTTACTGGCCTGTTTACTGGCCTCGTGGAAACCCGCCATTACATAAAACGCTGGTGAGAAGGCGCTGTATCAAAGACCCAATTAGAGTTCTTTATACATATATAGAGTAAAGACTTGAAGTGGCAATTTGGAAGATCAGTGGTGGAACAAACTGCTGGACATTTTGTTTCCAAACAATTGGAAAGGCTATGCAGACGCTCATGATGGAGCTCTTCAACTTTCAATCTGCATAATTCGTGTTTAGCATTGTCTATCGAGAAATTAGGAGTTACATGCGAATTTCATTCATGAACAAAATTTAATTAAAGTTAATTAGTGCTATGTAAATTCGAATGTTTGGAAGCGTCAATATTAAGAATTCTTATTATTATGTGAAGGTTTAATTTATTAATTATTCATTTTTTGAGTAATCAGACGTCTTCTTTTGCGCCTCAGTACAGTGTAAGTGGTTGCATACTCTTCAGTCCTAAGAGAGATAATTCTTTACAGTTTAATTCATCTTGGATATAATTAATTATCGCTATTGTTAGAGATGAAGCACTTGGCTCATCTGGCGAGCAGCTACTGAGATTAACTTCAAAACTTTCAAAAATATTTGTTTATTAAAACATTAATTTGAACTTTTCAAAATTTAAACTTTCAGTTTGGAATGATATTTGAAAGATGATACAGGTGAGGAGTACCTAGGTTGATTTGATATGAATGAAGTACTGTGAAATTTGGCGAACTTCCGCCAACAATGCAGCCATTTTGGCTGCAAGGTGCTAAAATATTAGGTTTACCTATCGCCACCCTATCGCGGTATTTCGTTAATCTATGGATTTTAAAAATAATTAAAAAGTTCAAGCGACATCTATGTTAATTTTATGAAAGGGTAGTTTTCGACAGTAGTTGAACGAAAGTATTGATTTTCCAAGTGGCAGTACGTGGCGTCCTGAATGTGGAACTCTGTAACGGTTAAAAGAATTTCTTCCATTTCATTATTTTCAGTTACGAGGAAGAGTTATAAATTTTTGTTGTATGGAATATTAAAAAAAATCCACTATCTTAAAACAATGTGGCCTCAAAGAAAACGTCATTTAAAGTGACACATTTTGTGAAAGTTGTATTTTCGGTTATGTACTTATTAATGAAAAACAAAGTACCAGTAAGAAACAATTAATTTAAGTCAAGAAATAAGAAAAGTCTTGTATTGACAATTCGTAACAATATTATTATCAGTTAATTGTAATTTCGATAACATCAGTTGATTAAGCTAATTTGAATCATGCTGTAAACATAAATTTAATTATTAGCACTTGACCAAGAAGAAATTTGAAAATTTGTTGAAGTGTTGAAGTACTTCAAACATTTCTAAGAATCAGCATTGCCAGTTGTAAGAACCTCTTGTCCCTGAAAGTTATTTCAAAACCCCTTAAAATTCCTCACATACAACAAATTTAATGCATGAAAAAAAAATTGATTTTGGAGGAATTTTATTCAAAAAAAACTGAACATTATACAGAATGTTTCAGTGATGATGCACCAAACTTTTCTTACATTATTTGGAACAAAATATCTTAATACTATTTTGCAATCTGAGCAAGTTGAAATTTGCATTATTTGAAGTCATTTTTTTAGAAATGCTATAGCAGTTTCAATCTCTGCACGATTTAAATTGTTTTACGAATGGCACACCGCTCCAAAAAGGCAAGCGAAAGGTTAAGGCAGGTTAAGGATACCGTTCGTCCTCATCTACCGTGAGTTTTAAAAATATACGACTCTCCTTTCCCTTCGGTTTTCTCAAAACATATTCGTTAAAAAAAAGTTATAGGAAACTTTTATTTCTTTTCTCGGTATTTAACGGCGCACCGCGTTTGGTGCACCTTCACTAAAACACCCAGTACATATTTAAAAAATACACAGATTATTCATAAGGGAACATACTTAGCAGAGCTGATTATTATTTATCAATTTATTGACTCCCTTTTTTTGGATAACTTTGTTATCATTACAAATATAAATTATATTATATTAACAATTATATTATATTAACAAAGCACCACGCGATCGAAAATAACTTGATTCAGAGTAGGCCATGAATAGTGAAAAACAGAGTAGGCCATGAATACGAAAAAAACTTAACAGTAACATTTTAATTGTTTCAAACCCTTCATCGTTGAAAGTTGAAAGAAATAATGAAAAACTGAATCATTTTATTTTCGATCGCATGTTTATGGCCAAGAATTGCGATAAAAATTCAACAGCAATCACAATTTTTATTAGGACAATAGATATAGATATTTAAAAAATCCAAATCAATGCAAATTTTTGATAGTGATCCTATCCATTATGTAGCAAGAAGCGATCAAATGAAAAACGAATTACAGTTGGCCATGCAACTAAACAGGCACGTGTGCATTTAGTTCATCTGACGTTCCTTCAGTCACTTTTGACGTTTCTATTCGAACTTAACCTAAATTTAAAACATCTAGGGCAAGAAAAACGTTTTATTAAAAGAAAATAAATAAAGCAAATGTGTAAAATGACCACTGCCCGCCTGCATCAAGATACTTTTGAACTTTACGAAGAACTGCGTGACTAACGTTAAACAACATTTCCGGCGTGTTATTTGTGTCGCAATTGATTGAGAATTAGTATTAAGATGACGTTATCCAAGACATGCATTTTAATTCCAACGCCTACTCTAATGCGTTTTTATATTAATCATTGGTTATTAAAGACAAGAAAAATTAATAAAATACATCAAGTAATAGATATTTTAAGCAGAATCGAAAAATGAAAAAAAAAAAAAATTATTTGGACAAAATAGTTTATTTTTTCAATATTTAATGATGCCTTACTTGTTGCTTTTATTTGGATTTAAATCTTCCAAATAAGGCTGCAACTAACTGGGGTCGTCAAGTTCGATAGGACCCTATCAGACCTTTGGTCGGATTACGAAAGTGCATTCCTCGGTCTACATCACCCGTTCGCAGATTTCCTTTTCTGACTCTTCTTTTTGAAACTGATCCTTCCAATTGCAAAAAATTACCCCCGGTGCAAATTATGCGCTATTACATTCCTGATCGCGTTGGATAAAGTTGGTAATATTTGAAAGTTCGCCTTTTTTAACATTTATTTATGCAACCCCTGACATAGTGGAAAATCAATTTTTTTCACGAGACCAGTTTTATCATCCTGAAAGTATTAAATATGCAATCAATATTTTTGCAAATTGACACAATGTTTAATTCAAAAAATACCAAGTAATCATTCAACACACAACTAATGATGGATTTTTCCATAAATCAGGATATTACAAAAAATGTACTCAAGATTGCTCGTAGTAATAGTTATTTATGTACCAAGGTAGCAAAGTGGCACTTTATCGAACGAGTTGCAAATTGCGAGCCAAGGCGAAGCCGCGGCGAGCAAGCAAACGAGTCTATAGTTTGCTGCCGTGATGCATGAACATTTTTTCGACTATCATTTAATCAACCCTTTGAAGAGTTCAAAACTTGCAGATTTATATCTATGTATATAACTCCGTAAATTTGTTAAAAATGTTTTTCATTCGCCTTATAATACGTTATAAACGACACCTGGCATTTCGATGAAACCAAAAGATGCAATGCGAACGCAAAAATACAAAAAATTTTATTTTTTTAATTGATTTGAATGACAAATTATTTGACATTTAATTGGATTCGACGATAATGCAGGTAACGCTTTTTACAAATTAGATAAAATTAATTAAAAATAATTACTAATTGATCAAAAATATAAAGATTTCAACAGCATTATTGAATAGTCAAATATAAAACAATTAATCAATCATCATTCATAAATAAATAATAATATTAATGAGAACTGATGAATGTGATTTCGGAATAGATCTAAGTAGGCTTCGTCACAGCCAGGTAAAATATTTTATCTACCTAGGCAGGTAAAGCACCGCTTTGTCTCCTTGAATGTATTTTCCCAATTGTATTTCGGAATGTGATAGTTGAAAAAATATTTTTTTGTCTTAGTTTGCTGCATGAATTGTAGGTAAGTCAAATAATTGTGAAAGATAAAGAAGCCTTGAGTTTCCAGGGTGTCTCAAGTGATCATAATTAAGCAATTCTCTTTTAAACTACGCTGGTTTCAGTTCCTTAATTTCTGTATCATGTCACTGTCAGTCTTGATTAGAAATTTCTTGTGTCCCTCAAAATGTTTATTGTTCATCTCATGTGAATGAGTAGAATTTTGAAGTAGCGCCTCACTTTTTTGTAACAACTGAAAATAAAATGTAAATTCCTCACAAGAAAAACTGAAATTTTTAAAATTGCCGCAACTACTGGCAAATTAAAATTTATTTCGAATTTCAAGGTAATACACTTTTTAAATTTAATAAACGGATTTCTGCAGTAGATTACGTTTTGGCAAGTGTCCAAACTGAAACCTGTAATGCAATTTCAACTGGGTGATGTCAAGTGGACGGTCTACAGAAGCCTTTAGTACTCTAAACTCTCTTTAACACTTCCGTTTATTTATTTATTATTTACTTATTACAGCTAGAGTAAAGATGAACTAATTGTGATGAGTTAAATATACCCAACGATAAAAGGCGGGAGATCGCATGGAATTGATTTCAATTGAACAGATCAATTAGTTTAATAAATGTTCATGGAATTTTGTGTACATTAGTTGTTACTAAACATCTGCGAACTGCAACAGACTTGATTTATTACTATCGGCGTGGTTCTGGTAAATGTGTAAGTAAATGGCTAATAGTTTAAATAAATTATGTTTAATTTAAATAACGTAGATTTTTACTAATTAAAGCTAAAAGAAAAAGTAGAGTTTTTGTCATTTCGTCCATCGATTTAGGAGGCTCACTTGTATACAACACGGGCATCATATATTTATGTGTTTATTGATTATAGGTCATCAAGGGATATTTATAATGACGGAAATAATTTTATGTAGGTTCTGGTAATGTAAAAGTTACATGACCTGTAATCTGCTCGAACACGAGTGTACGTACACATATAAATTTTGCATTATTAGCGTTGATCAATAATGTCACAGCACTCAAACAATAAATATATATGAGTGTTACGTTTTACTACTCGTCCAAAAAACTGAGTAGCAATAGATTTAATGCAGACTAAATTTAAATCACTTGCTAAAATACGATTGAAAATAGCCACCTTCGATTTCTCCCCCCCCAAGAAAATGCCGTGTTTTTTAAAATTTGTTCTATTCCTGCAGTCTATTAATACGATCTTGAACTAGATTAGTTTGTAACTCCAAAAATATATTCTACTTTATTTATTTTAACTCTTTGTTCAGTTGGGTTAAAGCAAAAGCGAGAGTGTTGTGAGAAATTAATTTATTTGCCGCGGACTTTAGTTTCTGAATTTTTCATTTTAGCTTCTTCAGTTTCAACTTTTAGGTCAAGTGCGAAACCATGTATCTTTAATAAATATTTGGAACTGTCCATCCATCAGAAAAAGTTTAAAACAGCTCCTTGCTTTTTTACTTCCGGGGGGGGGGGGGGGGGCAGTGGGGGTGGGTGGGTGAGTATTTCAATACTATTTTATTATTGCATTCCATGCTTAAAACGTCAAAATAAATTTAAATTATTATTTTAAAAAGGCGCTGAAACTAGGTTATATGTGGCAACGTTTTAGGCGGGTCTAAAATTAAATTACTATCTCATTAGTAAAATGTTAATGCTTTTAAGTCACAAGACTTTTCAGTGCCAAACGATAAAAATACATTATGCGGCCCAACCTGCCGTTATTAAAGCAATTCTGTAGACTTGATGATTTGAAAGTGGAAAGGATCAATAAACTGTCTGAAAATGACGGTTCGTTTCGGTATGTTACTGAAAGTGTTGTGCATGTTTTCTTTTGTATTGTATGTCGTTTTGTAGCCTTTTGTAATAATCTTGATAACCAAGTCTTCATTCCACTTAAAAAAAATCGAAATAATAGGGATGGCTATTTTATAATCGAATTTCAAAATCATTCGCGACGATTCATCAGGTATTTTGTTTTCTTTTAGAAAAAATGTCCGACAAGACGTTCTACTTGAACGAAAACGGTGAAGATGAGGATAAAGAATCTGCACGTCCATGTTTAGAAAAATCTGTAAGCCCCGAACCTGTTTTGCTAACCCCATCGAGGATACGAAGAGTTTCCATAAAGGCAATAGAGGCCATCGAAGCTATCCAGAGGGGAGGTTGGAATAATAAATTGGATTTTCTCTTTTCCTGCATCAGCCTGTCGGTTGGACTGGGGAACGTGTGGAGGTTTCCATATTTGTGCTACAAAAATGGTGGAGGTAATAGTTTGTTTGTATTACATCAGAATCTGATGTAATTAAAAAAAAACTGATATTACGGAAATAGCGTACGTTAAAATGTAAATGATTAAAAATTGTAATAAAAAAACGTGATGTGACTCTTCCTTAATTTTTAATATAGAATTTTTTTATTTATTGGCTTCCTATAAATAACACTTTGTCTAGCTTCGATACATTATGTTTTTTAAAAATTTTATTTGCTGTGGCACATTTTCTCAAAGCTTTTTATATATTTTTTATTAAGAGCGGCGTAACAATCGGAGGAGCCAGGGGGTCTGTAAGTTACAAGTAACAGTTTGTTTTTGTAATGAAAAGGTTAAAATGTGCTTTGGCCCCGAATGTATAGAACTTTTAAAGTTCAGAAAGATCAGAAAAATGAAAAAAAAGCCACGCGCGTTTTTACAGAATGCAAATTGTCTAAATTAAAACGGTTAAACAAAAATTTCTCGATGATTGCCAAAATGTTTGAATTTAAAAGTCCGTGTAGAAATTACAATCTTCCGAAGTCGACCACGTGATACCACAAAGTTTAATTTCTTTTCTTGCTTGTTTTTTTCTTTTTGTAATTTCAAAGTGACTGTTGCGATCAAGCAAATTATATAAAAAATTAAAGTGAAATAAGTTTAGATATCTTTAAAAAAAAATGTATTTACGTCGGATATTTCAAATTTCCTTGACGTCGATTCAGAAATATGTATAATCAAATATGAGGAACGAACAGGTGACGTATATCACCCTGTATATTTTTAACGAAGTTTATTAAATTTTAAAAAAGTTGGTTACGTTCTTTGTTTTTTTTTTTTCAATTTTTACTGCCAATGACGATTGAGGATCAACTTGAAAATTTTAATGAATCTAATAAATACTTGTTTTTTTTTATACATTAGAAAACAAATGAATAACGCTCCCAGGTTTTTTCTTATTTTATTAATTAGAAATTGTGCAAAAATTAAAGTGATGTTTAAAAATTGTACTTACATCAATTTTAACATTTCACTGACGTTATTTACTGCCAGAAATAAAATTGTGTAAGCATGACGTGATTCACCCTGTATATTCGATGGCCTTTATTATGTTCGATTGCTTGCTTTAGTTTTATGTTAATTAAAAAAATGTTAAAATGATTGTTAATAAATACTGTCACTATTTATATGGTTTCAAAATTCTTTGCTCCGAATTTCCCAAACGCTAACGAATTGTATAAAAATTTAAAAGAATCATAAATGAGACCAAAGAACACAGCAGAAGAAGAAACTCATTAACTGTGTTTGCAAGCAGATCCATTCACTTCTTGCTACACCACTGGATATTAAGTTGAAAATTTTAATTAATTTAGTAAATACATGTAAAAAAAATTAATAACTCCGCTGGATTTTATTTTATTAGAAATTATAGAAAATTAAAGTGATGTTTAAAGATTGTACTTACCCCGGATACATTTTTAACATTTCACTGACGTCATTAGGTTTGATCGTTTGGTCTGCACTGTCTACACTTTTAACTATTTCACTTTATATTATATACATTTCACTCTTTTCGAAGCGGTTGGTGCAAAAAGTGTAGAAAAGTGCAGAACAAACGAACAGACCTATTTACTACTAGAACTATAGCACCCTCTATATTCACCATGCCTCTTTTATATTTGATTGTTTGCTTTAATTTTATGTTAACAAAAAACGTTAGAATGGTTGAAAGGGGATGAATTATCCTTTACTTTCAACTTTATCAATTTTACAAGGCCACTTCTTCTCTTCACTCTTTTACTAAAATTTAAATCAAAGCATAAAGAACCCAAGTAACCATTTCTTTGTTTGTACTTGTAGGTGTCTGGTTTGAGCTTTTTAGCCAGGGATTGCTATGAATGCCCTTTTTATATGAAATGAGGTTTTAGCCCTTGCCCGCCACTACATATAATTTTCGGGATTGACGTAATTGCGTTGTTGCTTTTAAAATGACATTTAACTAAAAATAAAGAGAAAATTTATATAAATGTATATACAGTGTTGGGCAAATGTCTAGAATCAAGCTAATATCGTCTGTACCGTGAATTAGATTTCTCTGAAAATTTGTACTAGTATACAAGATTTTAAGGCGGATTTAACTAACATTTGTTCATTATAATCAGACCTCCGGTTTAACCGAAAATGATATCAACTTTTGTTTTTTAAATGAAACACTCTGTATATTTATAAAGATTTAAAAAGAGCATTTTCTTAGGAATTCAATGATATAAACATTTGGGTTCTGAGATGTTAAATTACTCCAAAAGGAATTCTTTTCATTTTTCTTAAATACATTTGTTATCATGGAAATCTTATATCAAGACTACATTTTTCAGAAAAAAATTGTAAAATTTAGTTTAGGACGAAAACAGTTTTTAAAGTAACAAAAGAAAAAAATACTTAAATATCAAAAAACAATATAAAACTATTTAATAAGTTGCTGAAAGTGATAAGGATAACCGTTCACTTCTTGACAATATGTAGTCTGTCAAAAAATCCTTGTGTAACATTTGCCAAATTTTCTGGACGAATCAGTTCTATTTCATCTATTATTCTTTGTCTTAATTTTTGCAAATTACTTGGCCGCCGCTTGTATACAACTGATTTTAAATGATTTTAATTAATTTGACTTTGACATTATTCAATTTATTTTGTATTTTATAAGGTTTCCATGATAACAAATGTATTTACAGAAAAATTAAAAGTATTTATATCGTTAAATTCACAAGAGAATGCTCTTTTTAAATATTTATAAATATACAAGTGTTCCATTTAAAAAACAAAAGTCAAAACAACCGGAAGTCTGATTCGAATGAGCAAATGTTGGTAAGATCCACCTTAAAATCTTGTATATTACTACAAATTTTTAGAGAAATCGAATTAACGATATAGACGATATTAGCTTGGTTCCAGACATTTGCCCAACCTTGTATGTTCAGAATGAGTAGAAACAATTACAAATCAAAGATTTGGCATAAAGCGAAATTCTAAACAGCAGACAATAAATCAAAGTCTTGTATTATTAAATAACAAATGATGCAATTTAAACAAGATACAAAATTGATTGCATGTAATAATTCAGTCAAATTATTATTAAAGGACACATTTTAGACAAATACAAAATTTAAATGTAAGTGCAAATTCAAAATGATTTTATAACGAGAAAAACAGCATTTCATAATTCATTTTAAGCAGTTGTTGTTTCTAAAAACATAACAAAATGGCAAAATTAATTATTGATTTTTCACCCAAAACCATGATACTAGATACAGAGAAACGGACGGTTTTTTGGAGATCAACCACACACTAAGACATTCTGTGAATGTTGATTACGTCCTCGAACTTGTGGAGTTGCACTCGACAAAACGGGCACTGGCTGTCTTCTCTGTCGTGTTATGCCATGGCCTTCCATATGGCTTTACAAAGGTCATTTCGATTACTAATATTCTACTTGTGTACCAGTTTGCCCTATTTGTCTATTTGCCGGTCAGTCATGACTCATGATAAAGCGAAGTCTTTCACAAAGCAAAGCATTTGTGTACATAATTTTTATGTGAGTGAATTTTCCGCGATCGCATAGACGACGTTGTATCGAGTTTAACTTATGTAATGAGCATAATGATTATGAAATTGCGGATTTCTTACAATACTGTCCCTATTTCACGTGGTTTCGAAATTCTTTACTCTGAGTTTCCAAAACATCAACGACAATGAACATTTAAAATCAGAAACATGTAATTTAAAATAATTTATGGGCTGAAAATGTTAAAAATTTAAGAAAACGTTAAACTAATATCTTAAATATAAATATCTTGATTCATGTACCACGGGCGACAGAAAAAATGAGGACAAGTCTTAGCAGTGATTTCTTAAGTTTTTTTTTGCTAATGTAAATGAAACTTCTAATTCAGTTTGCAGTCATTTCCATAGCAATGTGATCATAATAAATAAATTTACATGTCAAATTAATTTCGGTACCAAAGCAACAATTTTCTGAAACACTCGTTTACATTAGAGCATTTATAAGTGTCCTCATTTTTTATGTCGCCCGTGGTACCTACATGATTAGTTTTGTTAATGCAAACCTCCATGTATTATTTTAATTTTAACCGTTACAAAAATTTTAAAATTGGTCTTATACGGTTTCTTTTATGTAGTTTCTACTCATGCTAACAGTTTTGCAGTAGCATTTTTATACAGGGTGATACTCATTTTATGAAAAAATGTTTCAAATAAAAGTTTCACTGCATCATGTGGACCATATTTTAAAATTAGTTTGACGTATACAGAGTGTTCCGTTTAGTCTGGGCGTTATGTCACTTCGTAATTAAATGGAACTCCTATATATTTTTACATTTTTGGATTCCAGACAGAATTTTAACGTCACTGTGTACAACAGATAGGTCCTAAAGTAAACCGTTTTCGCATTATTCAACTTAAAAAAATATGCCCGTTGCAGTACTTCAAACAAATGCAAATATCTTCCCAACAAATGACGTTAGAGATTTGTCGTTTCTTGCAAAAGTTTCATCTTGAAACGTTTTTCCGTTTATACTGTCAAGAAAACTTCCAAGTAACATAAGTTTTCTCAAGCAATTTAATAAACTTGATAATATTCAAACAACTGTAATTAATTTTTTTAAACGGAACGTCATATGTTTTTTTACCATTATTAGATGTGCTATTTAATTCTCTTTCCAATGATACAGGGTTGTCTGTATCTACTATTAATAGCTTTTCATTGCTTATGTTTTTCTTTAGTTTTTAAAAATGCACGAAATATTGTGCCATTTCCTGGTTAAAATATTAAATGGAAGTTAATTTTTCATTTCTTAACTATTATAAAAAGTAGGTATTAAATGTTGCATTTTATTTGTAATTGTATTTATTCTTTCGAAATGATTATAAAAGATATCAAATCGGATTGATTAAGATTAGAAAACGGATTAAAATAGAACTCAATATTGATCATATCTACAGTATAATGTAACATTTCAAAATTATACCTAATTCATCTTACCTACAGAGACAAAGGCATAAAAAATTCGAATCAACTAATTAAATTGAATAATAAAAATATTTTCTTTTATCAATTGCGCTTAGTGAAGTTAATAAATAACAAAATAATTCTATCAAGTTTTTAAGCACATAATTTTTCAGTCCCCTCACATAATTTAAACTTTAAGCTCCAAGGGTATTTTGATACATATTTGAAAGTTTTAATGGAATTTAGAATTTGCCCTTATGGGAATAATGGGTGTATGAAGCAGCTGCAGACAGTGAAGTAAAACGTCCGGGCCTAGTTTCGTTGGAGGTTTAGGTGATAAATAAAACTGGTCCCACGAATTATGTTCCTCCAGCGTATATTATGTAGTATGTAGTAACACACACAACAAGCGAAAAAAGTTTGCCACAAAAAATGAAAATTCAAGGTACAAGTGTTTCATATTTTTTAAAAAATATACAATTACTGATTAATTACAAGGAAAAAAAAAAAAGTAAATGAAATAAATTTTCCGTTTATACACTTCGGAAAATTTTAGTTTTCAATTATTTTATAAGTATAGTGTTGCTTCCGTACGATTCTTAATCATTTGTCTCTTTGATAATTTCATGACTCTATCTAATACTGAATTCTCACGGAAAATATTTTTTACAAATGTGTTCGTCCTTACATTACATAAAGGGACTATTATTATCTCGATAACACGTGTCTGATGGTAGTGCAGTGCATGTATTTAAACTTATATGCAGTTGTATCGTCACGTCATTACATTATTAGCGCCTGAACTTTGTACTCGCTTACTGAGGTGTACCTACAGCAGTTTTTGTTCACACCAACTGTAATTAGTGCGACTGGTGTGGACATATCATCAAAATAAAAATCAGCTTGCATGTGAAGTGACACTTACAATTAGTTATTTTTGTCGTCGCAATAAGTGTAAATTATAGTTTTAATATCTTCCCAGGCTTTTAATTAATTACTATACTAATTAAATGGCACAGATCAAGTATTACTGACGCAAGCGTTTCATATTTTCATTCTTTTGACCAATGTAATTTTTGAGAAGAAACAATGGTACTAACAAAATACACTAACATTTTCTGCATAAGACTAATAAGAATACAAAAGAAAATAGATAATTCATGTTACTTCTTCTTGAATTTATTTATTTGTTGTAGTAACCATACAAGAATGGTCAAAACTCTTTAGCCATATTTAAGTGATGTAAATTACCTAAAATTTTCAACTCGTTTGTAGTCAGGGGTAAGAATATTTCCATATGATAATATTTACGTGTGTACATAAGCGGCAATGTGCCTAAAATAATTTTATATTCACCCATTTTACCGAAGGTTCACTTAAATGTTGAAGCAGAAATGGGCACGCGTTAGCTAGCTTTATTGATGTTCCTTTCCTGCGTTTAAAGAGTTTTCTGTATTTGTGGAAAAGAACAAAGACAATTTAAAACTAACAATTACCACTTCTGACATTTCGCGCTCACGGAAGAGTGGTTTAGAAAAACTTGGCGATATTTGGATTGCCGGCGAACAAATGTGGGGTTTCATAAAGCCAGAGTTTTGTTTTGCTAGTTTGAGGGATGTTAAACTTGAACTTTTAAAACGAAATAACACATATTACATTTGTTTTCGTAAAATTTGTATCGCGATCCACAGTGGGACTGAAATAAAAAAGCGGCCAAAATTAGAATTTTGTAAGAAAATCTGTCATTAAATAGTTGATCCATCTTTGCCAAGTGTAAAAAGATTGATAAACATCACTGCTAGTTACATCCCAAACTTACCCTTTATATCGTATACAGGCGATCTACGTGGGTTGTTGGAGCGAACTAATTTTATGCTGCAATTTGGCTGCTTTATTACAGCTCTAACTACACTGAGAGAAAAGAATCTTTGCAATAAAGAAATTTATATTTTTGGCATTTTTTATTTGAGTGGAACAAATATTGTTTCATTCAAATATATCTTATTTGTGTTAAAAAGGCTATTTATTCACATGAAAATAATTTCTTATCCCCAAAGAAAATATTTTATTCCGAAAGAAATATATCTTTGCTAGTATTGAAAAAAACAGTTTCTTTAACTACATAGAATTATTTTTCTCAGTGTACTGAGTTTATACAAACCTTAGAACCTAAGAATTTATATTATAATACTTAATTTAGAAACCTGTATTTTTTATACTACTGTGCGATTCAAAATTTAAGTCGTAGCTTAATTGATACAATTAACTTATTAACTGTCTGTCAAAAAACGTCAAGATAAGTACATTTGAAGAATCCTAAACCTTTTAATTGAATACGTAAGGGATTGCTTGTTAACCAATGACTACAGTGTGTTGGAGAGCGTTTAAAGAAGTAACAGATTTGACAGGAGTCAGAACGCAAATGTCAGACTAAAAGTTTCCAATCAAGCTAAGATATTGCTCAAAAGAAGGCTTATTGTTAGTGGGCTAGTTCTTTTAAGTTTTCAAAATTAGAAAGTAAAGTCTTTTGATGAATTGATTGATTTTTGCCAGAAGCAAGAAAACTTTTTAACTTCCCTGAAATAATACGTTTTCTAATTTTTTCCTCGTTATACAGAAAGTTTTAAATTCTTTATTATCATGCATTTTTTAATCTAAAATCGTTTTCGAGATAAAGTTTGTCTAAAAAGAGTTCAGGTATTCGAGTATGCCACACTTTAGAACTAGATTACAAGCTGCATGCATTTTATTTACCCTGCATAATTAAGCTCAAATTCATATAGCATATTATACTAACTATAATGGCCAGTGGCACCAAACACCTAAGCTCAACTTACTCGTAACTCTAAGGCCCAGTTGTACAATTCAAGCTTAACTTTAAACCAAAGTTTAAAGCCTTAATAACAATTGTTGAAATAATCGTTTTTGAGGGTTTAAGCTTCAGCTTAGATTTAAACTGGCGTTATACAACTGGCCCTAAGCGTCACTAGAATATGACACAATGTTGGGTAATCTCAAACGCCACATTATAAATACATACTACTTAAATTTTAGCTCAGCTTAAGAGTTTGTGCAACTAGCCATCAGAGTGAGATTCAGTGCTTTTCTTATAACCGTTCTATTTTATTTTACTGACTTTATTTATGTTGCGATCTTTTCTTTGGACAACATTAAGGTCAGCTCATCCAAATAAGAGATCTGCTTCTAATTGAACTGATACATATATTCGGACTCGTGATCGTTTTCCCCCCATTGTTCTTTCAAATCCACAGTTGTCAGAATCAACTTTAGCCTTGAGATCTCCCATTGGTATGAAAATGTCTTTTCGAACTATTTTTATACCTACTTAGAAATTTGTTGCAACATGTTCTGAGCGTAAACAGGTTAGGTCGGCGAAATTGCAAACGTTTCTTTAAATTCAAGCCTGACTACTCCTTTTGAGGCATATAATTGGATTATTGCAAGTTTGTTTTCTTTTAGGTTTGGTATTAGTCATTACTTGAATTCCACGAGGAATCTTGCACCTCTTTAATATTGCTTTATTAATTTATAATATTTTTATTCTGTACCTTTCCACTTCCTTGGTGGTTTGTTATAGATTTTGTTCTTGATTCAGAGGTCCTACATTTCATTTTCTTTATCCTGCCTTCTTTGATTCCATATTTACTGTAACTTTGAATTTATTGTCGCTTTTCTTTGCATGGGTCTATCCTTCCATGTTCCTCGTTGTTATGTTCCACTAGTTTTTCATCTCCGTTACTTCCAGATTCACCTTTATTCTATCTGCATTTTACACCATTTATACATATTTTACCGTATCCAATTTTCACTGTTTACTCCTTTGTTCTTTTTTATATGCGTTTTTTGTTTTTACTTCAACTCAACCCAACCCAATTTATTTCTCTTTCGCGCGCCCTTGGCAAGTGCCACTTTCTCCATGCCCTAGTTATGGTCCTTTGCTTGGTTGTAAAAGTGTTATTAACAATTTCACTTTCTCTATAGTCTCATTCGTTCAAAGGTCTATGAGCATGGCGTTTCAATGCAAAATTTGATAGAACTTAAGTTGAAAATTTTTGCAAATCCGTTTACAAAAAGCTTCATCTTGTTTATGACGAGGAGTTTTTCTAAGGTGTTTACCCCCATTTATGGTTCATGACATATCGCTGCCTTGGAGTTATAGGGTTCTATGTTATATATAAATCATGCATAACATAGAACCCTATAACTCCAAGACAGCGATATTATATTATGTGTCGGTTTCTTCAAAGATTTAAACCAGGATTAATTTTAAGCTTAAACTTAGATGTGACATGCAATATGCTTATGTCATAATGTAAGTGATATTCTAATTTAGGTTTTAATTTAATCCTAGCTTAAGTCTTTCCGAAACCGGCCTTATATTGGTTCCATTACAATTTAGTTAAGTGAAAGAAATATTTTCAAGGATATTATAACGGGTTTTCAATTAAAAAAACTTCTGGCAGTATGCCATGAAATGACAAAAACCGAAAAAGGCATGTCTTAGCTTATAAATAACACGTTTGAGTTGTCAACTGACACTGACAGATACATTTTGGCGTTGTTAAAATTTCGTTTCTGTTGTACTGTCCTGTGAAATGGTTTTCTTGTTAAAGCAGAAATCGTTTTTGTTTAAATCCTATTTTCGTAATGAACATTTTCCCAACTTTTATAAATACAGCAATGAAATATCTGAAGAGTCTTCTTTCTTCAAAAGTAAGGTTATATTTCTCTATTACTTGTGTCACATGCGTAGACACGTGGCGTAGACATACGTTTATTATACGAGATCATATTTTTCCGTGGCATACTAGAGAAGTTTTTTATTTGAAAACCTTTTACTTTTAGCGTTTAGGTACTTAAAGAAAATATAATTAGAAAATGGTTTTTAAATGTAAATATTCTTGTTAAGTCAACTTCTTCTGAGGGAATTTTTTTTAAAAAATATGATTTATTAAAGTTAGACAATTAATGATAAATGTAAAATAAACATAACAAGTTGAATCACGTAATTATCACCATCAAGTTTTATTCCTTTAGCGTTTACTCATGCTCATGAATTTACATTTCTCTTTTATTTACCCTTGAAATGGATAATGTATTTAATTCGTATGACTTCATTGAAATTTTTTCCATAAAAACCTAAAGTTGAGTGGCAGTAATAACGTTATTTCATGAAAATCAAAAATTAACGTGTGTTATGCCCAATATACAGCGTGTCCCATGACATGAGGTCACTACTTCGTATGTGTAAATTTTAAACCAAATAGAGTAAGAAATTTTAATAAATATATACCCTAAAGTGAACTGTTTTCTAAATACAGAGTGTTAAATTTTTATTTTCTAAATAATTACAATTTCAGAAAAGTCAATTCTTGAATCAACTGTTTTGTGTATGCAGAAATAGACGAAATAAAACTTTTCTTCCAGTAAATTTTTTGGCTTAACATTTTTTTCAATTTGAAAAGCCTCTGTTTGTGATCTATTGGAATTTCGAAATGTAGTAGCAGTTAAGCACTTTTGTTTTCTAATCTTTAAAAAATCGTAGTGACTTTGACGTTTAATGTCAAAAACGTTACCTCGCATCAAAAATTAAAATTAAACGTGTCAAAAATTTTTTCTTTAAACATCAAAGTCATGGCTGACTTTAAATTTTGAAATTTAGAATTTAAAATTTGAACAAAGAGTTTGTTAGCTTATATTTCAAACACTCTGTATGTTACGTCATATGGTATACCAAACCCCATCAGAAACTGTTGAAGATCTCGGGAGACCCATCTTTAAGGCAACAGAACTAATTCAGATAATAAAGATATGCTACTTAGGATATTTAGGTCTCTCTTAACAAGAGCTGGAATGTGTCTCCAGGTCATCTTGAGCAATCTTCATAATGAGTTTAAACAAAAATAAAAATAAATATTGGCTTTTCTGAAATTGTAATTACATATTTCAAAAATAAAAATTTAACATTCTGGCTTACTTAAGGGCATAACTGTAATAGAATTTTTTACTCTATTTGGTTTAAAGATTACGTATACGAAGTAGGTCACCGTCCTTTGCGTCTAGCGGTTCTAAACATTTCACAAGGAATTGCCGGATGTCGGTATGAATTTTTTGATTTTTTTTTCGTTTTAATTGTGGTGCATTCGTGAGAATATCTGTTACCAAGTACGCCATTAATTTTTTTGCACGAACTTAAAGAACACCCTGTATATCGATCGATTGATAAATCCTTTGATATAGCTATCTCCTTCTAACTTTCGTGAATCGACCTTGCGGCTTTTGTCATGTCATGTCGTTGCGTCGTATATTTTCTTAACTCAGATCTATACGATCGGCATATAAATAAAAAATGAACTGTATCTAATGAATATAGAGATGGGCTTTTCACTAGAAACGCTGCTATTAAGTCGAACACAAAAGAAGCAATAAAATGTTGAAGTCACATAGTTTCTTTTCAATCCAAAAATATTCTGAGACTGAATTAGTTGACCAGTTGTAATCCTAATTTCAAAATTTTCTTAAATACCTACTTAATTATCGTGCGTTATAACAATAAAGAAGTAATAAACAAAATGAATAACTCAAACACAGACTTCAGAAACATTTGTAATATTTATAAAATGAAGCAAAATAAAATAACAGAGATATTTAAAACGAAACTGTTCAAGATAACATTACAGAAACAATAATATTTGTGCCAATTGTATTTTAGTTTAAACAAGAAAAGTAACACAAGTTGATATGCTTTAATTCACAGATGATATTATTCTAAACTTAATTAATTCTCTTTTCTATTCATTTTCATTTATCAAATGAGTCTAATCAGGGCCATCAGTTGGTTTGGATTCGTTAGAAGAGTAGAATTTCGTTTAAGTAAATTACTTTGCCTGGCCTTGCCCGTTCGTCCGCTGGGATGCAATTTGTTCCATTTTATTTTATTTTCTGAGATTGCAAATATCTATACTAACAGAAACCTTTTTGGGAAATAAAGTTAAAGATATTTCGGAAAATAATATAAAAAGGACTGAATGATTTCTTTTGCTTTTGCAATTTGACTACAAGGATAATGTGTTTTCAGGTGTGTTTTTAGTTACTTATGGTGTAGCAATGATATTCTGTGGCATACCATTGTTTTACCAGGAAGTAGCTATTGGACAGTATTTAGGATCTGGAGGAATGACATTCGTGGGCCAATTATGTCCATTGTTGAAGGGCGTCGGTTATGCCACAATGACCATCGTTTTTCTCTTAGACGTGTACTACTGTATTATAATTGCATGGACACTATATTATTTGATTTGTACATTCGCAACTTTACCTTATTTACCCTGGGGGAATTGTGGTAAGTTTTGATTTATCTATGTGATGCCCTTTTGTATTACACTATGATATTTCAGATAATTGGTGGAACACGAAAAATTGTTCGGTCGGAGAACTTCACACTAGAAACTCATCACGGATATTAAATATGACGATTTTCAATGAAACTAGGAGAACAACTCCGGTGGAAGAATTTTTTGAGTGAGTTTTAAGGTCTGAATTGTTTTCTTTAATCCACGATTCATAAATTTTCAATTCCATATTTATTTTATGTTGAAGAAATAATGAAATTAATAAATTATTTAATGTTTACTTCTCTATACAATTAGCTTCGACAGTTCGCGGGAATTCTTCTTGTATATTTTATGTCTTACTAAAAATAATTTTTCAACATAAACCGAGATGAAATGAATAGCCTTTTTTAAAACATAGATAAATTGTTTTGATGCTGTAATGCCTTTATTATTGTTTTTTACTTTCAAATTCTACGAATTCATTTTGTTTTATGTAAATAGAAGTGCGATTTATATATGTATGTATCTCTTTTAAATTGTTTATCTATAAGGATTGAAATATTTTAAAGATAACACATAAGACGCTTTTTTTATTTCATTGCTTTTGTTCATCAGTATGTATAGAACACACAAAGATTTCATACTTGTACATATATATTTAACATTCTCTGAAAGTATGTTTAGAAATTCTTTCGTCGACGAGAATGTGTTTTTTTTCTCGTCTCAAAATGAAAACAGTTATTTTATCTTAAAAGACCAGGAAAATGCGATTTAAATGTGTATCTTGGAATCTCTTTTTTGTTAGTGTTTCAAATTTCCATATTTCCGGTGAATATTTCAAGACGGAAGACGTAAAAACAAACATATGGTTTGGGGGGGTCGTAACTGTTTCTGTTCGGTAATACACTTTGTCTTTTATTATAGTGGGATTCGCTTATACATTCCGTAATATATTTATTTTATTTTTATTTATTTTAACAAAAGTGCTCCTTGTTGAGTTAGGGGCAAATTCAGACACACCACCCACACTCAAACTTGACCTTCGTCGTTATTCGAAATTGAAATTTGCTTTTGTATTTATTCGTATAATCAAGTTTATGGTCAGTATAGGTACTTTGATCATCTGTGATTGACGATAGAAAGTTAAAAAATTTCAAAAACTGTGAGTGTATTGCTCTCTCTAGTCAAGTGAGGTTTCTGAATTTGGATCTTAGTATCTGTTATAATATGATGAATAAATTAATATGAAAATCAAAAGAGGGCGCTAGTTTTGAAATACTCATTTACAACCTTTATTTATACATACATTCAGAAATACCAGCTGCACATGTTATCATTCTCTAAATTTTCAGCAGTGTTGTAACAGATACATCTTTCAAAGTATCTAGATTCAGATACAGATACTTACCCTAATTTGTAACTCGATACAGTTACATATACTTCTTTTTTAAAAGTAACTAGATCCAGATATAGTATCAATGTATCTAGATACCTTTTAGATACTTTTGGATACATACATAAATGTGTTACATAATAATAAAAATAATACTGTTCTTTATTAAAAAAAAAAAAACTGACAAAGCATCAAAGTTTGAAATTGAAAAATGTAAACAGAAAGAACAATTATCGTTTTGTGACAATAATAAAATTACACTGAAAAGTAGTCTAAGACATCAAATGAACAAATTCACAAGTTCAAAATAGATTACACTGCGTACAGGGTGAATGACAATTGTACCGACAAAAAAAGCGCATAAAAGAATCGATGTTACAGATTACGGGAAGAATGTTCGAAAAATTCTTGTGAACAGTTTATAAATTAATTAAAAAATTGCGTACGAAATACGGCGGCCACCTACTATAAGTGCGGCTGTATAATAGGACTATAAATTTTTTTTACTGACTCTCGCTCGCACACAATGCGACCTTGACAAACATTTCAATTTATTTTATTACTCGTTTAACAGTTGGGGAAGGCAAGTTTCTTTTACGCGACGTAATTATTAGTAATTTCTAAAATTGCGTACGAAATACAAATAATAAATTGGCAAATAATTGTGTAAATAATTGTTTGTTAATTCGTGCGGATTATTTACTAGAGCGAAATGTACCAGCCGTTTCGTCCACAAAAAAATCGCAAGGATTTAAATCTGGTGATCACAATGACCGGCCCGACAGGCATCTGATAGTAAATAAATAGTAAAAAAAAACTATTAGGATACAATCTGTTGTTTTAAACGTCGCTTCGCTAGTATTATGCAAAATACTAATTGGTAATAATTATCACTACAAACGAATGATTACTTGATTACAGTTGCAAAGTATTGCTTAAACGAATTGGTTTTCTCGGAAAATGTGAAAAGATTTATTAGACCTGAAGTTACCGCCGACTATAAAAACTTTATGAATGTAATAGATTACCATTTTATTCCTTTTTATTATATGAGAGGCTTTCACAGCCATACGAAAAAGGGATCACGTTTAAAAAATTCTAAGGAATAGTTCATAATGAATTAAGAATTTATTAAAGTTTTAATAGATTTGTGTTACAAAACGAAATTATAATAATTTATATTCGAAACAAATTACGAATGAGTTTAATGATTTCCTTGTTTACCAGGTCTTCAAAGTATTGTTATTCTTTGCGTTGCATAATCTATTTCAGGTAATTTGCTGCATACATTATTTGTCAAGTAAATATTTTCGAGTTCGCATTCATGTCGGGCGTTGACCTAAAAACGGAGTTGTGAAATTCCACTTAAAAGTCAAGTTCACGAAGTCACGCTGCAGTATCATAAAACTATAAAAAAACTTTTATGACAGCATTTATTTCGTTCATCTGCTCCTCGAACTTTTTACCAGTAACTAAAGTGGAAAGAATTTATAAACATTTTTCCCATACTCTCGGACATCGCTTCTTATCGTGGTTTCATTCTGTCGGTATAATTAACAGTCACCCTGTATATTCTTCTACTAAATATGGCTCCAAAGTTAATAGTAGTCGATATATGTATTTCCGTACGAAAACTTCTACTGTTGCTACGTACTCAGTTAAGCAGATAGCGTTTTGCGGCTTTCGTGCAGCATTTGAGATTGGCTCATTCAAAATCATTCAAAATTATAGCCAATCACAAATGCTGCACGAGAACCATAAAACGCTATCCGCTTAGCCGAGTAGGTAGTTTTACTGATTTATCCGTTGTGGACGTTTATTATAAAAAGGCATTGCACAATATAAAGAAGACCTTTCCATTACCGTTTAGCCTGTGTATTGGAAACTGTACTTTTAATTTCTTGTAACATAGGGTGAGATGGCTTAAAATAAATATTTTTATTTTTATTTAAAAAATGTATCTGTGTATCTAAATGCTCAGATACATACATAAATGTAATTAAATACAGATACAGATACCAAGTACTACAATGTAACTAGTTACAGATACAGATCCACTGAAAGTATCTAGACGCTGTATCTAAATACTTGTAACTAGATATGTTACAACACTGATTTTCAGGGAATTTGTACAATCATGATTAAATAAATCGATATCACTTCAGAACTTTTAACTTTTAACTAATAGCGTCAATAAAAGTGCAATTACTATAAGAGTATCGATTTAGTTGAGTGCGACTGTACACATCTCATTTGTACTAACTACAGGTCATTTTTTTATTATATGCCGATCTGATCAGGCCGAGTTAAGAATACAACGTTATATCAATCGATTGATTGGCATATAATAAGAAAACGAAGTGTACACTAACTTCAAACGGATTTAAAATATCTAAAGTACATTCACTTTTGTAATGAGTACCTAACTAAAGATAGACGATTAGTAATTAATAGATGTAGTATTTACTTGATGGAAATTCATGTTAACAATTAAACACAAAACACACAACTTTGACTTCCACTGGTTTATTTGTTTATAAATTGTAACAATTGTTTCAGCAACACAGTGCCTTCGTCAGACTAGTACTTGTACATACAAAGTTGTGTGTTTTGTGTTTAACGATTAGTAATTTTTACCGTTGAAATCTGACTTCTTGTAGTTGCCCTATCTTGTAAACGGGACTTTAATTTTTAAGTTATGTTGGATTCAATTTTGTGCTGTTATTTTGTATCTTTGGTTACCTTCTCCACGCTTTTCCAACATTTTATTGAATGTATTATACCTAAATGTGGTTCTTTGTTTGTTTTGTAATGGATTTCCGGGGTCATTTTTGAAAATTGCATTTTGCAATTGACAACTAAATTGTGACAAATGATAATTTGAACTTTAAATGCAATAATACCAATCGCTTTCGTAAGACAACATAAGGACAAAAAAATAACAATTAGTTACTCATCACAAAAGTGAACGGATTAATGTAACAACTATAGTTTTCAATGTAAACACATGCTTTTTTTTCAGCCACAAAGTCTTAGGTATATCGAGCGGAATTGAAGATGTTGGTGGAGTTCAGTGGCAGTTGTTCACTTGTTTGTTGATTGGCTGGATTTTGACGTATTCAATTATAAGAAAAGGACTAAACGAAAGTGGAAAGGCAAGTTTGCTGTAAACTAACGAATATGAATTTTTTTTAATTAATTCTTTTTGCTTTTCAATTTTACTCAATTTTAAAAAGCTTTGCCTGCTCCTAATTTTGTATCATATTTTTTCTTGAGGCAAAACTAATTAAATAACATGTCAAAACAACATATTGAACCTCGTAAAATGAAAACATCCCTCGCAAAAATAATTCTGCTGCCCTCCCCTCAATTTGTCAGTTTCCATGTATATTCATTAACCCTATTGATTTTTTCTTTGCAGATAATTTGGTTCACTGCGTTGTTTCCTTACGTTGTGCTGATAATATTGTTGGGGCGAGCCGTAACTTTAAACGGTGCTTATGACGGACTGCTATATTACGTTACGCCCCGTTGGGAAGAATTATTAACCCCCGGACCGTGGCTGGATGGAGCAACACAAATTTTCTTCGCCTACAGCATCGGATGTGGGGCATTACCGGCCCTAGGTTCTTATAATAAATTTCATCATAACTGTTATAAGTGAGCCATCAAGTAAATTGAATTACTATCAACATTTTCTCTGTTTATTTTCCGAGTCGAGTCACACTCAATCCACTGATTTCTTTCAATTTTCTTTTTCTTTTGTGGTCGACTCGAAACCATAACTTTAATATGGTTCCTTTTTAGAGATGCAATTATTACGTGCATTGTGAATACTTTGACTTCACTTTTGGCTGGTGGGGTAACTTTTTGTATATTAGGCCATCTTGCTACCGAGCAAGGCATTGACGTAGGAAGTGTTGTAAAAAGTGGGCCTGGTCTTGTTTTTTTAACGTATCCCGAAGTTGTTTTAAAATTACCTTGGGCATCATTCTGGGCGATTACATTTTTCATTATGTTACTGGTATGTTAAACGGAATTTGCTGAAGTTAATTGCTTTTCCAAATTTATATTTTTGTTTGTAGATCCTTGGAATAGACAGCGAATTTTGCCTGGTGGAATCTTTCATTACTGGCGTGGTGGATAATTGGTCGGAGACTTTGAGACCTCATAGAGAGAAGTTTACCGTCGTAATATGTATCGTCATGTTCCTTTTGGGTATTCCCATGGTTACACACGTAAGTTCCGAAGTAGAATTATAACATCCAGCATACATTATCGAATTTGTGTAATCTCGGTGGCATAATCTATGCTCTATTAGGCGAACTGATTAGTTTGCTAGGCAGGAATCACCACTGCACGGAGACAATTGTCTTACTCGAATGTGCAAAGTTGTGTCATGTATATGTTATGAACTTGATTTGTAAATGAGACGATAGAAAATTAAACGACTATTTTAGCTAAAAATTAAAGTAATTATTCCTGAAAATGATCATTTTTTAGGGTGGAATGTATGTTTTCCAATTAATGGATTTCTATTCGGCAAGTGGAATGTCCTTACTGTGGGTGTGTTTTTTCCAAACCGTCGCGATTTCATGGATTTTTGGAGTCAATAGATTAAGTGACTGCATAGAACAGATGATAAAAATCAGGCCTAGTAGATTTTGGACTATTTGTTGGCAGTTCTGTGCCCCAGTTGTAATGATCGTAAGTTAACCGTAAACTAGCTCAAACCCCGAACCTCTCAAAAACTTCTTTTCAGATTATATTCGTATCGCAATGTCTAGAATTTCAACCCCTAACTTACGGGCGAAGTTACAAATTTCCAGATTGGTCGAACTACATCGGATTTGCTCTCAGCTTTTCGTCTATGATTTGGGTGCCGGTGTATTTCATATATTACGTGCTGAGCGGAAGCGGAACAATATGGGAGGTAGATGCCCATTATCGCTTATTTATTGTATTGCGTTTAAGTAAAACGAACGTAATTTATTTGACTTCGAAAATAAACTTGGAAGTTTACTTAATCGATTTTCAGACGTATATACGAAGTCGGACTTATTAAAGAAGTTCGCCGTTTAACTTCTTAGAGCTTCCAAACAAAGAAAGTCGTTTATTCTCTTGCTTTGTTGATGAAATGTGTCAAATTTCCCTTATTTTTAATCGTAAATTAATTCGAGGTTTCCGTTTCGAAATAACACCAATTATTTCTGTTGTAGAATATTTTGAGCGGGCTTCAGCCGAGTATTAAGCAAAGGAAAATATCCATAATCGATAGACAAAGTGGCTTTTTAATTTCGGAGAGCAGCGCCGGACTAATGACGGCGAGTCCGTCGTTTTGCGTAGCTCAAGTGGAATAACATTAGTTTTCATTTAAACCTTGATTATGTTATTTATTATGTACACGATGTCATTTGCAGTATTATGCTCTACGTAATTTTAATTAGGGTGTAATTGCTATAGAATTATCAAATCTAGAAATAAATTTTATTGAATAATGATCTTTTATGTTTTTATTTACCAGTTGTTTTAATCTCGAAAAAAAAGGCGGAGGCATAATAGAAATACTTTGAATAGAATGCATATGAAAAAGGGCTTTTAGTTATAAGCAGACTGTGTCGTTTGTTAGCACATTTTAGAGCCGGACTTGCTTTATCTCAACAAACGCCGCGGTCTGGTTATAAGTGTCTTTCTGATAGAATGGAGATCAGAATATGTTTTTGGAATTTTAATTCTCGGTGGAGGATTTAACTTCAGCTTTAAAGCTAAATTATTTTTTAATTCCACAACAGATTAAAAATAGATTTTTACCGACTTCCCCATAAAATGCGAGAGCCAAGCGTAATAAAAGCGAAATATACAAACTATAAAAATTAATCTCGCTTTCAGGCTCTGCTGCGGAATGTTACTTCCCGAAGTCGTCGGACGGGTGCAAATTTAATCCAATACGATAACTTATAATTCACGGAATAAACATGTAAATCCTAATTTTGTAAAAATCGAGGAAATGCAAATTTATTGCGTGCGCTAATAGTGTAAAACTCGACAGCGCGACCTACACGTCGAACACGTCGATAATTCCCGTCTGCAATTACTAGTTGCAACAACACTGGCATGTTTTCATAACAGGATGATACATTAAATTAAAAAAGTAAACACAATTCACACACCATATTTTTTAAAGTTAATATGTCACGTGAAATAAAAAACAATTAACTAAACCTCTATTTATTTACTTCATTTTTAAAAGTTGCTTCATTTCATTGAAACTTTATTAGCAAGGAGCAGATTCTGGATGTATCTTAGGTATTAGTGTCTAATTTGGTAGGAAAAATTTGACTCTGCGTTTGACATAATCCAACATCCTGCCTTTATTAGTAACCCACGTCAAAAACGACACACTATCAGAGAATATCGAGGGGGTTTAACAATTGGGCCTCATTAAAATCCCATTTCCCTGCCGTACACTATTTTATTAACAAAGCAAACTGTACCGGTCGGGATGGGGTGAATTATGAACGGTGCGGACGAAAAAGCTTAATAAAACACAGTTCGCAGCACCTGGATCTATTAAATCTTCCTGGTAAAAGGGTCGCTGCAATTAACCTTCGTTTGTTTTGTCATTGTTATTTCTGCACTTAGCCGTAGCAAATGGTTACATAAAGTATAAAATTGAATATTAAAAAAAGCAACATATTCGATTTAATGTTTTATCTCGTCTGTAATTTTCCTCGTACTACTTATAGAGCAGAATTCTAAAATAAAATAATTTTTTTTCTGTTTTAATAATATTAAGTTGTTGGTATATTTTTTAAAAAGTATTGCAGAGAAGAGAAACGGTATATACAGTGCATGAATGATGATAAATATTGCGTGGATCTTCGCGCTATATCTTTTTGATTACGTACGTTTGGAAATGCGAACGAATGAGGAAAACATGAAGACAAATATCCAGTTTTAAATTGTCTCGGTTATTCGCGGAAGTTTTCCTTAAAAAAAGGCAAGGGGAACGGAAATTAAAAAATATTAGAAAATAAAACTTTTTCGTAATGTGGCAATATAAAACAATTTTGCTTTCCCATTTCAACGAATTTATAAAACTGCAATTGTTTATATGGTAAAGTAATATATAGAGGTGTTTCAAAATTAATACAGTTAGAGTAGAATGGAGGAACTTGTAGGAAAATCTTGAGATCTTCTTGTATACAGGGTGCAATCAATTAAGTTTCACATACTGTAACTATTATTAATACATAAAAAAAGAAGCGAAGTTTGAGAAGCGTTGGCTTAGATTTAAAGCCCCGGCTGAGCGAAGTTTAGTATGATGCGCAATAAATGATAAGGCAGTAAATCCGCAGGTGCAATACAGTAAACGTTGAGGCAGGTCATTTATTACATTCGTACGAAACAATACAGCGAATCCCAGCTTTTTTTAAATGAATATTTAAGTAACAGAAATGCAAATTTTTCATGAAATAATTCATCCATAATAATATTAATTTATTTCCTTAATTTAAAGTAAAATAGTAATCATGAATTCTACCTAACAATAAGTAAAAAAATAGGTAATTCAGTTGAGGTCACATTCTCAAAGTATTATTGGAATAAAAAGCACACCGAACTCGTCATCCCTTAATTTATAATTCCTTATTACATTCAGACTAAACAAATAAAATTCCGAAAGATCGCGGAGATACTGTGTGTACACCTGTTCACAGTGACGGTTGATTATGACAGTTCAAGTGTTGTGTTGAAATTTGTATTTTTAATTATTAGATGTAGTTTATCATTTAATATGCTGAAAGCAATTAGTGATTTATACGTGAATTAAACAATAAACGCTCGTACTGTTAAACTCGAGCGATAAAATCGCACCTTATTATTTTATTACAGTAAAAGACTTAAGAATGTTCTTAAAACTTAGGGAAAGCGTTAAACTACACATTTTTATTACGTGTAGTCAATGCATTTATTTATTTGACGGCACCAAAAAAAATGTTCGTATCCCCAATTTGTTTCTAATCAATGTACTTAAAACATGCATTCATCATTTTAATAGGCAAAATTAACAAATTAAATCACGTAGTGTGTTATTTTTTTACAAAGTATCGTGATGTAATTATTATCGATTATCTAATGAAACTGATGGTCGAAGACTTCGTTATCGAATTATGTTGCGGGCGACACTGACCCATTTGCGGAATTTAACTTTTACGATGTGTTTATAAAAACCCAGACGCACTGACGAACGAGCAGAGGTTTTCAAACAAAAGGCGATGCGCTCTTGTGGTAGGTCAGTTTTTAATTTTTGAGCAAAATCATTGATATTTGAAGAACTTACAGTATTAATAAGTGAAACTTATTCGAATACACCCTGTATATTTTTTGCACTTAAAGCAATTATCAGTAGAGTTAATATTTTGTGTCTTTTTGTTTATATCATTTGTTACATCGAATGTATAAGATGTCCTGTAAAACAAATGGAAATAGAAGGATTTGTTTCTTTTAGTTAATCTGAAAGTAAAAAATTTTGGAAAATCAAAACAAGTAAAATATTACTATTTATAATTCATGTAGGTTCGAATTTTTAAATGACAGGCAAAAAATAGGAACCAATTTTTTATCTGTTAGTTAGAAACTGTTTTATATATAAGCTTTATTCACTCAACGGGAAACAGAGATGTCCTAATAACAGAGTGACTCTAAATCTAAAATTTAAGATAACTATCACAGCGATCTGTGAGCGTCCAACATATAATTTTTAACATATATATATATTTTTTTTTACACAAACATTGTATACGTGGTGCTTATGTTATATACCAATATCATATAATATAATTGAGGACAGGAACATCAGGTCCTACTGCCCCGTATTGCCTTGCAGAAGGACTGATAGTTCAAGTGATAAATATCTACATCAGAATATATTTTGTTGTAAGTGTCACACATAACATAGATTGGCGACCTCTTTAAACCTTGTTTAAAATTTGTTTTGGGAGTTTGCAAGCAGAAATTATTTTGGCAGCGAGTACGAGATGCTCTAAAGTTTATTTTACCCAAAAAATCGATGTCGTCGACCAAATTATTAACAATTTTGTACAGATATTGTTGTTGTAAATATTGACGCCTTATCTTTAACGACTCATATTGGTAAGTTGACAAAAGTTCACGATAAGATTAGTAAGTGGGGTAGGTCTTCTTATCTAGCAAATATCTCAGTTTCAGAAATCGAAATTGTACTCTTTCAAGCATAAGTTCATATTTTACGTAATAAGGTTCCCAGATCAGTGAAGCATACTCTAATTTCGAGCGAATTAGGGAAATAAATAGTGTATCCAAAGCATTGCTGGAATTGAAGTCTTTAGTTTGTCGGTAGATAAAACCAAGCAATTTTAAACATTCTGAAACTGTGCTACTTATATGTACATCAAAGCAAAGTTTTACATCAAACTTAATTCCCAGGTCACGATGAATTGAGATTCTCTCTAATGGAAGATTCATCATTGTGTAATTAAACTTTATAGGATTAAAAACTCTGTGGTATGTCATAACTTTACATTTATTGATATTAAATAATAAATTAGATTTAATAGACCAGTTTACCAAATTTAGTAAATCAGCTTGCAATAAGTCACAATTTCGTTTTGAGCTCACTTTTAGAAATATTTTTAAATCGTCTGCATATAGCAATATTTTACTATTTTTAATAACGCCCACTATATCATTTACGAATAGTAGAAAAAGGAGTGGACCAAGGTTACTTCCCTGCGGCACACCTGAAGTGGGAGTAAACGGTTAGAGTTAAAACCCATACAAGATATATATGAGGTCCGTGATGATAAATAACTTGAAAAAAACGCTAACAATTTTGTACAAAAACCAACATTTTGAAGTTTATTTAAGAGGATAGTATGATCTAACGTATCAAAAGTCAGCTACATCAATCTTTCTTCCAAGGCTTCCGATACATATTGAGAGAAGTTGCATAAATTACTCACAGCAGACCTTTTCGGCATGAAACCGTGTTGGTAAGGGGATATAGTGTTTCTAACTTTACTAAATATGCGGTTGTATATTATTGTTACAAATATTTTAGCAGGTGTGGATAATATAGCAATTGGACGATAATTACTGATTTGATTTTTATCACCTGATTTATATACGGGATAAATTTTTGTTTTTTTCCATACATCTGGAAATTTATTTTGGGTGAGACTCAAATTGAAAAGTGCACACAACGGTTGAACTAAATAGCTCTTACAGCCTTTTATTATATAACCTGGAATGCCATCCGGGCCAAGTGCAAAATTATTAAGACGCTGTAGGGCATTATCAACCTCGCTTTCTTTTATTTGATCTATACTTATGTCATATGTATTTAAATTACTGAGGAGTGTGTCGGTGTTATTACTAGGTTGATTGTATACACTGCTAAAAAAGTTGCCAAATGCGTCTACAATATCCTTACTAGATGAGTATACCGAGTCATTAAGAATCATATTTGAGGGAATTCCAGAGTTAGATTTTTTCGATTTAATATAATTCCAAAAATATTTAGGATTGTTGGAAACTGTTGTGTTACGACGTTAGCAAAAGTCATGATAAGCAACCATACATGCGTGTTTGATATATCCTAGTAAAATGTCCATAAGAAAGTGACTTAGAACCACCATCTACTTGTAGATCTGCAAATTTTTTTCAATAAAAGAAAAAATGTAAAAGGCAAATTTAATCTTGTTATTGTTGAATAAATATAGAACTTCAAGTAATTTTAACTTTTAGTAATTTGTAACGGAAAATGTCTAGACTTTGATAGGTCAACTTATAAATAAATCATCTATAAAAATCCAGAATTTCAGTCGCCTTTAATATTTATTACGAAATTAAAGGACTCTCATTTTTGCCGAGTCTTCGATTCTCGTCTCGTCCAAATGGGAATCCGAGAAACATCGAAAAGTTGAAATGCACACAAAAGATTATTTATACGGAAATGTATTTTAACGGTTGCAAGCTTAATGAGATCCTGTACAGTCGGATTAAAACGAGAAAGTTTTCGCTCTAGCAGCGACGGTAATTTAAACGATTCGGTGTATCGACGTTAATTCTGTTACGCGGCAGTAATTGTCGTCATAAACGGAAAATTTAATTTTTCGCCGGCTTTATTAACGGCTCCCACTTGCAACGCGATTGCTTTTATTTCGTGCACCGCCGTTTAACCGAATTTCATTATTACGGACGGTAAAATTCGGTCTCTCCTAGTCGAATTACAACAGTTGTCACGTAGTTGAAGATCAAAGAGATGGTCTCTGTTACGTGCTAACTTTTACTGATGTCACATACTGTATGAAAATGTGCTACACGCTAGGGAGTTTACGTGTGTTTGTAGATACGTGCATAAATATTGCTGTGATATTTGCCAAAGGCAAATATAAAATAAAATTTTAAAAGGTGAATATGCCACAAATATTAAAAGAAACTTATTTGGGTATACAGAAACACATTGTAAATAGTTTATTTAGACAGTTGAAAATAATAAAAACTAAATACTACGCAAAACGAAGTGCAACACCAAGTGTCGAACCAAGAAATTCGTTGTGTAGAGGAGGTTCTTCACGAGGCAGTGTGGGTGGAGTTCTGTGCCGAGATGCAGCGGTTCCACAAGAAGCCGAGTGCTCCGCTAACTGCAAGGCACTGCAAGACAACCAGTCCGGAAGGAAGAGAATGCTAGTTTACTTAGACGATGGCCGAAGGGTGCGCCTGAAGGCTTCTCTAGTTTCAGATGTTGTTAAACTGTTGCGGGATAATTTCAAAATAGGCGACAAAGTGAAGTGAAGTGTTAATTTCAGTTTTTTAAAGGAACACTGAACAAAACTTTTAATTTCACGTTAAGAATTCATTTTTATTTAAAGAGATTCAAGTTTTGAAAGTGCAGCAAACAAAAGATGTTAGGTTAGGAATAGGAGATTTGTTTAATGTAAACAAACGATTGTACTTACCAGTTCATGAATGTAATGAACATCAAGAGTAGCTTCCGACTACGGAAAACTTGGAGACACGTCTTTACATTTCGGCCTTTTGTAATGCACATGTTTGCCAACACAAAATTTGTAAAGCCGCATCGAAAACAAATTTGTTACCAACAGAAATTTAGTTGTCGATGTGAGTCATCGCGTTCCGGAATTTCTCGCTCGCGATTGCTGTGAATGAGCGCGCATGTAATAGTGGGAATTGGCGTGGGGCGGCGGCTATAAAAGCACATGACAAGCTAGAAAGAGAATTAAACTTTAACATTAAATTCACCCGAATTCAGATTCTCATCGATAACCGATCAGTCCACCTAGACAAATCTGAGCAGGTCTGGTGACGTTGAGTTTGTTACGCAGTGCAATTAGTCGTTTTAACTTGTAAAAATTGTAAAAAGACATGAAATAAAGGAAGACGTATTTTAAAATTGGAGATTTTTCATTTAAATATTTTTTTGGAAAAAGAAGAATTTTTAAAATAATTTAAAAAAATTCCGAATTAAAAATTCCACATAAATCAAAAACTTTAAACGGCTGGCTTGAGTGCGAACTCGTGAGTTCTTGGTTATTTATATAAAACAATATTTTTTTCCATATAAATAATAAAAATTAAATCATCAAGAAATTAATCTTGCGTTTTTCATAAAATAGTTATTGGTTTATGTCAAATAAGAGAGGATGTAATTTTATGATGTACGAACGCAAGGAATTACATACATAAATCGATGTTCTAAAATTTTTAATAATTTTAATTAGAAGAAATATATAAGAGAAATAAAGAAGGACACAAGTCCTCGGGCAAAACAAATACAAGAACTTGTTCAAGAAATAATTTGGGAAAATACCCAAAATCAAGGTCAAAATCTGGATCAACTCAGATTATACAGCATTAACTTGGCGCCCAACGTGGGGCCATATAAAAAAGAAAAAAAAATCATTTCAAAAGCATCAACATCACAGCAATATGTCAGTGTAAACACGTATCTAGAGGAAGTTGACATCCCTTCTACGATTTTATTTATGTTACAACAAATTCATGAATAAATATTTTATACTAGAAATTTACAAAACGTAGGATAAGATCTAAGGCCCAGTTGTACAAAGTAGGTTTAAACTCAAGTTTAACTGAACCAGGTTCAAAGTAAACAAATTCGCTTAGAATCTTAAGGACATATAGCAATTAATGCATTCATAAATAAAATTTGATGCGATTTTGTTCACTTTGAACCTGGTTCAGTTGAACTTCAGTTTAAACCTCCTCTGTACAACTGGCCCTTAGAGAGACGAAATAGGATTCACAACAAGAAAACAACAACGGATGGATGGATCAAAAACTGAGAAGAGTTTTTATACAATAAGGATGTCAGACGAGGAGACGCACTATCAACGTCTCTCCTCAATACAGCACTATACGAGGAATAATTAGTGATGTGGGAATAACAAAATCATGTACAGAAAATGGTGTTTGCAATAACAGGAGCAATAATAAAAAAACATGTACAGAAAATGGCGTTTGCAATAACGAGGAACGTAAAGATAACGAGAAAGATATTTGAGGAAACAGTCAGTGAAACAAAAAGAAGAGATTAGAAATTAATGAGGACAATATAAAATTCATGGAGAATAGTGAAAACTGGGAGAGGATGTGATCAGACAGCTTCAAAAAATTAGGAAAAAATGAGAAAGAATAGATGATTAGAAATATCACACCGTATACAATGGATTTTTATGGTTTTAAACTGCTTATGCAAAGCTAAAAAATGTAGAAATGGTAGAATGGTAGAAATAGTAATGAGCGGTATGTAGGTGACACTGTGAGTGAAAAAGAAAACAGGTTGGGAATGTTTGAAAAAAAATATTGCCCCAATAAGATTGACTAAACGATAATACAGTCGGTTGATGAATTATGCATTAAGAAGCAAGATGAATAATGAAGGTATAATTAAGGTGATAAGCGCAAAACCTGAGATGGTATGGAAGAACAAAGATCAAATGATACGGTAACGATTTTACGGGTTCTATTAATTCTTATTTTAAAACAAAACACGAAATAGTTAATAAACTAATTTATTTATAAATTTACACTATAACACTAACATTTATTTACAAGCTGAAATCTAATTTATTTTAACAGCCGAGCGAAAAATCTAACGCGACTTTAATTCCGAACTGTCTAACGCTAAATTCCACCGAACTGTGTCCCACCCCGGGCGCGTGCACTTTATATACCGAAGCTGTTCTCGCATTTTCTGGGAGGCGACAGACTGTTTGATCTAATTTATTCCGCCGTCGGAATTCTCTAGGCTGTCGTCTAAGGGCGTCTACTAGACGGCTGTGACGCAAGAGACAGTCTGACGCCGGCTGGTGTCGATGAATCATTACAATATGAAATATTACTGAATGAAAATCGAGTGAGGGAAAGATCTAAGCTGAAATGGGAGGATCAGGCCACCAACAATTTAGAAAACATGGAAAATTTTGGAATGCAAAGTGAAATTGACAGATAAAAAGAGGCGGAGATAAATTATTGAGGAAACGAAAACACACACGAGATGTAAATAAGAAAGAAGAAATGTCCAATGGACTGATCCACCATTAAAACTGAATCCGGGAAATGTCTTAGAAGGAGTGTTCCTTTAGGAATGCTTAATCTTATTGAAAAAGATTGGGTATTTTTTTATAAATATTGAAAAACTTTCATTCACATATTGACATGATAAATAAAACAAGTGGACGACTTACATACATGTGCAAAATCTTGAATAGTGGTTGTGTGAGGGTCGGGTGGTTAAAAATGAAAAAAGAAAGGGGATGAATTATCCTTTACTTTCAATTATATCAATTTACAATGTTTCGTCGAGACATTATGCTCGTCTAGATCTCATGACGAGAGTGTGAGAGGAATTCTATTATTACACCCAAACTCTATGCCTTAATTCACAAAATAATTATACCACAATAATCAACAATTTCCACTTCTTCTCCTCTACCAAAATTTTAATCAAACCATAAAAGATTCAAGTAGCAATTTCTTTGTTTGTGCGCGTCTGGTTTGAGCTTTATTTAATCAGATATTGCTCTCATTGTCTTTCTTTTAAATGAAAGTAAGCGAAAATATATATAAAATATACAGGGTGTCTCAGAAAAACTGTTCTTAACTTTCAGAAGTAGTAGATGGCATAGAATTAAGCAACTTTTAATAATAAAGTTGTGGCCCAAAATGTTTCCTCGTCAAGTTAAAACGAAATAAAGAAAATGAGGACTAGATATACTCTCATTGTAAGAAGTAACTTTTTTATTTATTTCTAGAAGCTAATATCTGAGGACTATCACGAGCAAGAATAATTCCAGCCACTAACTTCTCTTCTGTGTTGGCAGGTGTTGCAAAGGCATAGACGATTAATTTTAATATGTCCCAAATGCAGAAAGTAATTGGAATGATATTTCACGATCGTATAGTATAGTCATATAACAATTAATACAATTTTAAGAAAGAACAAAAATGAATACTTATAATAATTCAGTTAAATTATTAAAGAGCATAATTGTAAAAAATTTAAATATAATAAAAGAAAAACGGAGATTTTATAGTCCAAGTTTTAATCTACACACCAGTTATATAAACCCAACTAGTTTCGGCTTTTCGCCATCTTCAGGGGATAAATCGAAAATCAGGAGTTGTTGAAATAATATAACATAACTTTCAAAGATTGAGGTCGACCTCAGACCTCCGTACAGATGGTAATTGTTTCTAGTCAATCGTTTTTAATTGTTTTTTATCGAATTTTTAATATGTATTAATCTTTGAAAGTTATGTTATATTATTTCAACAACTCCTGATTTTCGATTTATCCCCTGAAGATGGCGAAAAGCCGAAACTAGTTGGGTTTATATAACTGGTGTGTAGATTAAAACTTGGACTATAAAATCTCCGTTTTTCTTTTATTAATTATTATCTACACTATAATGGATTTCCGTCAAGAAAAAAAAAAAAAAAAAAAAAAAAAAAAAATAATTTAAATATAATTGAAGAACGATATTGTACGACATAATGCAAGACAAATTCAAAATAAACTTATAACGAGAAGAAACTGCATTTTGTAAATCAAATAAAGCAGTTGTTAGTTTCTAATAACATAACCAGTTGGCGAATGAATTAATGTTCGCTCACCCAAACCATGGTACTGGATACAGAGAGACGGACAGCTTTTCGGAGTTTGAGCATGCCCTATGACATTCGATGGAAGCTAATTACGCCTTCGGACTTGGGGTGATACGCAAGACTATATGACTACTAGCTGCATGATATTTAATCATGAAACCCAGTCGCCTTTTATATGGTTTATACCAGAAATTCCGATTGTGAAAAACTTTGCATGTGGGACACTTGTCTTATGAATCGTCGTAGTTTTCGTAAATCGTTCGCTCTTAGTATTGATTGATTGTGCTTGCATAATGCCGGTTTCTTTGATGAGTCACCTTGGCGACAGTTTAATGATACAACAAGAAGCTGATATTCTCAGAATCCAGTTTTATTGCAAAGGTCAGTCATGACTCATGATGGCAAGTCTTTAAAACTTAATGATTTACAAATTGTCGATTTCCTACAGTTGTACTACATCGTACTACTTCATACACGTGAACCAAAGTGTTCAACAAATTTCCAAATAATTTGAAGGAAGAAGATTTGAAGACCTTCAAAGTAAACTCAAAGAAAAACTTCTTCATCGCAAAAGAAGTTTTTCTGCAATGAAGAAGTTATAGAGAAGGAAGCGTTTGCGTAGAAGTTTAAATATTTTGTGGTTGAATCAGTTTTAACAGTTGATTGGTGATAGCATTACTAAATTTGCACTAATTAGCTCATGCGTTTACACTAATAGTTTCGCAATTATTAACTGTCGAATGAGGGTCGAAAATTTCTGGCACGTAACGCTAGTTGAATTATCGATTGGATTTAGTGCCCCAACAGCAAATCCGGTGAAACCTTAACGCTGACAAAACATATTTATTTCTTTTTGCTCCGACTAATTTAACGATCGTACTTTCGGAGCGTACAGTCATTATGGTGTTTAACAACAAAAAGGTACATAATAGTGTTGGATTACACGTTATATTTTACTCTCGAGAGTCGTGCACTTCAAGCAAATGTCATTCACTATAATTAATTAATGTAAGTTCATCATTATCAGCTCTTGTTACATACTACATATAATGGAGTGCATGGTTTATTCCCACAGCAAGACCGCGTTTGGTCACGTTTCAAGCCCATTTCTCATTGCATTCAATGGCCATTCTGGATGTAATGTGAATATGAAAGATGCGAATACAAATCCGTGGGTGAATTCGCTCGTAAATTTTTCACATATCTGTGGATGCGGAATCCATTGTTGAGGTTTGCGGATTTTAATATCTTTTTCAATCGGTATACGAGAGCTGTGAACTGTACAGCGAAACATAAAAAAAATAATGGGAACAAAGGCAAATATATAGGAAAATATGACCAATCAAGTTCTTGAAATATTACACGATGCATTTGTAAAACATAGATATAATTTCAAATTAATAAAATATTTGTCAAAGAAATATTAAAAGTATTTGAAAATTGTTCAAGTGATTAAATGTACATAACTAAGATTCAGTAATAAACTCCCCTATTTAAACAGTGTTTTAATGGTGTGAAAATAATCTATTAATTTCATGATTAATTACCGAATTAGCTACGCATTTGCCTAAATAAATCAACAAAGCACCTAAGCGGAAAACCCCATTACGTAAAAGATTCCTTTGTATCCTCGGTTGTTAGCGCAGTCAATAATGAGGAGCTAAGGATTTCGGGCGAAGGAAACACACAAGTAATTTGCTTTACAATCTGCGTAATGTAAAAATTGTCGTTTATCACACGCTATACTTCTTTTCAGCGTCGTTAGGGGCTGAGCGCCTCGAAAATAAAGGCGGACCTCTTCAGACCTATTTTCTTTGGCAATGAGGATCGAGGAAATCATTAAGTCGAATTCAGAGATCAAAGAGAGGGATGGTTCACATAATTTATTGGTTGCTACGGTTGCCCTACGAGGACAGGAAAGGCATTGCTTTGTGTCGTGAAGCATCATATCGTAATATGGAAGGATTCTTTTATGATTCGATTTGAATCATACTTTAAAAGGAAACAATTGGAATATAACGTTGATTTTCATTGTAATAATTCTTCAATTTTTAAATTGTTTGAACATCATAAAAATATATTCTATTAAACAGCGTGTATCATAACGTCCAGAAAATGTTCACATTACGCGATTTCCTGTATACAATATTATGATTAAGATACTAATATCAAGAATAATTCTGCTTTGAATGAAATGTATTTTGCTTTTTAAAAAGGTAATTGAACACTAAGAGTATAAAAAGTTTAGAAGCACAGGACCTCACTTTTTTTCCTCTATTTAAGCGATTACGTGAGGGTTGTTGGACTCGTAAGTTTTCAGTAGCGCCATTTTCCATACGTTCAAGAAACTGAACCCTATTTAATGCTTTCATATCGTGTAATCCTCGAGGCAATAAATTCGGCGAAATAACTACAGGTAGCATGATCCGGAGATTTATTTTATTGCGAATCGTAAAGCAGTTACGGTCATTAATTCCTTGACATTAACAGTTGCCTTGTAAATTTTCTGCAGATAAACGAATTAATTTAAATTTATGTTTTATGTGCTTACCGTTCGAACCCTATGGCTTGCGTAGAAATAACCGATATGGTGATACATCAGGTCATTCTTATTTTTGTTTTGAAAATTTCCTTTCATTTTTATTTTGAAAATTGGGTAAAAATAAAATTACTTGTGCTTTCTAGACGGCGCGGCGCTTAAAACTAGCAAAATGAAAATGTATTAAATTAGTTATCAGACTGGGTTTCTACTGAAAAACGGTATGTGAGAAGCAGCAGGGGTCACAAAAGCAAAGGATAAGAGTGCACCCGGCTCGGCGTTATCAAAGGATCAAGCTTACAAAAGGGGTGGCACTCAACGCGTGCTACTTTCCTTCCTGCAACGAATTGGGCGACAAAGTTATCGAGTTAAAAATTTCAAATTTACGCTCTCATACGTCACTTTTTATGATGCATAGTTTTTGAACTTCCAGCGACCCCTGTAAATATTGCATGCCCTAAGGTACTTGTTGAGTGAGGCATTTTATAAATACGGCGAAATTTATTAACGTTAAGACTCCCGCCTTAAAGTATAAAGAAACTTTTAATTCATGAAAAGTTTCCGACATATCCTCATAAAGTACTAATTGTAAGCTCGGAGCTTTAGTGAGGTAAGAATTACAACACACACAAAGAACGATAACGAACGCGCGAAATTATGTGAGTGCTTCAAATTCAAGTTTAATGGCTCTGCTTAAATTTTTTTTTTTAGCGGGAACGTGATGAAATGGGTCCGTCGGTTTTCCAAGCACATAACATTTTTCTGTTGGTCGTAAAATTTTTATTAGCTGATTTAGTGCTTTTGCCAATTTTATACTGCGGAGAGGTTTCCTATTTGACACACATCAATAAACACTCTTTATCTCGGTTTGAATATACATAATTTACGTTCTCATTTATTAACTACATATCAATAAACTAGTATTTTCTATTTTCAATTTTATTATATGTATATTTTATTACTTTAATTTAATTTAATCATTATTCACTGCCAATATTTTTGATTGCTTTGGATTGTAATTATAAATAATAATACAGCGCTGTGCTACAGACCTTAAGTTTCACTTTACGAATTCCTCGCCTTTTCTTAATAGTTTTCAATTGTAAATTTAGATCTTCCTTAACTATTTTCCTTTCTTCTTCCTATTTGCGAATCCACCGTTAAGTGTCTTGTGTCATATCAGTTTATTCCTTTTTTACTGTATTGTTCTTTTTTCCTAATTCGATCTCATCTTATTTTATCGTTCTTCTTTTTGTACTTTTGTATTTGTAAATAATTTTTTTCAATATTGTATTCTTTTATCAATTTTGTGAGCATTTTCAAGTATATAAATATCATCTTCCATATGACATGAGACAATAAAAAAAAAGAATGCAAAATACACATAAACATAAAAGTTTACGATAATTTGCTTCTTGTTTTGCTGAAAAAAAAAGTAATTTCGATGTGAAAAGGAACAAACGCATTAGCGACACTGGAATCTGACGTACACATATTTCACTTTTATTATTATGTCGCCCGGAACATATTTGTAATTGCTATAAAAACGTGAGTAGGGTTTGGGCTACGGGCATAAAATCAAAAGACTACATCGAACGCCGTGTTTCTTGAAATGCCCTCTCGAAAATCTAAGTGTTAGCTGTTGATAGCTACCTATGCTATCAAATAAAATTAATACTTAGTACTTAAGAAATTACAATACTATTTCCAGAATCAGGAAAAAATATTACAAAAATTATGACTTATTAAAAAAATCGATTCAAACTTTTTAAGCATACACATGAAGCAACGAATATTTTTCTATAAGCTCGCAATTAAAAGCATGTTTTGGAAACTGTTTACTTTTAACTTCATTTACATCATTTTGTATTTTTATAATCTAAAAGTTTTCGAGTAATAAGTTTATCCACATGTTTATCTATACAGGGTGACTGTTAATTAATTATGCGCAGTGCTATCTTATGGCATACTTCTCTGGGGACTTTCCTCTGCAGCACAAAGTGTATTCATAACACAAAAGAGAAAAGAGAATATTGCGTATTATAGCAGGCATTTCTAGGAGAGAATCTGGTCGTAATGTGTTTAAGCAATTGCGCTTACTTACTTTAATTAGTTTATACATTTTTGAAATTTGTTGTTACATCTACAAAAAAAAGACACAGAATCAGTGATAGTGTCGTAGTCCTGTCTCCATTCTAAAATATTCTGATATCTTCTCTTTGGCTTTTATTCTACTCTCAGATCGGTACAGCGCCAAGTTTATCATTGCTATCAACTTTTCTGAAATATTCATGTTTCTCAGTGCCCGAAACAGTTGTTCTCTATCCACCTTGTCATATTCTTATTTGAAATCCACAAATAGCATATATGTTTTTTTCGTGTATTCAAATCTTCTTGCCTCATTCTTTCTTAGTGTACGTACTTGGTCTAATACTCCTCTTTCCTTTCTGAATCCTACTTGATACTCTCCAATTAACCGGTCTATTTCGTTATTTAGTCTATCTTTTATGCTAATGGCCAATCTTTTATACGTCACGTTCAGTAATGCTATTCATCGGTAATTCTCACATCTTGCTTTTCCCCCTGTTTGTGAATTGACCACACAATTGCTTTACTCCATTCTTCTGGCATCTGTTCTTGTTGCAATATGTTGTCTATCACTGTTTTAATCTTTTCTACCAATTTTTCTCCACAGTATTTTATCATTTCTACTGTTATCCCATTCCTTCCTGCACTTTTATTGTTCTTTACCTTATTAATAATTTACTCGATCTCTTCTTGAGATGGCCTCTGTCTTTCTTTTTCATTTTATGTTCCCTGCCTTTTCTGCGTTTCCCTGTCTTGTCCTAGTTCTGTCTCCCCTGCCGTGTTATTCAACAATATATCGAAATTTTCCTTCTATCTCTTCACTATTTTATCCTCATGTAATTAACTCCCCATTTTCTTCTCTGCAGAATCTAATTTCTTGTTTGTATCAATTTCTTCCCTCTCTTAATCCTCTATATAACTTCATAATATCTTTATTTTTAAAATATTCTCTTAATTCGATTATCTTCTGTTCTTGATGGTTTCTCTTCTTATATCTTAGTATCTTTTCACCTTCTTTCTTTTCTTTTTGGTATTTTCGTCTATTTTCTTCCGTACCGTTCACGATCATCTCTAATCTTGCCTTATTTCTTCCCTCCACTTTTTCCTTGCGAATCACAAACCACTTTTTCCTTACTTCCTCCTTTTTTCCTGAGCATCTTTTTGCACATTATTTCATTTTTGTTTTTATTTCTTCCCAAACTTCCTTACCATCTCCATTTCCTTATTTAGCAGTTTCTCATATTCCTTCCTGCTTCCCTCTCCTTTTAGCCTTATTGCTACTGTTCTATTTATTCTTTTAATATTCTTCTTTGTCAGAATAATTTGTTCCATTTTGATTCCTACTGCGAAGTGGTCAGAGTTCATGTCAGGGCCCCTATAACTTTAATTAGAGATTTAATACGTTATTTTCTTCAATTCGTTCTATTAGTACGTGGTCGATTTGGTTTATTGTCCTGCCATACGGGCTTATCCAAGATCCTTTATGTATTACTCTTTTCTTTGAAAATCCGTGCTTTTTATTACCATTTTTTTCTCTTCAGGAAAATCTATTAGTAGAGCTCTACTTTCGTGTAAACTGAATCTTCTTATCGTGGGGAAGTAATTTCGAATAAAAAAGATATAAAACCAAAAATAAAGAAAAATAATAATTTTAGAATGTAGTGCTTTTACAAAATTTTAAAAATAGTAAATGCTACCGTTATTTAATCTTATTTTGTAGATATAGAAAAACATTCATAAATTCACAACATAATTAGTTATTTTTAACACAGCTAGAAGTAATATGAAAGTTGACTTAAAGTTTGGGAGACCCTGTATAAGCGTAAAAGAATAAATTTCTTTATCAAATTGTTTCATTTATACTCAACATTTATCTTCCACTTAGTGCTAAATTCAAATAATATTGTTTCTTTTTCCTAACAGACGTGAGTGATTCTATGTGATTTTTAAATGATCATCTACACGCCAGAAATCTGTGACAATTTGTGATGCTCGAAAACCCAACATAGCTCGAAGCTTTAGAGGACTTATCCGATTCGTTGCACATCGAACTCCTCAGTTCGTTACTAAGATAAACCTCGTGATCGTAGAAACAACATACATGGAGTACTGTAAGCATCAATGTCTTGCAGTGTGATTCGAAATAATACTTTCATTTATCTCCAGTTTTATGTGAGCTTAAAACATGCTAGGGCTTAGTTTTACAATCGTGGAATAAGGACGGAATAACTGTTCACCGAGTATCTTTTAACGAACTCACTAAAAATAGCGAAATTCATAATTACAATACACGAAATAAAGATCATTTTCATCTGGCACAACCACGTACGGAGATTCTAAAAGATCTACATATTTCATAGGCATGCAGATTTATAACGAGCTATCGCAGAAAATAAAAAATCGTCTTAATCTTAAAAAAAATTCAAGTTGCTCTTAAGGATCACATAATAGAGCAATGTTATTATAGTGTAACGATTTTAAAGGTTCTATTATTTTTATTTTAATCAAAACACGAAATAGTTAATAATCTAATTTATTTAAAAGTAACACTAATTAACACTAACTTAAGAATAATTTATTTATAAAGTAATAAGTAATTTATGTTAACAGCCGAGCGAATATTTATAACGCGACTTCAATTTCGAACTGTCCACTTGCTTAATTAATGTCGAACTGTCCCCCGTTTGGCTGCGTGCATTTTTATATGCCGGGGTTGTTTCTCGCGAACATTCTCGTTCGTTCGACAGAAAGTCTCGGATCATCGCTTACGTGATATCGAAGGTTCTCGTCTAAGGCGCGTCGTTGTTGACGCATCAGACGGGCTGGGACCGCAAACGTCACACTGCCCCCTTCTTAAAAACGTTTCGTCTCGGAACGTTCCTTGTGATAGCCTTGAAGGAAAATGTCGAAATCGGCATGCTGGTCCCTCTTTACAACATCCGGTCCGGAAGAAATAGCAGTCTACGGTTTTCCTACTGCCAACAGCTGCCTGTGGGTGGTGACTGCAGACTAGAACTTCAATTCCCGTTCCGTTGAAGATGACTTCTATCATGCTGCGAACGACCCTCCAGTCCAGCCCATCTAGTCCGCAGCCTATCTTGGGAATGGCTAATTTCGTCTCCTTGCCTTCCACCAACTGTCTCTTCAGGCTCCATAAAGCTCTCCAAATACTGCGATAGTCAGGCTTACCGCTTGATGTCTTCTTGGTGACTAAGTAGTACACGTGTCGTCTTCGTTCCGCCTCCGTGTGGATGATCTGCAGGCTCTTGCCCACCATGGGGTGCTGTCTTAGGAGTTCCTCGACTTGACCAAATTTCTTCCGGAAGACTTGGGCTATCCCCTTGGACATCCTTAGGTCTTCTGCCACACAGTGGGCCAGACTGTACTCTGGTGACACTTGAAAAAGGTCTTGCTGTCTCTCTGTGGTCACTCCGAATCGCGCCTTACTTCCTGTGGCGTGATGAAACATGAAGGTTTCGAAGTTTACTTCGGAACCTTGCGTCCGTTGTACTGTCCCCTCATTTTCTTCTCCGTTGTAAGGAGCCATTCGGTTGAAGTGGATAACCTTGGGTTTGCCATGCGGAACCTTCCTGATGCGGTAGATGACATCGTTAATCCGTTTCATCACTCTATAAGGACCTTCCCAAGATGTCTGCAATTTTGGGGACAGACCTCTACGTCTTTGAGGATTGTAAAGCCAAACCAGTGCTCCAGGTTGGTATCCCCCATTCTGAGCATTGATGTCATAATGCTCCTTCATTCGGTCGCTGGCCGTCTGTATATTGCGACGCACTTGATTGTGAATGTCGTCCATTTTCCTGCATAGGCCGCTAACGTAGTTCTCGTCGGCAGGGACCTCACCGGGCTTCACGCCGAACTTCAAATCGCAGGGCAGCCTTTGCTCTCGCCCAAATACCACTTTCGCTGGTGTCTCTCCTGTTGTCTCATGCACGGACGAACGGTATGCCAGTAGAAAAAGGGGAATGTACGTGTCCCAGTCTCTCTGATGATCGGAGACGACTTTGGACAAATGTCGGTTGATGGTTCTGTTGAATCTTTCCACCATTCCGTCCGACTGCGGGTGAAGTGCAGTGGTTCTAGTTTTCCGGACGCCGAGCAGAGTACACACGTTCTTGAATAAAGCCGATTCAAAGTTCCTCCCTTGATCTGAATGCAGCTCCATGGGCGCGCCATACCGACTGGTCCATTCTCGGACAAGGACTTCAGCAATAGTTATCGCCTCTTGGTTTGGTAGGGCGTATGCTTCAACCCACTTGCTAAAGTAGTCCATCACCACGACGATGTACTTATTTCCACTATTCGTTTGTGGAAATGGGCCGGCTACATCTATGGCAACTCTCTCAAAAGGACTTCCCACGTTATACTGTTTCATAGGAGCCTTGCCTCGTCTGTGGGGGCCGTTACTAGCTGCGCAGACTACGCACTTCCTACACCAGTCCTTTACATCTTCCTTGCAGTTCACCCAATAGAATCGCTCGCGCACCTTTTCCATAGTCTTCTTGATTCCCAGATGCCCTCCCGAAGTTCCATCGTGAAGTTCCCTCAGAACTTCCGGCACCCTATTCTTGGGGATCAGTAACTGTGTCTTCTGTTCCGTGCCTTCCTGGTTCTCGATGGTTCGTTTCAGAAGACCATGATCCAGCACTATGGAGTCCCACTGCGCCCAGTACGATTTCACGGATGGTACACACGGTGCTATCTCTTCCCAAGTAGGTCTTGCCTCCCTACTTTTCCATTCCAGCACCAATTTCAAATCCTGATCGTTCTCCTGGTCTCGTCGCAATTCTTCACCTTGCCATTTGTCGTCTACGATGGCCGTCCTCGCAGTCGTGGCCACTTTCTCCTCCAGCCGACTACAGTGCTTACAGTCTTCGGCACAAGGTCTTCTCGACAAAGCATCGGCATTTCTGTGGCTAGTTCCGGCCCGATGCTGGATTTCAAAATCGTATTCCTGAAGTCGTTCGATCCATCGTGCGACTTGTCCTTCAGGATTCTTGAATCGGAGGAGCCATTTTAAAGCGGCATGGTCCGTCCTCAGGAGAAAGTGTCTGCCATATAAGTACTTGTAGAAATGTTCTATGGACTTTACCACGGCTAGCAATTCCCTTCTAGTGACGCAATAATTTCGTTCCGGCTTTGACAGGACTTTACTGAAGTAGCCAATCACCTTCTCTTGCCCTTCTTGGATCTGGGACAGTACGCCACCGATACCAACATTGCTAGCGTCAGTGTCCACGATGAACTTGCCTTCTGGGAGAGGGTAACTTAGAATAGGAGCACTTATCAAGTACTGTTTTAGTTGTTCGAAACTAATTTGGCAATGTTGGTCCCATTCAAACGGACGACCTTCTTCAGTGAGTTTTGTCAACGGTTTAGCGATGTCCGCAAATCCGGGAACATAGCGACGATAGTAAGTGCATAGGCCTAGGAAACTCCTTATCTGGTGTTTATTCTTGGGAGTTGGCCAGTCCTTCACGACCTGAATCTTTACTGGGTCCACGGCGATTCCATTCCCATTAACAATATGGCCTAGATAATTCACTTCCTTCTGGAAAAGGTGGCACTTCTTGAGACTAAGCTTTAGTCCAGCTCCGCGAAGCCGCTGGAACACTCCTTCCAGATTCTTCAGGTGGTCGTCGAAAGTTTTCCCCACCACAATTATGTCGTCCAGGTATACCATGCACGTTGTCCAGGACAGACCCTTCAGAACCGTCTCCATCAGCCTCTCGAATGTCGCTGGAGCATTACATAAGCCGAACGGCATCACCGTGAATTGCCATAGACCCATACCAAGGGAAAACGCCGTTTTTTCTCGATCTTCGGGCGCTAGTTCCACTTGCCAATAACCACTCTTTAGATCCAAGGTTGAGAAGATCTTTGAACCGGCCAGGGTGTCTAGGGTGTCATCAATTCGTGGCAGAGGATAGCTGTCCTTTTTAGTGACGTTGTTGAGCAATCGATAGTCTACGCAGAATCGTGTGGATCCATCCTTCTTCTTCACAAGCACAACCGGTGACGCCCATGGGCTACTCGATGGCTCAATTACGTTGTCTTTTTCCATCTCACGAATAATGCGTTCTGCTTCCTCACGCTTCGCCAATGGTAACCTCCTTGGAGCTTGACGGATGGGCCTTTCTTCCCCGGTCTCTATCTTGTGTTTGACTATGTCAGTGTTAGGTTCGACCATAATGACTTGTCCATCTTGGAAAGCGCCGTTCAGGTTTGCATCGACTATAACCTCGGTTCTGCTAGGCAATACGACATCTTCTGCGAGAACAACTCGAGCGGCCACGTCCTCTCGTTGATGTAGAACCAACTCCTCGTTGTTAACCGCCATTACGCCACGCTTCAGATCCAATTGGAACCCATGGGCACACATGATGTCCATGCCCAGAATCGCCTCATCCTCTATTTCTTCTACCAGCGCACGGTGTCTGATGGGAGTCGTAATGGTCACCTCTACTTCACCATGGACAGTCGCTGATGTTCCGGTTGCTGTCCTCAGTTTCCATTTAGTCGGCTCGGTGCGTTTTGATGACTTGATCACATCGGGCCTCAGGATAGTCTTCGTCGCACCCGTATCCAGTAGCATGGTGTGAGGGATGTCATCAATGGTTGCATCCACGAAGACACTGCTGGTTAATCGCCGCAGGGCTATTACTTTCGTGGCCTTTGTCTTTGGAGTCCTTTGAATACGCGTCGACGTTTGTCCATCTGCAGCGACCAGACTTAGTTTCCCCTGTGGCTTCCTTCGTGGAGAATCCTGCTTGGCCTTGGGACACCGCCTGCGATCATGTCCCTCTTCCTGGCAATTCCAACACACCAGAGGATTCTTCTGCCTCAAGACTTGTTCCACAATGTGGCGAATATCCTCCGTGGTGGCACACTCCTTGGGCCGCTCTTCTGCAGCAGATTGCACCTTGACGCTGGTGGGTTCCTCCTCTTGGGAGTCCGTGGCAGCTCGCACCTTGGCATGCCCTCTTGAGACTTGCTTCGCCACCTCATATTCCAAGGCGTAGGCCAATGCGTTCTGGGATGTCTTGGGGTGGGCCATTCTCAATGACTGCTGGTTGTCCGGGTCACGAATTCCATCCACGAAGGTCTGCACCGTCAAACGTTCCTGGAATTCTTCAGGAGCTGCAGGATAAGCCAACCGGGCCAGGCGCACTACGTCAGCCTCGAATTCCTGAAGACCTTCTCCGGATTTTTGATAACGGTTTCTCAGCTGCGCACGGTACACCTCGGTCAGATGCGCCTGGCCATAACGCATCTCCAGTCTGTTCACCAGCTTATTGTAGTCCTCTTGTTCCTCTGACGGCATCGTTTGTAGCACATCGATAGCGTCCCCCCTCAATGCCACAATTAACGAGGTGGCTTTCTCACTGACGGTCCATCCGTTCCCCTTTGCTGCTGCTTCAAATTGTTTGAAGTAGTTAGGCCAAGAAAACTTCCCATCGAATGTCGGTGGTTTTATTTTCAATTTCGAAGTTTCCGCTGGTCCTACCATACTTCGGCCCTCGTTATTTTCTAGTATTTCGGCTGGTGACGGATCCCCGAACATTCGCAATCCTGCCATGATTTGTTCGAGATTTTTAATTTTGTTATTCTGCTGGAACAGTATCTCTTCCACGTTTTCTTGCAGATTCCTTGTCTCTTTCAATATTTTTACCACTAGTTTATTCTCGAGCCCTTTTGATTGCTCTACAAATTTAACTTCCAAATTTCCAGACTGTTCCATCAATTTATTTTGCAATTCAGCTTTAAAGTTTCCAGATTGTTCCATTAATTTATTTTGCAATTCATCTTTGAAGTTTCCTGATTGTTCCTTTAATTTATCCTCTAATATCTTACTTAAATCTGCAGGACCGCCCGAGATTTCAAATAGAAAGGTTTCTGGATCCTCCCCTGCTTCTAGTAGCGCTTGGTGTAGTCTTTCTTGCAAAATCGATTTCTTTCCGGAGATTTCCAATTCGCGCTCTTCTAATTCGGCTTTTAATTCGGTCACTTTTAACTCTTTTAACAACACTTTCCTTGAAGCCATTGTTTTTGTTTTTGAAACTGATCTTTGTTTAATAATTTGTTTAAATTCAATTTAATTTTAATTGTTTATTTATTTCCACGAACCTCGCACCTGACACCAATGTAACGATTTTAAAGGTTCTATTATTTTTATTTTAATCAAAACACGAAATAGTTAATAATCTAATTTATTTAAAAGTAACACTAATTAACACTAACTTAAGAATAATTTATTTATAAAGTAATAAGTAATTTATGTTAACAGCCGAGCGAATATTTATAACGCGACTTCAATTTCGAACTGTCCACTTGCTTAATTAATGTCGAACTGTTTGGCTGCGTGCATTTTTATATGCCGGGGTTGTTTCTCGCGAACATTCTCGTTCGTTCGACAGAAAGTCTCGGATCATCGCTCACGTGATATCGAAGGTTCTCGTCTAAGGCGCGTCGTTGTTGACGCATCAGACGGGCTGGGACCGCAAACGTCACAATAGCATAACTGAATATATTGAACTCTATACAATCGGACGTGGCACAGAGTGTGCTGTATTAATTAAGTGTAGGTAATTTCTATTTTATTTTACGTTTTGTTTAACTGATGTTGGCGTAACTTTTTCAACTGTTTGCCAATTTGCTTGCTTGTATTTTATATGTAAGGTCAATTTGGTTAACTGGACCTTAGAGGCATCTGGCCACCTTTGAATTTCCCTCCCTATAGTCAGTAGCCAGTTTTAAAAATTCTGTTGGTACTACTAATAGTTACCAAACCTTCTAACGCAATTGATCACCAATTGACAGCGAACCTCAAAAGACTGTATGTCACATGAAAGCGTTTTAATTTTGTTAAAGTTTTGGATGAAAACATCGTCGTACCTCGTACCCCATGGTAGAAATAATTTTCTGGTAAGTACATTTGTGATAAAATATGGAAAGTAAATATTACTAACATTTCATTTACGTCTTGAGTGAAATCCTATACAGTGTCTTTCAAAAAGTGTGCTACAAGAAAGCACAAAATTTCGGAACACATTGAAATAATTACTCAGAACCAAATGAAATAATTGAGAAATAAGAACAAATTTCGCGTTTTCCTATTCATATTATTTTGGCGGACATTTTAATCCCAGCAGTTTTTTCCTAATGTAGTGCGTATAAAGAGTGGTTCACAATAAATTGTCATTTTTTAATTCCTGAGGTAGGAGCCTGTAATTTCATATTTACATATAGCTTTTAATTCTGAACGACTTATCCTTATGATATTTTCTTATCTTATAAAATAAGGGCACTTTACTCTTAAGCCGTGTTAATTTCTCGGTGTCCACGTTGTATACCATTCAGGATAAATTTCATCTGACATTTCCCAATTTGACTTTAAGGGATGCAGAAGCGTTCTGCGTCAATAATTTTTTATAAAAATCGATAATACTAAAAAATCTCATTTGTAACACACTTTTTAAAAGACAGTGTATAAGAGTTTTGAGTTTATGTCTACTGCCTAAATTGTGGCGATGGGTGGTACAGTTGCTCCGGGTTTTGTCAAAATGAGGCATCTGGGTCATCGATTCCCGGGGAACTGGGCCATGGGGTCCCATGGTTGCCCTATTGTATTATAACTTTCAAGATGGCAACGACAAAATCCCAGACTCAAAAAATCAGTTTCTGGCATTATCAAATGATGTGTATTTGGGAACTCCTATAAATAATATTATAAATGCATTTAAGGCCACAGGCATTTTTGATAAGGAAAAAAGGGCCCGATCGTTCTGTAATACCACAAACAATTTTTCAGCCAGCCGATTTGAGACGGTACAATGAAGAAATTGCAAAAAAATAAAAAGACGAAATTGTAGAAACCCAAGAACAAAACGCATTGTTGCAAGGAACTGAATAATCACTGGACGAAATTGAAGCCACAGAAGGGACGTCACAAAGGTTGGAAGAAAATATGACGGAAGCAGCTACAAGCACTGAGATCCGCTCATTTGAGAATTTATTTCTGGACTATCATTCATTTATAATGAAGTAGAAATTCTAAGGATTGTTCAGCCACCTATATGTATTATTGAATAAGAGGGGTACTTATTCCGTGCCGGAACTGGATACCTATTATTAATGCTGTTTGGTTACATCTTGAACAATTACATTTACTTAAATTTAAGCTATTTTTGAGATTCTTTAATTTTTTCAGACTATTTTTGTAATGTCGGCGATTTTTAAGTTTGTTTCTTGACTTACAAAGTCATCAACTAGAAAAAATAACATTATTTTTTATAATAAACAATTTTTCATTTTTGTAAACTTGTGGCCATTTTATTTGCATCTTGTATATTTCTCTTCAAAATATCCACACCAAATTTGTCAAACAAGCAATAAAGCAATAAACAATGGCGTGGCCCAGTTAACCCAAATTCTAAACAATGCACTCTAATGGAAAATACACAGAGGTGGTCCAGTTGCTCCAAAACTTCGCGTAACTGGGCTACCCTGGGAACATATTTTCGTCCCATATTTTTCTATGACCTTATAACTTATTATAGTCGGTACCTTAATATGTAGAGGGGCTACGTTCAATAGGGCTAGATTTTATGTTACTTGTGGTACTTTTAAAATCGCGCGTTGCAAAAGTGGGGCCCAGTTACCAAATTGATCTTACATATACAGGGTGACATTGAAAAAACTACAATGCATAGTACCACGCGATAGAGGACCATAAAATAATAAAAAAGGTCTTATACACTAAAATCTGATTGCCTTTTGTTTTCAAGATACAGGATTAAAAGTTTGAAAATTTTTTTTTGGAAAATTTATTTCTCTTCAATATCTCATAACAAAAAAATCGCTACTTGGTAGACATGAGCTTTAAAAACAATAACATACCATAACAAAGAAAAACAATGGTACTTAGTTCTAAAGAAACTGCGATGGCCTTGATGACCTTGTTCTTGGATACACTTTTCCACTTTTGATTGAGCTTCACCATAAAATATGTCCCTGTATTATTCAGAAGTGTAGAGGGCCATTTTTAAAAGCAATTTTAAAAACGGCACACAACAGAATCAAACAAAATGTAATCAGGAACATGACAAAGTTGAATAAATCATTGCAGTATTAATTTGACAAGTGCCATAATAACATAGCCAACTACAGGTAAACGTTTTTCAACGCGTGAAAAATATGATAATATTCTAATACTCGAAACTAAAATACACTAATATCCCGACCTTCATCCTCTCGATTTTTCATTTTGAAGGTTTATGAAAAATGAAGTGTATGCTGTAGAAATAAATAGTGAAGAGCAATTATGGAACAGAATAATGGAGTCTGCTGATAGATTCCTCTACTTTTTGGTTAAATTTATAATTAATTAATAACAAACTGTTCCACAGAATTTTTTATACATTTTCTCGTAATCTGTGACAAGCGCTAACATTTGCGATTTGATCACAAATTTCATGTATAGTACTAGCGACGTATAAGACAATTGTATCCCGATAGTTTTATTGTCTCCATGCGATAACGCGACGAATGATTTTACTATCAACTGCTTGTCGGGTCGTGAATTGACCACTGCGATCACCAGATTTAAATCCTTTCAATTATTTTTGTGGACGAAGCAACCGGTACATTCCGCTTTAGTAAATAATTCGCACGAATTAACAAACAATTATTTACACAATTATTTGCGAATTTGTTGCCCTTTTTCATAAGCAATTCCAGTTATTTTAAAAATTATTAATAATTACATCGCGTAAAAGAGATAACTCCGACTTCCGTTCCCAGCTATTAAACGTGCAATAAAACGAAATTGAGATATGTGTCAAGGATGCATTGCATGCAGGTAAGAAGTCAATTAAATAGTAATCATAAAACTGATAGACCTATTATACTGCTGCGTTTATAAAACATGGCGTCGTATTTCGTACGCAGCGCCGCAGCTTAATTTTGGGGAATTTTTTTAGTTAATTATAACCTTTCCGAAAGAATTTTTTAAACATTCTTCCCCTGATTTGTGACATCGATTTTCTTATGCGTCTTTTTTCGTCGGAACAATTGTCATTCACCCTGTATTGTGATTAGAAGCCCCTCCCCTTATTACTCCGCCAAATAATTTTCTAAAGTAGTGGTAAATATTTAGTATTTCTTAACTAGAAAATTCATTAGTTATTTCCTTCGCTTAAAAATGTTCCGTGAAGCAAAAATTTTCATCTTGTGTATTCCTGGCATCGTGATATAAAGTTAAAAACAAGGTTAGTGAGGGTAAAGTAGCGGGCAAATTAAAGAAGGGTGTTAATATTACCCTAATTTACCCTTGTTACACCCCTGTTGTATGTATACGTAGAAACACCGTTATTAACTTGGAGTTAATTTTTGTTTAATAAATTTGTGCCTCCAAACTTGAGAAAAAGAATTAGTTTGCGTATTAATGCAACTCATTTTATTAATTTCAAAAAGAAGTTAATTTACTTTAATTGATTGGATGTAAATATAGGGAGTACTTCATTAGAGTTTATATTTACATTCTTATTCCTTAGTACAAACAAAATTGTCTCGACGTGATACAGTTCATTGCCTTTGCTGTTTTATAATGAATTTTCATTTGAGTACCAAATTATGTTCTGTTTACTGTTACTAAACCACTTCCGTCGCTTCTCTCGTTAATATTATACTCGTACATATTCATAAAGAAAACTGGTGCTAGCTTGGACAGGTATGAACAAGTCTTGACATATTTCTCGTTTGAAGAATACAAATATGAGATGCCCGTCTTGCCAACAAATAAAGTTTACTTCAATCGCTTTAAGAGAAATTAAATTTGGTGGTTTGGTGGTTTGAAGTGATACAAAAATAAAAAAGTAAATATAAATTTGGGCTCACGCCTCTAACAAAGAACTTGTTTCGTTTGTTTCGTGTGAGGGTGACAGTTCCTTTATTTAATAACAAACATTGTTTCCAATTTTGAATAAAATAGGATGAGATTGAGATTGAGATTTAAAACGAACTGTAATCTCCGGAGACTTGATCAATAAAACAGATATTTGTCGCGGAACCGCGGATGAAGCTGAGTTCGCTTAAGTTTTCAGGATGCAAGAACCGCGGCACGAAGCGCAATCTCTGGAATTACTGTGTCGCCATCAACCTGGAACGAGTAATCAGGTTCATTAGTCTGCACTTGAAATTAATTACGGGAAGCTTTTACTAAATTTCTTGTTGTTGATCGTGAAAAATGAGCACGGTTCATTCGGTAATAAAGCGGTGAATAAGTAATTATTTCCTAATTTATTCGATTGAATCTCGTTTCTAAAATAAAAGAAAACGCGAGCGGTACCTAAAGTAATAATCAAGATCTGTTGCTCTTTCATTCGAGGGAAAAAAGGAAAATAGCGACAAACGAAATGAGATTTGTATTGCGGTTGCTCTTCCTTATATATTACAGGAAGGTTTTTGCAATTTAAACTCTAACAAGTTTTAAAATTATTTCCGAACTTGGCTCGAGTTTCATCATTAAGCGACAATGCAAATTTTAACGATTTTAACGAAAAACAAACAAAATTAACACAATTACTATAACTGCATTAAAAAATTCCTTTCGTTGGCGTTTTGCTCTCATCTGATACGTAGTTACTTTTATACCAATCCTTTTGTTTGAAGAGACCATTTTTCAAGTAATAAATATTGAAGTTATTTACTTGCCTCGGAAATTGTTTTGCTTGTCTTTGTTGATTTGTTTGGGTTACATTATTATTTCATTTGCTTGTTCTCATTCTAGGCGGATAAACAGTCGTTGGTATTCGACAGAAAATGTAATTAATTAACGTTCTAGTAAAACACTAATCTCTCTGTGAGGGATTTCACGAAAGCAGTAGTAAATTATACAGGGAATTATCTATGTAAAAGCTGTTACGTATCTATGTACATAGGGTTACTTCTTGTGCACATAGCTTTCTGTCTTCTTTTCGTTTTTATCATAACGAATAATTGAAAAACCGTGGAAGTTTACATTGATTATCTGCAATAAGGAAAATTTCCAGGTTAATGTAAAAACTGGTAGATTATTTAAATATTCATTGTTTGTACAGTGTAATTACTATAGATAAGAAATTAATGTAAAATTAATGCGTCGAAATACTAGGGGTAAGTTCGGGGTTAAAATGTGTTTATGAACAGGTTACGTTGTAGAGGATTTTAATCGCTCAAAGTTAATTTGATTGTCGATTAATTACACCAATACTACCGCACAATTCACGTGTACTAAGCAGCATAACGTTAATGATGTTATAAATGATAAATGAAGTGAAATTAGCTCCGTTACAAAACAACATGGCCGGATTGTAAGCTATGAGGTATTAGTGGAAATTTTAAATTCAATTCATTAAATATTACGGTTTCAATTTCAATTTGGCTCACCATAGAATTTCCATCACAAATTAAAATTAAAAAAATGTCGAATATAAGTGAGGATTGAAATAATTAAATTAACTGTTTTTAACAACAATTCTTTTCTTTGTGTCTTTAATTGTATTTTGAACACTTTGGATCCGCTCCAAGTTCATATTATGCAATAAATTGAAAAAGCAGAAACATTCAAAATAAAGAACTGAGAAAAAAAACCTCTGCCGTCGAAGTTGGCCATGAAAATTTCATTGTGAATCATCATCGCCATATCAGTTGTTAATTTGAGGTTTGAAGTTGCAATTCCTAATCTTGCTTTCGAGGTTTCGAACTCAACAGTACGATAAGACAACACAAGAATGTAATCTGTAATAAAAGAAAAACGACAATGAATGAGATCTGCTGTAACAATGAAAGTAGATAATAAGAAAATAATCAAAATCAATAATCAATAATCAAAATTGTGGTGCGTTCACAATAAGCACCTTGCCACGGCCAACTTCGACGCCAAATTAAAAAAAAAACACTCGTTACAAGGGCCTCTTAATATCTAAGGCTGTAAAGAAGGCTATGAAGTCTAAAAAATTTTTGGTTTATAGTTTGGCTTCCTGCGTTTTTTTTTCTATTTCAGAATTTGAAGGAGAAACTTTGTGGACAAGGATTTTCCTGGGATGAAGAGTTACAGTTTGAAAGAGAAACTTTTTTGCAGCGTAATTTTTTTTGGACGGTTTATTTTCTTTAATTTCGGATTGTAAAAAGTGCAGGAGATTATATTGAAAATTATATACAAATATTCTTTTATTCCATCCCCTTCATAGTCAGGTACATTAGATATCAAATGGGTCTCGTATGGAAGAGACTCAAAAAATTGGAAGAAAGAAATACAAAGGAAAGAAAGTGCTGTACCTTGATAGGAGAAGCACAAGAACGTGAAGGCCTCAGTTGCCACTTGATGGTGGCTATTACTGGAAAGGGGAAGATGAAGTACACTATTGGGTAGAGAGAGCTGACATCAAACAATTTGCGCAAACTTCTGTTATACAACAACTGTGTTCTGCATTTAACTCAAAAGCGAACATACACGATCAAAATGTTTGCACAACTCCCTTTGTGGCGCAAACTGTTTGATCGCGTGTGGGGCCTATAAGACGAGCAGGGGCAGAAAGAAAAAGACTATTTTTCCTTTTTCTTGTTCACTTCCCTACGGCCCTTAAAGACAGTGTACTAGGTAAGTCCAAATTAGGTTATTTTTAATAGCGTTTTCGACTCACTGCTCTAGAGCACTCTCAGAGTGTTATCATCTTTTTTTGACCTCATGTAATACAAGGGAATGGAAATTAGGCTAGAGGGATATATTTTGAGGAAATCCTGCACCATTAGACAAATCACAGGATACGATACAGAAAATAACATGCAATGGCACTAGATATTGAGGAATGCATACAGATCCTTCTTGTAAAGTCTTCAATCTGTTGGTGCAACAATTTCACTTTCTGAACTTTGCACACATCAGAACTACACGACTCAATATCCTCTCAGTGTCCTCATAGTTCTTCAAAAAGGAGTTTTCTATTCAATTATTCAATTATTATTATTCTATTCAATTTTTTTTCGAGATATTTACATTTTTTTATTTTGTTTCTCAACAAGATGATTTTAAAATCACTTTGAATTGCGAAAAAAAAAACATTTTATTCGAAACAAAACCAATTTTAATTTCAAAATTCAAAGAAATTAGGGTTTTCATTTTCCGGTAATAATATCTTGTTTTCTTACGGTCGCCAAAAAATGGAACGAATCAATCACTTAAATACCCGACGCGACGTAAATACTTTGCAGTTTGAAAATTGTCTTTTTTTTTACAAATTATTTACAATATTAATTTAAAAATATAATTGTTTTTAACTATTACAGGCTTACGAATATAATTATATGAAATTACAATTTAATATGAGGTTTCGGCGTTTAATTTACGTGAAAATAACAGGCTCGAAATGGAAGTCTCATTTCCTATTTGAAAGGAACCCTACAGATCGATGAAGTATATTGCCTATCTAGCTGCGTTAATCTAAAACCTTCCTGTGCCGATGCAGAAATTTAAAACTGATTCAGTTCAGTCATCTACAGAAGTTGAGAAAATAATAATAAAAAAAAAATAGTTGGTTAGTTAAGTAAGAAGTCAGTGCTTCAAAATCGTGAGCCTATAAAATTGACGTTTAAGCAAAATAAATATTAGGGTTGAAATATTTTAATTAAAAAATTATATCTAGCAAATACTTTTAGTTTATTTGCAGTTTTGCACCGGCTCGAACTAATTTATTTACTAACCAAAAGAGAGCACTTAAAACGCTCACCGAATTTATTAAATTTCAACTTGGGTTTGACAGTATTTAATAAAAGCGAGTGGATTCCACACTTTAAAATTATTACAGACAACAATGAGTTTCATATTTGAAAGACAAACACACCTTTCGGAGTTTTCAGATGTAATCCTATTATTAGACGCTTTTCTTTTCTTAAGTAATCTGAAGATTAAATTTGTCTCATTGTTTGTTTGTTGTATCTACGTTTTACCAAGTTTTTTTTTTAATACAATTTATTTATTATCTCATTCTCTTCATATCTTTTATTGTTAAAACTTATTTGAAAGTGCAGTGGTCACAAAATAATTTAAATAAATAAATAATTAAACAAATCGACAACTTTACATTTCAGCTAATGGAGATGTTTGTTAGGAGAGGTTGATGTCAGCCTTTTAATATTTTAATGATACTGCGGATAACTTGTAAACAAGAGAAATCGAGTGTTTTTCCGCAGCGAAGGGGAGTCAAAAGGAATTAGGAAAAAAATTATTTATGAGGTGCTGTTTTAATAATGAGCTAATCCATCTGCCAATCTATGTTGCTTCAGAACTCTGCTCCCTAGACAAGCTCACGAGCCTCGTGTGTCTTGAAAAATTATTTACAAAATAATTTTTTTAAGTACATTTTCAAAATTAGTTTCGTACTATTAAAATCTTATTTTAACGTCAAAATGTACAAGATGTTCTCAAATTTGCAGACAGGGAATATGCAAAATGAAGCTCTTCAGAGCAAGGACGTTTTCATAAATACTAAACTGTTTATAAATTGTAACTAGGCGAGCCACACAAAATGTATCTTAATTGTGTGTCACGTAATAAGAGATATATAAGTAGAAGCTTCTTTTTCTTGAAAACTATTGACCTAGTTGCAGTGATACAACGCAGCCATGGGTGATAAGTAACAGCTGCAATATGTATAAGTTTTGAACCTCTGATTGTGAAAATATTTTTTCTAACACCGCTGTATTTTTTTCTGGGATGAAATACAAAAGCATACGTGCAAGTCTGAACGTAAACACCGCACGTTTCACCGTGCACGCACTAATACATTTTTATATTTACTTGGGCCATTGTAATCTTTCTTTCCCTTTCGATGCCGGTCCCGTTTTTCAAACGTGTTCCATATTGATTCGAACTCACGTTTAAAGAATGCGAATCACGATTAAAATGCCACAAAAGCTCAATTCCAACCAGTATTGTATGATTCTTTTTTTTCGATTCTAACATGCCCATTGTTTTTTTCATGAGAGTCCTTTCGGGTGAATAATTTTGTATGATCGGTAGAAATTGAAACTTTTTTTAATGAAAAATGACAAGAGATTAGTTGGGAACTAACCCCGAAATTTTATTAATGGAAGAAAATGTAATATATTTTATTACAACTAGATAATACTATTGAAGAGAAAAGCCATTAAAATACTAGGGTAGGAATTAAATTACACGAGCTGGTAAACACAAATAAGTAAATTTTATTTAGTTAGCGCTCTGTGATCAAGATAAATAGCATTTGCAAGAGATGTTAATCAAAAAGCCGTGTTCCGCTGTTACAACAAAGTCAAATGTCAATTAAATCGGTTGCAATGTTTGTCCATTTCCTCTACGAAGCAATCAAAAAACACGACCTCTCGACCGAGCCTCGTTCCGGGCTTCAGATAGAAAGAAACTCGAACGTGCCTTTATATAAAAATAACGTTTCGCGCGTTTCCTCAAACTGCGCTCTCCGGAGAATTAAATCATCCTGGAGTTAATTAAAAATTAATCACGCCGATTTGTACGTTTCGCGGCGAATTAAAATCGTTTTTCTTTACGGTACTCCATGCATTTGATAATTTAATCTTCTAGCAATCTCACCTCTTAGAGCTAAGACCTCAAACTCGCGGCTTTGCTGTGATATTAATTCGCGAGGCGTCCTGCTGTTTCAGGACGAAGTAATATCGCTAGCAGCTCCTTGTTTTAGAACATGATGAAGTCACTAATTTTAAATATGACTTACAAAAGAGTTTTCATTTGTGCAAATATCATCTAAGCATTGAAAAATGATGGAACTTTTTAATATGTACATAGATAAAAAAAAATTGTTATTTCATTCCATTATTTTTTTTATCACACTCTATGTCTACCTTTTTATATTATTTATAAATATGTATAAAATAGATTTGTCAATTTGCATATTCTGAATTTAAATTAACAAAATTTTCTTGTCTGTGTGTGTGTGTGTATTATCAGGATAACGTAGGAGTACTTTCTACGTTCACGGAACTTTATCTCGTCCAAACTTAATGTGACGAGACAAGCGTGTGCAATCCTGTGGTTTTCGGTAGCCCGGGATTTTAATCCCTTAATCCAAACCTTTGAGTTGTGCGGAATAAAAGGGCTTCTCATTTAAACGCATGAAAGGTTGAAAAATGTACGCAATGAAATTAGCAATCCATTAACTCTTAACAAGGATCAGCGGAATGAAATCGCAAGCATACTGCATCTATAAAATTTTGCTCAAATGATTTATTTAAATGTAATAACATGTTGACACTTGTTCATAGTAAAATTATTACCTTTTCGTCTTACACATTTATTTCTTGTTAATTTTTTTCTTGTTAACTTTTATTTACACTCTTTACGTGCTTGTTACTTTATTTATTATTTTTACATTATCGTTTTTCTGACAGTCAAAAATAGCATACTGGATGGCACTAGAATACATATAGCAGTTTAGAATTGTCCGGTATTTATTTTTTATTTTGTTTTGTATAAGTCATTATACAGTTATTCCTATACTTCCTTAAAGCTCTGGGACACCTGTATAGTCCTCAACCTTTTAATAAGTAAATCAACTTCATCAAATTTAAATTCGTTTAAAATTTATTCGTAATATTTCAACATTTTAAGTCCGGAGTTAGCTGCTTTGCTTTATCAAAGAATAGAACCCAACAGCGCGTTTTTAAATTAAATGATGATGTATGTCGTAGGCCGCGGTGTTGAAAATCGGATTTAAAAAGCAAATTTAAAAATATTATACTATTACGTCGCAAATAATATTTAGCAGCTGAATTATGAATGCCGGACGAGAAGTTGCTTCACTCGGCGGCGTGAAAATTTAAACGAAAAAGGCAAAATCAAATAAACGCGGTCTATTTATCTCGGGGACGAGTGTACAGCGGATCCGAATTTAACACGAATTGATGGCACCTAAATAAAACTTGTTGAATTTATTTACTCGGGGGAAGCAGAGATTGTGACTCGATTTAAAATTTATCTCGCTTAACGGAATCGCAGATTTTTTTCGGCTCTTGAGGAACTAATCGAAAATAAAAGGAACTTTGCGCTGAGTGCGCTACACTTGAACTTACATTAATTATTTATGAGGTTTTATTCGAATATTAATTTGAACTTCAACGGAGAGGAAGTAAATTTACTGGATCTGCATTTTTATTAACGAGTCACACTCAGAATTAAAAATAAAAAATAACCTCGTCCTTTAGATTGTTTTTCTTATTATACCGTTTCGTACTTCTGTTGCTTGCCCAAAGTTATACACTTGAATGCTTGTGTAAACTTTCATAGTTAAGGTTGATATTTACCTCCTTGAGACTAGCAGAAAAAAGAGGATAATTTTTTTTTCGAAATGAAGTTAATTTGGAATTATTGTAGGAAAGAATTTATTGCATTAACACCACACTTACTTAAAAAAAAAACTAAATCTATTGTATTCAAGAAGCTGTGCAAACAGTTCGTTACCACACGACAAATTGCTTATGTAATCAATTAAATGAATGCCGGAGGAACTCGGTGCTTGAATTCTCCAGAGTCATAAAAGTTTCCGACAATTGCGCCAGTCTGAGCAAATTTTCTCAAACAAAGGCAACGAGGTTTCGCTTACATAGACAAGTTAGACATCACTTTATTAGGCTTGACACACGCTTGATTCATGAGCTTAACATTAAACGTGCCTTATTAAACGTCACAGTACTGATAAAATGAGAAGAGCTGTTGCTTTAGCCTACATAAGTAAGTCTAATTTTAGACATCCAAAAGTGTGCATTTCTTAAATAAATCAATACTGGTTTTATTCTATTAAAAAAAGAATAATTTCTTGCATTTCTAAGTTTCAAGCAAGTTGTAAATGCATTTGTAATAATATTTTATTATTTTTTAATACACTGTGAAATACTTTGAATCCTGGTGGATTAGGGAGTATCTAGACGCGTGTACAGGTTCACATTCGTGTACGCAGTGATGCTATAGTGTTATAAAAAAATAAAACTATTCGATTGTTTTCTATGAGCGGAACGACATAGAAAGAGAATTTGCAACGGTGTTTTTTTATGACCAATGAGAGGACAGACGGCGTTTTTACGGTTTACTGTTACAACGAAGCGGTGAGATGTTATAAATAGAATGTCTCACGACTCAACGTATTTGCCGCTGCGCGACTTGCAATAGTGACCAATCAGCGAGCCAAAGAAATACATAGTGCACTCATCAAATCGAGGTGATTCACAGTATTGTAGTGATTGACCGGATGCTCCGAGCTAACGAATTTGTGCTTCCAGCAGCGCTATGTGATTTTAAATACATTATTGGGAAAAACATTTAATTCAAATTAACTAAATTATTGTTCCAAAATTCAAGAAAAAGCAATTATTAGTTTCTGGAATTATATCTCAGTTTGTACTCTGACAATATTGACTGATTAATTAACATTTACGTACAAGCGGACAACGTCTAGGTCCTCGCCTTGACCGTCGCTGTCTCACCAGGGCCTCCCACTGTTTATGATACAAAGGCTGCAATTGCAATAGTGACCAATCAGCGAGCCATAGAGGTAAGAGTCAAGAGGTAAGAGACAAGAGATGAATAAATTTGACGTTTTTGAATGTAAAAGTTTATAAACTTTCAATATTCTCCTGCTTTGAGAATTTAATTAAACAATACGGAAGTCCAGAACGTATTCGAAAATTGTAAATTTGTCATATTGTTACGACTTCGGGGTTCACAAATAATGTTTATTTTAACGTTTATTTTAAAAACACTTTAATGTCTACGATTGCTTAACACAATGAAAGCATAAATATTAAGCTGCAATACTTTTCTAATAAATAGAGCTTCTATAAATTAACGTTCTACTAATTCGCTAGACTCGCAACATATCACTTACGAAATAAAACTGATTTAAATATTCCGCCTCTCCGGCATTATTATAGTTATTCACTCTTTCTAGAATAGCGGCGAACAAACAGCGAACATTCTAGTACGATTCTAGCAAATTCTACCACCTCCCGGTGCGAGTCTGAGAAACGCAAGAATCTGTTTTATTCGCCTTTTATGTCAGTGTCTCGCTTCGACTTCACGCACAGGTCCTTCCATATGTTCGCGTATATGTTGGTGGAGACGTCAACATATTGCTGTGATATAACATAAAATCAAGTATTAAAAGGCGAATATGCCACAAATGTTAAAAGAAACTTATTTGAGTTCGCAGAGACACATTGTAAATAGTTTATTTAGACAGTTAAAAATACTAGAAACTAAATGCCATGCAAAACAAAACGCAATTCTAAATGTCGGACCAAAAGTTCGTTGGGTAGAAGAGGTTCTTCAGAGGGCAGCCTGGGCGGAGTTCTGTGCCGAGACGCAGCGGTTCCACAAGAAGTCGAGTGCTCCGCTGATTGCAAGGTACTGGCCGATTCAAGACAACCAGTCCGGAAGAAAGAGAAAGCTAGTTTACCTAGACGATGGTCGAAGGGTGCGCCTGAAGGTTTCTCTGGTTTCAGACTGTTACAGTTGAAAAATTCATTTAAGTTATTCCATAATAATTGGCAGCCACCCTGTATGTATAACTTCAGGAGGCGTACGTGATTTTTATCGTATTTCACAATATTGCATCAGATAGACCATACGTTGTTATTTAGTCCGACTGTATATCTCCATTTCACTCTGTCGCCCGGCTAAATCTGATTTCATTCGTAACGTCTTCCGTCTCAGCGCATAGGGGAGAGAACGCCGCGCACGTCTTGGCGGTCAGACTTGCATTAGCGCTCGAGCTGTGCGGTCCTTTTTGTTTGTGTTGGTGATTAAAACCTTTGTGTTTCTTTCATGGAGTTTTGTGATTGAAACCTGAAACGGAATTTTCTCCGAGATTTATTAAAGCACGCCGAGCGAGTTACAAGCTCGTTAAACAGCTTTTCGAAGGCCTGCTTCTGTGAAAAGGAACAGGTATGTTTTGTAGGCCATTTTGTGCAATTGTTCCGTGAGTAACGCATATTTTTCTCTTATATTAGGCTTCTAGCTTCCAGTGGTAGTTTTACCTATCTACTAAAACTCTAATAACCCTTGAGGGCGTAAGAAAAGTCTGGTTTCGACTTTTGAAGCGATTTAAGCCTCGCAACACGATTTTCCTCCACCTGTGAAAGTGGACTCGTCCTGCAAAACGACACTACTATGGTGTTTTAACCTTATTGATTTATTTTGTCGATTCAACTTTCCGCGGCGTTATTATTGTTTTTTCTTGTTATCGGGTTAATCAATTTAAGCGATTAATTGTAAACGAGGAACAGATCTGTTGATCGGATAAATCTAACCTGTCAGTTCACTTATTTACATTTCGTGTTCGTTTTATCGGATCCCTTCTGGGTCGCATTTGATACTTGTCTTGTAGATTATTTTTGTTATTCGTTATTTAATTTTGAGCATTTTTAATAAAAATAAGTGTGCTCAGCTGGTGCTTTTTATTTTATTCACTTTGCCCACCTTTTGCTTTGGGATTTTGTCGAACCCACCCATCTCCAAGAGCTTTGCCGAGCGGTGCTGGAGAAACGTCAGTCACTCGCACAATTTGCTGGCCATCAGGTAGGTAGCAAGACATTGGTATTGACCACGCTAAACTGTTGCGGGAAAATCTGAAAATAGACGACAAAGTTTAGTGAAGTGTTAATTTTAGTTTTTTAAAGAAACACTGCACAAGAATTCTTTTTTATTTGAAGAGATTGTTAGTTTTAAAAGTGCCGTAAATAAAGAATGTTAGGTTAGGAATAGAAGATTTGTTTAATGTAAATGAACGATTATCAGTACACGAATGTAATGAACATCATTGTTGACGTAAATAAGTGCTTCTTTACTAACTTACATTTCAATTTAAAGTAAAAGAAGCATCCAAACACGGACAATTTGGAAACACTTCTTTACATTTCGGCCATTTGCAACGCACATGTTTGCCAACACAAAATTTCCAAAGCCGCATTGAAAACCAATTTGTTACCAATAGAAATTTAGTTAAGTGTCGATGTGTGTCATCGCGCTCCGGAATTTCTCGCTCGCGATCGCTGTGAATGAGCGCGCATGTAAGAGTGGGGAATTGGTGTGGGGCGGTGGCTATAAAAGCAGACGACAACGCCAGAAAGAGGATGATTATTGAAAAATTTAAGATTAAATTCACGCGAATTCAGATTCTCACCAATAACCGATCAGTCCGCCCGAACAAGTCTTAATAGGTTTGGTGACGTTGAATTTGTTACGTCAGTCATTTCAACTTGTAAATATTGTAGACATTAAATAGAAGAAGACGATTTATTTTAAAATTGAAGATTTTTCATTTAAATGAAAAATGAAAAAATAAAATATGTAATATTAAAATATTTTTGAACTTAAAAATTTCACATAAATCAAATTTTTAAACTGCAAGTAATTGAGGCTCGCTTGTACAAACGATCTTGAATTTCTCATAAAAATTCCAAATTAACATCAAAATCTGGATCACCTCATATTACACAATATAATTTGGCGCCCAACGTGGGGCCAAATAAAAAAGGAAAAAAGTTAATTTCAAAAGCATCAACATTACAGCAATACCTATGTACATATCGTAGTGTGTGACTGCGTACATAACTACTACGGAATTTGAAAAAAATTAAAATAAACTGGTGGATTTTATTATTCCTTTAAAAGTTTCTAATTAATATTTAGATTAGTATTGTTAACATTGTCTGCATCGCACACTCTAGTAATTAATAAGGGTTGTGTTTGTAAATTATAATGGCCAAATGAAGAGAATATCATCTAACAAGACTTATTGCGGCTTGGAACTTAAATTTAAATTAAGGAACCACAGAAATTGATTCGTACATACATTTTTCCAAACGAAGTAGTAAAACGTAAGCATTTTTGTTACAGGAAAAAAACTTAGTTATTTTGGGCTCACCCACACGATTTTTAACTTATTTTCCATCTCGCTTATCTGTTTCAAGAAGTCTTGTGTTTGTCTTGTTCTTTCTCGCAAGTATCACGTATGAAGGAAAGTAAGCAGTAAATAAACTCCTAACAGTTTACGAACGTAATAATCCAGGTGGGTGGAAGGTGTCTCTAAATTGGAAATTGATACCAAACCACATTCATGCCTCTTCATGAAATATAATACACAGTGAGACTATTTGGCCGAAAGGTCGTTATTTCTGTCAGTGAATACGGATGTGCGGTGGTGTAATCTGTAAGTTCCTATTTACTGGAATTGTTTCCGAGAGACAGTGTTCTCGTGCGGCGATTCTGTTTGATTTATTATTTACTGGCCGTTGGCTTTAGTTCCAATTTCCTGTATCTGTATATTTAACGTATATTAAAATTGTTAAAATTTATGGCCCGATTCTGCTCATATCTGTAGCAACCGTAAGATATGTAAACCTGTAACTCAATTACTGAAAAGTGCAATTCGGAAGTTCTCAGTATGACACGATTTCTTATAAGTCTCTAATATAGCAGAAACTTATGAGTAATCCCAGAGACCTAGGAAAATTCATATCTTCCACAGAACTTTAAAATTCCATATTTTAATAATTCAGTTGCAGGTTTAGAGATCTTACGGTTGCTACAAATACGAGCATTAGGCATATTAGTCATATACGTTAGGGAGTTCTTCTGCTATTCTTTTTTTTTAAGTGTAGTATGTTACGCTACATACTCTGCATTAATTTGAGGACAGACGAAATAAAACCAATGATGTGTGCGGTGGATGTGGACCTTAATTAAACGAGAGCTATTCAAATGCGAGCGGAAAAGTTACCCTGCGATCCAGTTCGGTGATTTTTATTTTACCTTCAGTATTTAATTAAATTTACTGCATTTATTCGTTTAGGTCCAGTTCGCCTGGAACCAATTACAAAAAGATTAGATAGAGTACAAATTATTATTATTATTCAAAAGAAGAATGAATAATAAAATTGTCATAATGAATTTCCTGTAAGTGTATTATTCAACGATGGAAAGAAAAATATGAAGTAGTAGGTTTAGTTGGGAAAGCAATAGAGAATGATTTATGACAGCTTATTTGCATTCACGCAGTGTGTGGTAAAATGAAATACCTTTGATGTTATTTATGTTTTTTCTTTGCGTAAGGGTTTTATGGTGCAAAACTTCTTCTTCACACAAAGTGACACTTTAGTTACTTTCCCATCAACTAATGCTTACTTTAATATTCCAAACCCAAAGGTACTTTATAGTCATTTAAAACCTTAATGAACATAAGCACTTATTAATCGAAAACTATGTATGTAAGAAGTAACTTCTCCTTTTGGTTACTATGTTAAAGGATAAACTTCCTGAGTAAAAGGATTCTTTTTGATAAATGTTATTATGAATAAGTCATCAGATGAAGTTATATATCGTCAAGAGAATTATTATTTAAGAGGTTGTTTTCTGGCAAATATTAAATTGTGCAGTATGTAAGGGATATAAAAATTAAGTTAATATTAAGCTGGAGCTTATAACGTTCGCGTGGTGTTACCCCCTATAACGCCGTTCGTGTTCACGGGGGGTAAAGGATAACGCGTGGGTGGCATATATGGCGCACGTCAAGTATGGAGGCTGCAGGTGTGCTGAGCAGGATTTTAGTATTGACCCAGTCGCATTTGGCAGCGTCACCGCGCCGGGATCGGGCGCTGGCGTCGCTCGGCGTCGTTCGGCGCCAAGCGTCAGTCAGCGTTCGCCGCGTGTGGAGCAATGTCCGTATCAGCAAGTGTCGCAACATTCGAATTCAACTGGTAAGTCGACTTGTTGATGCTAATTTATTGTTTTGCCACCGCATTAATTCTCCGCGCTGTACTTGACATTTTTTCACGCATGCCCAGTCAAGGAGCGGACTTTTCTTCGAGATAATACGAAGTTTCGTGTTGCGCGTTAATTTTGCGAACAATCGCTTCTTTGTTTCGACTGATTAACGGCGCCAGATAGTGTTCCCCCCGTAAATGGTTCAAAATGAGACAGGAAAAGAACTATAAGTTGGGGCGAGTATAAGAAATTTTATCGGAGGAACTTGAACTTAGTTTTGCGCCCTTTGAGATTTCGCTATCGGTTACGATTTATGAGTCCAAATTAGTAGCAACAACCTTGATTAAATCGACAAACTTAAATTTAATGTCCTTAAGATTTATAATCAGTTTATTACTTTAATTCGCGCAGAAAAATTAAAAGTTTGCGTGCTTGGTACCTAATAAATAAACTTCATACTGGGTGTTGCCGTAAATAACGACAAAATTGTTATCATCAACAATTAAATAAGTAACTTTCCATTAAATTTACTATATAGTATGTTTGTCCGTTTCATTAATAATAATCAAAAGGCGCCAAAATGTCATACTTGAACATACTAGATTAATATAAAATTATGTTAATTTAAATACGAACTATCTGTTTACTTATCGTTTGTATAAATATTTTCTTAAACGCTAGTCAAGTAGTTCTTAAATCGTATTGATAAATATTGATTTGTATCATTGGGCGTAGTAGCAACTAGATCATTTGGAAGAACCAAAAAGGGTAAAGGGTATGTCAGGCTTTGTGTAGGAAAGTGGAAACCATCGCTAAATTTCTACCAAAGGAAAACATTATTAGATCCGAAACTACTTTTAACAATAGAGTATCACCAAATTCACAGTTAGAGTAGTGGAAATTAATCACTGCTAAACAACTAATACCATTAAGTAACATCATTATTAACGCTAAAGCATCAGTATTTCATTCAGACTTAATTCGAAACCTACCATATTACACGAATATTGAAAATAGTTTTGTAACCAGTTATTATCTGATGTACAAAGATTACCATAATATTTTAATCATGCGCTTGCTGATATACTTTCCAAGTCTACTCAAACAGACTGATGGCAATATAAAAAAAACGTGTTGTCTCGCTCAGAATATTTCAGGGCAGGATATGTTTCAAACATTGCTTTTGATGTTGGTATATGAACGGGAAGCGATTAGTAACTTTGTGTGCACTATTTTAAAAACCAAATGTAAATTCTGATCATTTTTTCTCGAACGATATGAGGATATGACCATGGAAACATCTGCCATTTAAATCGAAGGCAATGTTACTCATGGGTTTATAAAAGTTGCGTTCTAAAATTGTCCGTCGGATGCATCTGGAGCGTATGATCTCATCTTTCTTACTCACGATTTTTAGCCTCTTTTGTATCTCGCTCATCCGTTTAAAAAATCTTTGTGTTTTCTTTATTTCCATGACAACAGGTGATCTTTCCACATCTCACATTAAGTAGGGTGTAAAAAGATCGCCTGTTGCTATGGAAATAATATAAATACAAGATTTTTTTAAAGGGACGAGCAAGATACAAAATAGGTTAAAAATCGTGAGTGAGACCATACGCTACAGATACATCCGACGTATAATTTTCGAACCAACAAAGGTTGTAATTACTTTGACAGCTGTCAAAGCTAGCTATTACTGTAAAAGTTGAAGTTATTCATTAAAAACTTTCTTTTTATTTTCCATGGTCTATCAGAACATTTTATGATACTTGGACTACGGACTAGAATTTTAAATAAAATCCGGTTGTTTTGATATTGAGAACCTGCAAAGAAAATAAATACATTTTATTATTGTAATTAATATTCCGACTTACTAAGATGAGAAAGAAAGTAAAATTGTTTTCCACATTGATTTGCAACTTTAGGGGAAACACTCGGTACATATACAGTCGCGGCCAAAAAAACGGAACACTTTTTTAAACGTCAATTTTCTAATACTAAAAACTCTTGCTGATACTTACGGATCACAAACAGTAATATTTATTGTTTGTCATCCGTAAGTATCAGTTCATAATTAGAACCACGCAGCAAAAGTTTTAGTATTAGAAAATTGACGTTTTAAGTGTCCCGTTTTTTTTTTGGCTGCGACTGTACTTTGACGTGCATAACTTGTAATTATTTTAATTATTAATGATTGTTGATGAATACCCAGTAACACACACAGTTCATATTACTATCGAGAGATTTAAAAAAAAGAACACATTACTTATATTCGAAAGTTACATAAAGGGTCTTTGAATTAAACTTTTATGACACCGGATCGAAGCAGGAATCCAATGTTGAAGATTTCCGGAAACAAATTTAATGTTTCAATGGAGCGTTGAAGAGCGTTTTAAAACGAGTTTCACTACCCTAAATTGATAAAATTTGATATTACGTGAAAGCAATTGTTGGTTTCGCTTTGAGAGCTCGAGTACTGTTGAAACCAGAAACCAAAAGTTTATTTTTAGGTTTACATTTGAGATGTCAGAAAATGTTATTTATACAATATATTTATTGCTTGTGTGAGGTGGTTAGAAATTATAAAAGAAATGGGAAGGATCAACCTTTACTTTCAACTTTATCAATTTTACAAGGTCAAGAAGTTGTATTAGTATGCGCAAACTCTATGTCTTAATTCACAAAAATAATTACACAAAAATAATGAACAATTTCCACTTCTCTTTTGCCAAAATTTTAATCAAACTATAAAGGATCCACGTAGCGATTTCTTTGTTTGTATGTATGTACGTATCAGGTTGGAGATTTTAGTCAGAGATTGGTTCTCAATGTCCTGTTTTGCTGGATTTATAACATTATAATTTTAAAATGTTTCTACAAAGGAGTTATTTTTAAAGAATTCGTTCCAGTGAAGCAAATATTAGAAATTCTTGGTTTTTCTGCTGTAATTATAATCATAATGTACAGTTCAGCCCGGTGCTGTTCGCAGGATAACAATGGATTTTTAATTAAGGTGGGTTTCAGGAGTTAATTAGCTGATCACAAGTCCTTTCATATGATAAATAGGGTAAAATTTCTTGAACAATATTTACTCTATTTGTATTTTTTGCAAATTTATCTACCATAATACGTATTAATAAATTCCAACCATTTACTTGGAATTCAGAAATGAGGTCTTTCAATGAATACTGGATTTTTATTTTTACATAAGATGCAACTTAGACCTATTTTAGAAATTTAAAATCAAGATGTTTTGACAGAACTGACGAGAATTACAGTTTCGTATGTTAGTTTTTAAGAGTTTTCAATAGATGACCTCAATTCCTGTTAGGCGTGGCCTACTTTCTCAGAACCAAATTGGAACGATCTTATATACGTAAGTACTTATACATATGAATGGAGTTGGCGATGCCTTTGTATGGAATGAGATGTTAGCCCTTGCCCGCCACTACATACATTTTTCAGGAATGACGAAATTACGTTATTTCTTTTAAAATGAAATTTAATCAAAAATAAAGAGAAAATTTACATAAATATAAGTATTCAGAATAAGTAAAAACAACTACAAATCGATTTAGACAATTTTAAAAATAATTACATACGTATAACTATTTAGTCAAATTATTAGAGAAGATATAAGCAGTTGCAAATTACAGACTACTACAAGCAAGTAGATAGTTTCTGTAGAAAAAGTGAACCGCGTGGCGGAGTGGTTATTCTAACAAAAAAAGACGTCCTCTCTTTCTTTCTTTCTTTCTTTCTTTCTTTCTTCTTTCTTTTTTTCTAGTTTTTGTTTGTAATTTAAGCTTTGTTTTAATTTTAGATGGCTAGTTATTTAGCGTAGGTAGGGCATTAGTATAGTATGTTTTGTTTCTTTTAATTATTATTTTTTATTTTTTATGCCTTCTAGTAGGTAGTCATCTAGTATTATCTTTTCTTCTCTTTTCTTTTGATCGTATATTTAATTTAATTTAATTTAATTCAATTAATTTAATTTTGTTTACTTAGTTCTTAGTTCATATACTTATATATAGGCATATATTTTTGTTTTTCTTTTATGTTTTATACAAGGTTAAGTTTTAAAGCAGACGGGCGAGTCCCAAGTCTTGAACTTCGCCTTGAGATTGCCCAGTTTAATAATTAAAAATTATATTGTTAAATTTATATATATTTTTTTCTTTTTCTTATATTTTTTTAAAATTTTTTGTTGTAATTCTTGGGCAATAAAGACATTTATTATTATTATTATTATTATTATAAACGTGTATTATATAGTATGTTTCGCAATTTTGTGTGGAAGTACATGCGGAATTCTGTGTTTGTGAAATAATTTCCACTAAACTGTTAATTGTATGTACTTATAGATCCCCTTCAGGAAATATGTCAGTTTTTTTAAAAAACTTAGAAGAATTACTATCGACTTACTGTGTTTATAAAAATATTGTTATTACCGGAGATTTTAATGTAGACTTTTTGCATCCAAACAATTGTTTGAACAAGCTATCTCTTGTACTAACATCTTTTGATTTAAAAATAACTATTCATGACTATGCACGAGTGACAAAACATTCATCTTCCTGCATAGATAACATTATAACTAATTTAAATCCGATAGTTTATACTACTGATATTGAAGAACCATGCTTATCAGACCACAGGGCGGTAACCATAAAAATTAAAATAGACAACAGCTTCCACAAACCACTATCCAACGTGAGACTAAAGAAAATCTCTTCAACTCATTTACCTATCTTTATAAGAAATTTAACAAATGAAAAATGGGCGATCGTGGAGGATAAATCGGCGACCGTGGATGTTTTGGTTATTAGGTAATAAACATGTTTTCCAGAAGCCCTTAAAATTTCAAGAGTAACTCCGATTTTTAAAAGTGGTGAAGTAAATAATCCAGGAAATTACCGACCCATATCCATGGTCTCCATAATCAGTAAAATAATAAAAAGAATTTTCAAAGACCAGCTCATAAAATACTTATCGAAGGAGAAATTATTAAATTCAAACCAATTCGGTTTTTGTAAGAATTCAAATACCACAAAAGCAATGCTCTCAGTAGTCGAAAACATAGTTACGAATTTTGAAAATGGAAAAACGACAGCGGCCATTCTGTGCGATCTGACGAAAGCGTTTGATTGTGTTTCACACATATTATTAGAATTATTAATAATTAATAAATAATTAATAAAGTATTAATAGAAAAAATACAATTTTATGGAGTTCGTGGTTTACCTTTAAGTTTCATCAAAAGTTATCTCTCAAACAGGAAACAATTTGTAACTTACAATGGGAAGACGTCAATTGTAAGAACAGTTAAACATGGAGTTCCACAAGGCTCAGTTCTGGGTCCGTTGCTCTTTATAATTTATTTAAATGATCCTATTTGCGGATGATACAACTATTCTGTGCTCAGAGAGATCACGCGAAGACCTTGATAGCAAGATAACTTTTTTTTTTAGAAAAGAAAGCAGAAGAATGGTTTTCGATAACTAAATTGAAATTAAATGTAGAAAAAACACAAAAAATACAATTTTCAACAAACAAATCTAACATCACATCAAACTCCGCAAAATTATTAGGCTTCCATTTAGACGAATCTTTAAACTGGAAAACACATATTGAAAAGTTATATGCAAAGCTGGCTTCAAAAATTTTTCTACTAAGGAAACTACAACTTTGGTTGACTCCCGGACTGGTGAGATCTACCTACTTATCACTTTTCCATAGTTTATTATCATACGGAGTAATGTTATGGGGAAATTCCACACACGCCATAAAAGCCTTCAGATTACAAAAGAAAGCAATCAGAGTAATTATAAATGCTAATTATAACGAACACTAGCTGCATTCCTTTTGCCACAAATCTTACCTCAGATCACATAAACGTCATTTCCGTTTTGACGAACAAGTAAGTTTGGATGGATATTTCAGCCTACTGACTAATGAGAGTGCTCGAGTGGCAAGGTGGGCGGTGGAAATCTCACTTCAAACTTATTTGTTCGTGGTAACGGAAATGACGTTTATGTGATCTGAGGTGAGATTTGTGGTAAAAGGAAAGCACCTAATGTCAGAGACTTTTCAAAAATTTAGAAATTTTACCGTTACCATCACTATATATCTATCAAAATCTACTAGAAATACATAAAACAGCAAGAAGTCAACGTAAACATTCAGACGTTTATACACATGATACTAGACATGCCAATAACTTAATATTAAAAAACAGGCGTTTAACAAGTCGGCGAAATTCTCTACAATTGAATTTATACAATGTGTTAAATAGTAGTATTAAAAATTTAGATTATAGATCCTTTAAAACAAAAGTATACAGCTTTATGATAAACAAGTGCTTCTACTCTATCCAAGAATATTTAGATAATATTTATACCATATTAACGTGACACTCGAAATTAAAAAAAAGTATTGCGGAAATGTTTGCCTTGATACCGCCGGCTGTGATTGTTTTTTTTTGTTTTTGTTTTATTTTCCTTCTCTTTTGTTATTTGATTGTCTAATTTTATTGTAATTATAAACCGATTATGATGTAAACTGCTTACTGTTTTGTACATTGATATATTGACAGATTAATATCTTAACTACAAAATACATAACGTACCTGACCGACTACAAATGTACTTTTATATACATAATGTAGTGACAATAAAGTATAATATACTATATGATGGGCCAGTTGTATAAAACGAGTTAACCACTCGACCAAGTTAATCGTGTGGTTAAGTGATATCATTGGGGGAAAGTTTGAGTTTCCACTAATGATATTGCTTAATCACACAATTAACTTGATCGAGTGGTTAACTCGTTTTATACAACTGGCCCGATATCTTACAAAGTCAAAACGATATCATATGAGACAATGTAAAACAAATTCAAATTGATTTTATAAATGTAAATGTATAACGAAAAAGAACAGCATTTTGTATTTTATAATAACATAATAAATTGGCGAATAAATTAATGTTTTTTCACCCAAACCATGGTACTAGATACAAAGAGACGGACGGATTTTCGGAGTTTGTTCACACACTAAGGCATTCTGTGAATGTTAATTCTCTCCTTCGGACTCTCGGAGATGTTCACGACCATACGGCTACTCGCTGTATGATATCTATCGTAAAGCTCCGTTCCCTTTTATATCGTTTTCAACCGGAAATGCTGATTACAAAAAATCTTGCGTATGGAACACTCGCCCTATGAGTCCATTATGTTTCCTGGATGTTTGCATAAGCCGGTATCTTTGATGAGTCACCTCGGCGACTGTTTGATGTTGCTACATGCAGCTATCCTAATGTAGCCTCCGAATCCAGTTTTATTTTAAAGGTCAGCCCCTAACTCATGATAGCAAAGCCTTCGAAAAATCAAGTCGTTTGTTTACGTTATTTTTAGGTGGGTGAATTTTCCGACGGCGTTGTATCGAATTTAACTTACGTACCGAGCCTAATAATCCTCGAAATTTCCGATTGGACGAAAACAACGTTCTTCTTCTTTCAAGTGAGGTCCTGGAAGATTCTCTCTCCGTTTCTTCGAGGATACTTCCAGTTCCATTTACAGAAGGAAAACAATTTGAAACGATTTTCTTCGCACAAAAAAAAAAAACATCGAAAATCGGTGCCCTAAAACAAAAGAAAGTCGTTCATTTTACTTTTTATTCGAGAGAAGAAAAGAAAATCGTCTTTCTTCTTCTTTTGAACCAGAATCTGGTAGGCAGAGATGATCTGATTCTTCTAGTTTTTTCCAAAGCACTCCAACGTTATCTTTTAAGCAGTGGAATTCTTAAACAGATTGGAACACCTCTGGACGAAAACAAAGGAAAATATTAGGAGTTTGTTCATACACTAAGGCATTCTGTTAATGTTAATTTCGCCTTCGGACTCTCGGAGATGTTCACGACCATACGGCTACTCGCTGTATGATATCTATCGTAAAACTCCGCTCCCTTTTATATCGTTTTCGATCGGAAATTCCGATTACGAAAATCCTTGCGTGAGGAACACTCGTCCTATGAGTCCATCGTGTTTCCTGGATGTTTGCACATGCCGGTTTCTTTGATGAATCACCTAGGCGACTGTTTGATGTTACTATATGTAGCTATCCTAATATATTCTCCGAATGCAGTTTTCTTTTAAAGACCTAACTCATGATGGCAAAGCCTTTGAAAAGTCAAGTCGTTTGTTTACGTTATTTTCAGCTGGGTGAATTTTCCGACGTTGTATCGAATTTAACTTACGTACTGAGCTTAATGATTTATGAAATTGCCGATTTCTTACACTTGAAAACAATTAGATTTGAACATGTTCATGTCAGCATGCCATAAAATATGTGTGATTTCAGAAGTTAAATATGCACAAGCCCGGATATAATTATATTCTTTAAGAACTGAGGTTGGATTTTATGAGAGTATTACAACACAACGTTGCTTGAATTTATTTTTAAAGCAAAATATGTATGTTTTTTTTTTCGATGTGACATTTACGATAATATAACATCGATTTTTCCGTTACAATTCTTTTTTGGACATACCTAACTGAATTAGAAACTTTTTACACGAAGTTTCGATCTTTTTAGATCTCGCCCCGACGACATAGTTAAGAAGTAACATGGACGGGGAACGGTTGTTGGAGGCTTTTTGTTAGTGCCACTCGTTTTATTCTCTCTCGGTTTTAAGAATTGTTATGACATTCCTTTCTAAATTAACAATTAAAATGCTGATTAAAATGGTGTTGAAAAAAGAATGTAAAATTTCATTGAAACAGAAGTTGTTTTAGCAAAATTAAAGTAATTTTGCAATGCAAATGTCCTTTAATTTTGTTAATATTTACTTTCGGTTGCGAAATGTTTCTTGTTAAAAAAATTGATAGGTAAACATATAATAATTTAATATCAATCCGCTGAATATCAGTTACTAATTAATTCTTAGAAAAATATAGATGAAATATCGAAAACTTTATGAGACAATAGTATTGGAATTGCGACGTTGTAATTGACGCGCTCCGCTCGGCGCTGGCGCTGCTGCGTTTTTTCTGCAGATCTTAATTAAACGGACCTCCATTAATTAAATTCCATTGTTTGCGCCAGCACCAAATTCACGGCAGAAGTAACAAGGCAAGCCCAGAAATTGAAAATTTAAAGAAACTCAGATTATGATACATTTACGCTTTAGTGAACGATACTGTAATAAATAAACATTTTTTTATAAACAAATATTTTTTAAGCTTCCTGTTTTCCATAATGATCATGAACCATTGAATTCATTTCGGTTATTTTTTTTTACAAATTTTGCTTACTTAACTGTACATACCGGTTGTTTCATTGAAACTCGGAAAACGACAGAGATTGGATAGGTTATATCATAAAATAAAAGATATAAAACGCACAAGGTTACCATTTATTTATTTGAAATATTTTTTCTGTTTTATGAAATGCAGAATTAATTTATCAGCTTCGATCGAAATATAATGCTGTCGACGGGCCTTACGATAAGTAATTGAAAGCTTCTTATCTGATCAATAAGGAGCTTCAGTTTGGTAACTTTGTTTATGGAATGTGGGCCGTATTGCGTGAGATACCATCGCTTGTTGTGGTAAATTGATTTTGATAGGCCGGCTTTAGTTATGAGACCCGAGCTACGGTCGTGATCAATAAAACTAAGGAAGTTTGGGAATGGCGATTACAAGTTATATTTAATTTTCGCCACATTTACGGGATATACTGAGTTTCGTTGTATTAGGTGCTCGTTTTGTCAACTTTGTCCGCAAAATGAATTAACAAACTCGGTAATGTTGTCAGTTCCATTCCCGGGTGTAAATTTAATTGTTATCTTATTGATTCGAATTGGATATGATGTTTTTGATCAAAGTAATTATGTACTCAGCTACGCACGTATTCCACGTCTTCTTTTAAACGAGGAGGAAATCTAAGGAAATCTAATTCTTTCTCTGTTTCTTTCAGGGACTTCCAATTTTATCTACGGAAGGGAAAACTTATGAAACGATTTTCCTCGTATGTAAAAAGAAGTCTCTCACTTGAAACAAAAGGAAGAAAAAAGAAAATCGTCTTTCTTCTTCTTTTAAACCAAGTTCTGGAAGACAGAGATGATCTGATTGTTAGAGTAACTTTCAAAGCCTTCCATAGTCGACTTTTAAACAAGAAAATTCTTAAACAATTTTCATTACTTAAAGAAATTGATAGTCTGGAGAAAACAAAGAAAAATATTTTTCCTTTTCTTTTAGACGAGGTCCTGGAAGATATCGACTCTTTCTCTGTTTCTTTCAAAGACATCGAATTTTATTTACAGAAAGGAACCTATTGTAACTATTTTCTTTATATAAAAAATGGAAACTCGTTTCTCAAAAGCAAAAGAAAGTTGTTCATTTTCTTTTTTTAATCGAAAGTAGAAAGGAAAATCGTCTTCCTTCTTCTTTTAAACCAGAATCTGGTAGAGAGAGATGATCTGATTCTTCTAGTCCTTTCCAAAGCACTCGAAGGTTATCTTTCAAGCACTGGAATTCTTAAATAGATAGGAGAGTCTTTGGACGAAAACAATGGAAAATATTCTTCTTCTTCTTTCAAATGAGGTCCTGGAAGATTCTTTCTCCGTTTCTTCGGGGAGACTTCCAATTTCATCTACAGCAGGAAAACGATTTGAAAACGTTTTGAAGCGATTTTCTTTGCAAAAAAAAACATCGAAAATCGATGCTCTAAAACAAAAGAAATTCTTCATTTTCCTTTTTTTAATCGAGAAAAGAAAAGAAAATCGTCTTCTTTTAAACCAAAGTTTGGTAGACAGAGATGACCTGATTCTTCTAGTCCTTTCCAAAGCACTCCAACGTTACCCTTTAAGCAGTGAAATTCTTAAACAGATGGAAGAGTCTTTGGATGAAAACAAAGGAAATTCATAGTTCTTCTTCTTTTAAATGGGATCCTGAAAGGTTCTTCCTCCGTTTCTTTCAGAGACTGCCAATTTCACTTACAAAAGGAAACCTATTTCGTGAGATGTCACGGCCCAGCTAAGAAGGAAAACAATTCGAAAACGTTTTGACACGATTTTCTTCGCATAAAAAAATCAAAAGTCGTTGCTCGAAAACAAAATAAAGTCGTTCATTTTCTTTTAATCGTTCCTTCCTTTTCGAAGGTTGCAACTTCGTTCTTCGAATAAAGGAATTTTTAAACAGTTTTATTTCTTACGTAAAAAAATTATAGTCGTTTTACTAAGACAAAAGATAATCGATTTTCTTCTTCTTTTTAAGAACAGAGAACCCTGATTTTTTTATTTCTCTTACAAAGGCTTCTAATTTCGTATGCAGAAGAAAGAATTTCTAAAATGTCTTTTTCCATACACATAAATAGTCCGAAAATCGTGATCGAAAACGAAAGTTGTTCGTTTTCTAAAGTCGTTGCTATAGAAAACAAAAGAACTAAAGGACTAAAACAACAGACAATCGGTTTTCTTCTTCTCTTTAAGGACAGAGAAATTGTATTTTTCTATTTCTCTTTCAAAGGCTTCCAATTTCGTCTGCAAAAGTGAGAATTTCTAGAATGACTTTTGTCATACCTACAGGTAAATAATCCGAAAGTCGTAATCGAAACCGAAACAAAGCTGTTCGTTTTCTAAAGTCGTTGCTAGAGAACAAAAGATAATAGTTTTTTTTTTCCTTTTAAACGTTGTTGAAAAATAGAGAAATCTAAATTGTTACAAATTTCTTCCCGTCTTTCAATTTTGTCTGTAGAAAAGGTAGTGTATGAAGCAATTCTCTGGGCATAAAAAATAAAAGTCGTCGCTAGAAAACAAAAAAAAAGTCGTCTTCCTTTTCCTTTTAAACGAGTTTCCGGAAAACAGAGAAGTCTGATTCTTTCTGCGTCTCTTTCAGAGACTCACAATCAAGTCTACAGCAGACAGAATTCCTGAAACTATTTTCTTTTGACAAATAATCAAAAGTCGCTTCTCCAAAACAAGACTTATCCGCTCGTCTTACAGGATGTCTTAGAAAAAAGGAAAATCGCATACATTCTCAGTATCTCTCAGAGACGCTCTTAAGAAGAGAATTACTTAAACAATTTTCTTTGCATGAAATGTTGAAAGTCTCTGGTTGAAAACGAAATGTTCTTCTTCTGTTTTTAACTTTTTTCGAGGACTTTCCATATATTTCCTAAAAATTAGGAAATACCACTACCAATGGATATTAACATGGAAGCCCTCGAAAAATGTTATGCTACCAATCATTTCACTTACAGAAAATCCCATGAATGAATCGTAAAATGGAACAGATTTATTTTCTGGTGATTGATTTGAATCAGGTCATAAATATTGAATGAGTTCTGGTGTCAAATGTCATCACTTCATATGTATTGATTTATAAAGGGTGTTTTTTTAGAGGTGTAGAACTTTAAAATGAAATAAAACACATAAATATCATGGTAATGGGCATGATATTGGCTTTATTGGAAAGATAATTTTATGCCATTAGTGTTTAAATATGATTTCGGGCATATGGGCGCCGCGGCTGGCACGAATGAAGCGCAATCTGGAAGACCAATTCTCTACCACTTTTCGCCCAATTGGGACCGTATATCGGCAATAACGTGGTGAATGCTGGCTTCCAAGTGGTCCAACGGATTATCGGCGTAGGCTAGCGACTTCACGTATCCCCACAGAAAATAATCCACAGGTGTGATATCACACGATCGTAGGGAGCAATTAACAGGTCTATTACGCCAAATTATGCGCGCGAAAGAATCAGTGTATTGCAGATTGCGCTTCATTCTTGCCAGCCACGGCGCCCATATGAACAAAATCATATTTAAACACTAATGGCATAAAATTATCTTTCCAATAAAGCCAATACCATGCCCATTACCATGTCTTTTATGTGTTTTATTTCATTTTAAAGTTCTATACCTCTAAAAAAAATACCCGATACACTGAATGCTCCTAAAATATCCGGTGAAATGTTAAGTTCCAATTAAATGATTATCATGAAAATTGTGTCCTTCCTCAGTATAAATAAGGATGACATTTGTGACACTATTTACTCCGCAGATATTTAGACTGGAAACCAGAGAATCATATTTTTATTCTAATAAAATACGTTTTAAACTCGAAGTTCATTTTTCATAAGCATTAATAATAGGAATAAAAATTAGTGTTTTATTTAGGTAACAACTGTAATTACGATTAAGTGCAACACATACAATTTTGTTACAAAAATTGGTTAATAGCACAGACCACGCTATATAATTATTATCGTCGAATGCACATGAAATTCACGTTATGTATTAAATATGCATATGTAATTTTTCCGTCATGCACTTACTAATATTGGCACTCAAGCAGAAATCAATTACTAATAATTGAGAAATAATTGGTATATTAAAAATTATTTGGTAGATGGGTGGTCATTAACATGTACGCTAGTGTCAAAAAAATGGTACAAATAAAAGTCATTCGAACCGTGTCCCTAATGCCGCATCCAGACGACATGGCCAACGTCAGCCAACGTTGGTGAATGCATTGGCAACAAAATTTTTAATCAACGTTGGGCAAGTTTACCATTTGCACATTGCCTATCCACATGATTGGATTTGCTTGTCAAACTTCAAAGATAAAAAAGTTCGGCCAATGTATAGCGAATAGCTACCAACATTTGTCAAATTAAAAAGATATGGAGAACGAAGAATATGGATACGGTTGTTGCAAGTGCTTGTGTAGTTCTTTCGGATCCCAAATGACTGGGTATTTTTCATAAAGCTGAGGATTTTCAAAATTAACGGGTTACTGCATTGGGTCTCTGATGACATTTTTCTGGTCAAATTTAAAAAACAGTAAACCGAAAGCAGACTCACTTTTCCACCAAGTTAGTACAACTCAACGCGCATAATATACAAAAATAAATAATATTCGAGAAATATCGTGTGCAAATTGTTCAAGTCGTCTGGACGTAAAAACAAACGTGATGGCATATGAAGGCCAACGTTGGTTAAACTCTTTGATGTGTGTCGACAAAACCGCCCTCATAGCGAATGCATTCCAATGCCAACATTGGCGACTGGTTGGCGTTCATTGGCCATGTGTATTTCGTCCACACGGCGTGGAAAACTACCCAATAGCCAACACTGGCTGACGTTGGCCATGTCGTCTGGATGGGGCTTAATTCTTCTTTTGCCGAATCTTGTTCTTCGGTCCAGAAGAAGTATTTTTTAATTGTTGTGTCTACTTGCTGTTACTATTCTTCTTATAAAGTTATGGAAACAGTAGGTACAACTGGTATAACAAAACTTGGCTAATGTAAAATATAAAGTATTTATTTATTTACGTAGGAAGCAAAAATTAAGCATCAAGTTGGAGTGGCGTTTTATTGACGACTAATCTTTAGGCAAAACAAAGGTGTATCATTTATTTATTTACTTTATTCAAAATAGACAATATTTTCGAATAAATATCGACTCGTTCATTAACTTGATTGAAACTAATTGATTTATTTTAATATAAACGAACTGATCCATGATAGGAATTTTCGTGCTATTATTAAGTAACTATTATGTTTGGCTAAAACAATGAGTAGATTACAACACAAATTTCTAATTAATTAGATGAATCTCATTCGATAAATTTTAGTTGTTCGTGAAAGTGTATAAAAGCGGTCGAAAACCCGGTGAATTTTATAAGACTGAAAACAGTATCAGGGTCGCTACGTTATAATCGAGACGAGGCCGTGTTTTTCCATCAATTCTTAATTAAAAGGGCCTAAATTAATTAAGTTCCATTGTTTGCGGGCAAAACCAAATTGGCGGCTGGGCTAACAAGACAAGGCCCGAAATCGGAACTTAAAAGATCTTTAAACCTTAGAAATTCGTATTTTCAAATCAATTATATACCCATAATTAATCTTAAATTACAGTTCGTCGAATGAAGTTTGAAAATATTTTGATTATTACACAATTACATATTGTAGATTAGATTAGATTTGAAGACATTTCAAGTTATGTTTTCATACGTTCTCAAAGTACACAGATTCTGAAATAAATTGAAAAGAATTTGTTGTGCTTTTTCAAGAGAAGGAAAATTACTACAAATTTATAATCTTTAAATGATCTTTAGTTGAATCTACTTTCTCTAGAATGCGGATTAAGTAAACTTTCCGGAAGTTGCGTTGAAAATATCAAGTGATAATCATTAACCCCTGAATTACAGAAATTTCAGACAATTACATGGAGCACACAGTGTAAATGTAAGCGGCCGTTCACTTACATAAGAGGCAGATAACAAAGAAATCCTGACACTTTGAGTTTTCCCGGGAGCTGGCTTAATGATGTCATTAAAACGATAAAGTCGCAAGTTACATTGCAAGGAATTAAAACAGACTTACTGTTTCTTCATAAAACGTTGAAAATTTCAGAGCATGATATGAAGCTCATATTTTATTTGCAAAGTTGATGATGTCAGAAAATAAAAATGAATTTTTTAGAATTATTTCCTAATTCTGGGTAAACTTTAAAAAACTTGATGACTGAGCAGGCTTGAAGCAATATCTACAGGCTGACTGTTAATTGAACTCCCTTATGCAATAAGGAACCAAACACCAGCTATGTAGTTTTGAGTAATAATTTTCGAAAGAAACGTGTATTTATATAAATTATGACGAGTGCAGCTAATAAACAAATTTAATTTTTCTAGGACCACTTATACCAAGGCAAGTTAATTTTGACTATCGGTTTTTTTATGTAAGAAATAAACGTAGTACAACGCATTTCCATGTACTGATTGGTCAAAAATATTTCACTTAACAATTGTCGTTATATAACGATGTCGTTATGAGTTACAAAATAAAGGGGTAAATCTAATTTTTGTTTAACCTCAGAATTTAAACATAGGAATATTTTATAAAACTATATATAATCATTATGTGGGGGGTGTTAACAACGATCTGATAATTTTTTTACATGACATGTAATGGGTTTCTTAATTACAACGCTCGTTTACCTTCAACTCATTTAATTGCTGCTTTTTACAAAGTTGGAAAAAAGTGAATTTAGTTTCATTTTTAACTAAATAGTATCAAATCACTTTTTTTAAACAAAAAAAAATTGGTACTGCAGTATATTTTGTAAAATGTTATATTTTCTAATTATCATGGATTAAGTTATTTCGGTTTTTAAGAACAGAGTGAGTAATACCCCGTTCACAATCACTTAACGTAACGTAAATTAATCATTTGAATGCACTGTTTGTTAATGTAAACCAAGTAATTCTAAATTTAAATGGTTTACTGTTCATAATTAAACACATTAATTAGTTTCACTTTAGAATTTTAAGTATTGACATTAAAAAAAAAACTTCAAGCCTGTGTAACAAAGGAAGCTTCCAGTGCAGAACTTTCGAGATTGAACTTGCATAAAACGATTCATCAGGGTTCCGCGAAAAACAGAAATAAATATAGAAAGGCAACGTTGACGTTACCATATAAACGCAATGCCTCAACAATCTGTCAATGAATCATATATCGCGACCCGCACTAACTAAAAATAGTTCTTCCCCCACGTCTATGGTTTTTCCTTTGGGATTTTTTAGAGTTTTTAAGAAACATAATGCGTGATGATCGGTTATAATTTCTACAGGCTTTCCGTAAATTAAATGTCGAAGTGTTTTAAGACTCCAAATAATGGCTAATCCCTCGAGATTTAATACTGAGTAATTTTTTTCTGCTTTTGTTAATGTTCGAGAGATATAGGCAATAGGGTGTAATTCTTCGTTAAAATTTTGTAATAAAACAGCTCCAATTCCTTTAGATGAAGCATCTACTCTGAGTAGAGGAGAGGGGTACCGCCAATCGTCCTCTGTCCTCCCAACCTGGGCCGTCCGGTTTGCAAGGGGTGCCTTGGGTGATGGGGTCGCGGCAGGTAACCCAGGATGGTAACGCGCTGCGGGTTACCGTGGACAATTTAGGGGCACCCCCTAATGGCCGCTTTCCGCCGTCCTGGTCTGAACAGCCGGTGGGGACCGGTCCTGACCTGGTGGACGAGGTTTTGGCGGGTATGGACGACACCTTTTTGCAACTAGACGATGTGCCTCTGATGGAGGAGACAGATGCTCTTTTGCGCGAGCTCGGTGACGTGTAAACTGCAATGTAGGTTTAATATAGTTTTTAGTGAGACATAGTGTATATATAGTTTAGTGCTTTCTATAAACTATTTACAAGAACTATTTTTAGTTAGTGCGGGTCGCGATATATGATTCATTGACAGATTGTTGAGGCATTGCGCTTATATGGTAACGTCAACGTTGCCTTTCTATATTTATTTCAGTTTTTCGCGGAACCCTGATGAATCGTTTTATGCAAGTTCAATCTCGAAAGTTCTGCACTCGAAGTTTCCTTTGTTGCACCTGTATTTAGTGATTAATTTTGTTACGTTAAGTCATTGTGAACGGGCTTTTAGGAGTGAATCATTTAACTACATTAGCTTTGTTCCTATATAGTTCCGGACTAGTATTGGAGCTGTCAAATATATTCGTCCGTCGAATTAATCACCGCTTTCAAGAGCTGCGTTAAATGTGAAACTTTGATTGGTGTATGCTTCTGACAGTTTCGGACTAGTCACAGGCTGCTGTAGGAACAGGTGTATTGTAAAGAATAAATTCTTTAGTAAGGTTACTGCGTTGTATCGTACTATACAGACATGATGTCCAATAAAGAGACAAGTTTGTATCTACTCGGAAATACATATAAACGTTTAGACTTCAGTTCCAAGGAATATTTGATGTAACGTAAAAATCCCAAGGGTGCTTTATGCTTTTCTCATCGTTTGCGAAACTATATCATCTAGTTATTAGATTTCGTCCAGTATATCATTACTCTAATGCAGTTCCGGTGCGATTACAAACTCAAATTGTAATCGGAGTAGGTATTTACCCCATATGAGCAACTGGTACGTAGGGGTAATTAACGTGATGTACGATCCGCTTCGCTGGCTATTACTTCTAGTATTAACCACGGCAAAGTACTGTGATATTTCAGCCCGACCGGCAGCCACAATTTACCCCCAGCTTCGCGTAATTTCAACCCCACATCTCACGACCACCTTGGCAGTTTTCTTATATAAAATTCGCGCAAAAATTGCATGTTATACGGGGTCAATAAAAAACAACGGAGTTGTGAAGAGGAAACAACATCTCGTCGTTTATTCACTTTTTATGCGAGTTATCTAATGCGACGGGCGGATAAATGGAGTTTATAAAAAACTTGCATTGCTTCCTTCCATCATGCTCCTCAACAAAAGCATTGTGTTTCTCGGCGAAGACGGTGGTGCTGCTTCACGTTCGTTTTTATGGTTTGACGACGTTATATAAATTTTATTTACTTGAAGTAGAACAGCAGGACTCTGCCGGTTAAGTGAATTAAAATATTTTAAATTACTTAATATTTTTAATGCAATACGAAAGTCTTTAGTTATAACAATTCGCATTCCTTGCAGGAGGATTACATCATCAGGGATACATCAATTATACAGTTTTATTATATGAACTATGCAGGGTGACTATTAATTAACCCGACAAAATGAAACCCGATAAGAAGCGATGTCCGAGAGTCTACTTTAGTTTTCGAGAAATAATTAATCAAAAATTAGCCCCAAAAACGACTATGCGCCTCTGGTTAAAAAAATAGAGCAGATGAACGTAATAATTGCCCTAATAAAAGTTCTATGGTAAGCACGGCGGCGTAGCATCGATCGTGAACTTATCCTTTAAGTGGAATTTCACATCAACTCCGTTTTTAGGTGAACGCTCGATGCCGTGAAATACCAACTACAAAATATTTACTAGAGAAATGATTATTTCATGCAAAGGATCACAACGGCCCCAATTTTAACACATGCTTTGACAAATAAATCACTAAAACGAAAAACAATCTAAATCTCCGTGTTAAGAATTCCTAGTATTTTTCTTTCATTTGAATTTAAATTGTGTCGTAAATAAAGTTAATTTCCACAAGAAGCGTGTCCTTCATGACCAGAATTTAAAACAACATAATCAGTAAACCCATTCGTAATCTGTTTAGATTGTTAATTATTTTGTGTGTGACGAATTTTTAACACAAATCTACTAAAAGTTTAACAAATTCAAGACGCATTTCCAACTTCATATCCTGTGTTTTTCTAAAGTATCCGGCATTTCTTTCGGCATTTCTTCAGATGTATATGTCGTCTCTTCGTATGTCTTCATGCCGTATCTTATGGAATCTAGTTGTTTCTGGTTCCAGTTCTCCTCAGCTCCTCTTTACACTTAGCGTTCATGATTCCCTTCAGAATCTGCTTAACACTGGTCCACGCGTCCTCGCTCTTCAGTATGACCCTAGCAATATTGTCTTTACTAATTCTTTTGCCGCACTCTGCGTTTGCCTGACGTATTAAGTATAGTTCAGATGCATCCGGATACGCAAAATATTTATTGCGGATCGTTTATGATTGGTTGGTTATATTTGAAAAAGTTTTAGTGGGAACGACATCTACCAAGTTTTAACAATTTTGCGGCGACGGAAAAAGTTGAATGGAATTCAAGTTTTCCGCATTTTTGTAGTTGCATCTCATTTTATTTTATTGCTATTGCTCTCTTACTCACTCTTAAAGTTTATCTGGTGCAGGTTATGTTAAAGAATAAAAAATGTGTTCAAAAGCAGAAAGTTAACTTCAGCAAGTGATTTCATGTTATGGTAGTCTTTGTTTAAAAATATTCTTGACCCAAGCACTTCTTTTCTTTCTACGCATTTCAGAGCATAATTTGTACCGTAATAAAATATTTAATCCATATTAAACCTATAAATAATATGAAATAACGTTAAATTCTTAACTGATTTCCATTTTATTTGTTAAGATATAACAATTGTTTCGGTACACTGTGCCTTCTTCAGATGTTGAGCACTTAATACTAATACAATATTGGTTTACAGTGAATTTATATCTACGATAGTTCTTCTTAACTTTAAGCTAAATAATTTATTCCGGACACGTTCGAAACCTATTTTCTGTGAAATGATTCAGCAACGGTGAATTATTTAAATCTATAAAATAGGTAAACAACCACGTACAACAAAACGACACATAAGCCAACATAAAATTTCTAGTTGTAAACATAAAAATACAAACATTCGCATTTGCAGACTATTCCTTGTGTAGTGTTGTAAATTGACCGGTAAATTATATAATTTACTTAATTTGCCGGATTTTTAACCTGTTAATTAAACGGTATAAATAAAGGAAATAACAAACTGAAATAAAACTGGCTTTATTGTATTGCTTTTGACTTATCCTTTTTGGAAAAGACCAAACTCAAACTACCTCACAATCTTGATTTTATGAGGAAATAGAATTGTTGTTAACCTTAATCATCAAAAATTAATACTAATATTAATAAAGTTTGGAAATATTTCCAAACTATTGGCGGCAAATTCAAAATAAATAACCACACGGTAAATAACTTAATTTACTGGGATAATATTAACCGGATAATTAATCAGTTAATAACCGGTTTATAATCCAATTTACAACACTATCCTTGTGAACGAGCAAAATTTAACAAACGAAAATGTTAAATGCCTTTTGCGTATACGGATAAAAAGAACGCAGTGTCTGAACTAAGCTTTAGATCATCCCACTTCGGACACTAGAAGATTGCATGTCCCTGGGTATCCTCTTCCTTCTGCGCAGAACCAGCACTGCGCAGCTTCAGATTTCTTTATCTCCTGTAGGTATGTTCCAAATACGCCATGCCCTGTTAGGGCCTAGGTCATGTAATAATCCCATACCTTGGCCCAGTCATTGTAGGTGTCCCATCTAGTCTGCCATTTATGGATGAGCTCCTTCCGAGCCTCCGCTTTAAAGTGATGTCCTTGTTTATGAATGTTAATTCTTTCCTCTACCTTCAATTTGATGGGAGGTGTTTCAGCAATTGCTAGGATTGGTTCCCTAGGAACCGTGTGATACGCGGAGGTGATCCTGATGGCAACTAGCCTGTTTAGCTTTTCGAGCATGCTCTCATGGTATATTTGATAGCCTGTGCCCATATCGGGGCTGCGTAGAGCAGGATCGAGGAGATTACCGTTGCCAGTACTCTTCTTTTCTTGGGTCTTGGGCCTTCCATGTTTGGCATAAGTCTTGCCATAGCCGTATATGTCTTATGCGCCTTCTCGCATGTTTTTTTTAACATGCGTGGTCATCCTCAGACGTGGTCATACTCCAAGCTATTTTATCTCTGGTTGACTGGTGACGCTAGTGTCTTTCAGGTTCAGGGTCAGGTGTCGAAGCCAGCTAAAATGATCATTTCCATTTTCTTTGTTGCAAGCTTTAGGCCCATCCGGTCCAGAAGTTCTGTCACCGCAAAAATGTTAAAAGAGAAAAATACTCCTGAATTAAATTACTGATTTACCGGATGACAAGTGGCGTTGTCTTTAAACAACGGTTCTCCCGAGTTAGCACAATGGAGAAGGGGGTGGGTATTTATTAAGGGCGCCAGGGAGTATCTACCCCCGTTGCAAGAACTCCACATATAAGGCTCCCTCCCTAAGCCTAAATGCGTTCGCCTTAGAAAGACCAATAATTCCAGGAGATTTAAATTCACTGGTACGCTCAGCGCAGGTTCGACACAATAAAACATTCACTGTGGTACAAAATTTATTGTAACACACAATATAAATAAATCCTAAAATAAGTAAACTGTTACTCGGTAACTTAGCCGACAACAAACACTCAAAGTTAATATGTACCGATAATCAGATCTGATTTTATATAAGTCAATATGTACCGATAATCAGATCTGATTTTATATAAGTCAAGATAACACTCTACGATATTGCAATTGACTACTTAATTATCTACGGTGAACGTAGCGCAACATGTAGTCCGCAATTTTGATTCGCAATTTAATTATGTATGAACAACAACTAAAATCTAAACTGATCGGTCCGTAAACGTCAGATTGAATTAAGTTGGAAACCTAACTTTTATTTGACAGCTTGCCCAGTCCGAGGTCAGTGTCGACGTTGCCAACCGAAACGCGGTGGTCGCTGGGTGATTGCAACGCCCTCTGTTGATCGCGGATAGCGACGACAATCTGGATCAATATGCTTTGGGCTGGTCAGGTTCCCACGATCGGGTTACGGTACACTCATAGGGCAGAAGCGCCTCCGGAGAAATAGGCCGAAAGCCTAGTATAATAGCCGGCGACAGAAAATTACGCCCAAATAGGAAAAGCCTGAATGTAAATTGAAAAAGGTTTCGTTAGCAGCCATTTTGATACACCCGCCATTGCACTTTTACATTACTTACGTTCCCGGGCTTCGAATTGGAGTCAAACTGACCTCCAAATATGTTCGAAGGTATTACGTGATTTTCCGGCACAGCCGCGATTGAGTTATTCCTCACAGAGAGCGAAAACTACGATAATTTCACAATACACGCAAGTTACGTCCGACTTCTAACACACTTCGAACAAGAAAGGCCTTCATCAAGGCGAGTTTGTAGTAGGTGGAGGTTGCTAGGATACCAAACGGAAAAACCAGTCACGTGGGGTTTCACACGAATAAACGTGGAGTCGTAAATAGGAGGGATGTAGGGTTACCAACTGTGTTAAAACGCAGCTGAATGATATTATATCGCCTCGATATTTTAGCGCGAGATTTGAATGTAACAGTCCTTCCACTCTAGCAACGGCCTACAGGGCTCTCTGTTCTAGTAGGCCAGGTGTCTTTGCATTCACGACCACCACGAGGTCATCTGCGTAAGCGACCAGGGTGATGCCGCGACCAATATCCAGGATTTCATTATAGAGTACGTTCCAAGGCGTTGAACCAGGGACTGATCCCTGCGGGACACCACATGTTGTTTTCTTGCATATGCCTTTTTGTGTGATGATGATGGCCCTCTCCGATAGGTATGACTACTGTATCATTTTAACAATGTATACCTGCACAAAGCTTCCACAATTCCTTCCAAGGTGCCGTGATGAAGGCGTTTTGTACGTGTCGGGCTATCATCAGACAGTGGTGCCTTTTGTTCGTTGCGAGCCTCTCTATCCCACCGACAAGCACAGAGATTTCTTGAAGGGCATTTAGAGCGCTCTAAACCCATGCTGGTGTGTATGGAGAACGCTCTTCCGTTCCAGGTCTTCGAGTAGTCTTGTCTTCATCAACGTCCCCAGAAGCTTTCCAAGCACATCTATCGAACATATCGGTCTGTAGGTAGCGTCCTCGTTATCTGCTTTTTTTTGCTTCTCTATCAGAACAGTGCTAGCTGCCTTCCACTTTTCCGGGAAGTTTCCATCCACAAGGCATTTGTTCATTACCTCTAGGAATACCACTGGCTGCCTAGATGCAGCTACCTTCACCACTTCAGGTGGTATTTGGTCCGGCCCAGGAGTTTTCTTTCTGCTGATCTTCCTGACGACCCTGATAATTTCCACAATGGTGAAGAGCTTCGGTTCGCATCTGAATGCTTTCCTTTCCTATGCTGCAGTTTCCCCACTCGGAAACAATTTCTCTAGTTGCCTTCATCTCCATTCATTGGCAATCTCGGCTTCAGATTTAACTTTTTTTTTTTACAATTTGATAAGCTTTGCCCAAGATATCCACGTCTAGTTCCAAAAGAAGATTATCCCAGCATTTTGATTTTCGGATCTTTATTTCTCTTTTCAGCTGCGTTTTGACTGTTCTGTATGCGGCCCAGGTATGTTCCATTTCAGTATTGTTTTGGTTTTTATTCAGCCTTACCACCTTTCTTCTATTCCTTATGCAGGCCTTGCGTAGTTCCGCGATGGTTTCTGTCCACCAAAAAGCCGGCTTTTGTTTATAGGTTTTCCTCTTCTTTGCGAGCTGGAATTTATCAAGATATGTTACGTCAGTTTTAGCTGATGCTTATTTACTAGAGGCAAAATACTTTATGTAAATAACTCATGTTGATTTTTGGTTTACTATTATATTTTGATTTATATTAGTATTTACTTACTAATGGCAACATTTTTTTGGGATGCTTAGGGAGTCTTTCTTATGGAGTACATGCCAAGGGGCACTAACATAAAAGGAGATTCCTTTGGAAACATAATTCAAAATTTAAAAACTGCTCTGGAGGGTTGATAAGGTATACAAAGTTCATCAGGTAATCAATGACTGTGAGTTTATAGAGTTAAGATATCAATCTTACAGTCTTGCGTTTTGCATCTGATGAAGCACTTAAAGAAGCTGTTGAACAATATTTTGCAGAGTTTCCGAAGGAATTTTTTTTCTGAGGGCATGTCCATTGGAAAAAAGATGGAATAAGTGTATAAGTATTGAAGGCTACTTAGAAAAATAAGAAGAATAGGTTACTTAGAAAAATAAAGGGTAGATAACATAAGATACGCTCTTGTATTAGTATGAGCTTTAAAGGAATTTTATTTATTAATACAATAATAGTTAATAAAGTAAATGCAAATATTTCTCTGAGGTCTATAAATTTTGTAACTGGAGTTTAATTGCTAATAAAACGTATCTATAAGAAGCTATGCTTTCTTCTATTCCTTATGCAGGCTTTGCGTAGTTCCGCGATGGTTTCTGTCCACCAAAAAGCCGGCTTTTGTTTATAGGTTTTCCTCTTCTTTGGTAGGTATTTGTTGCAAAGTTCCTTCAAGTTTTAAAGAATTCCCTTAGGTGTATTAATCTCATCCTTGCGTCTTTTGCTGAAATCTTTAGCTATTTGCTCCAATGCCTCTTCGTTTACCCGCCAACCACTAGCTGTCTCTGGTTTCCATGATTTGTTTTCGTTTTTGCTTTGTTTGTCCAATACCCATTCACATAAGTAATATAATTCTGTGGTATTAAGGTTTTCTACGTCCTCAGCGACATGCCAGTTCTTTATTTCAATGTCTATTTTCTGTTTTGCCAAAGTAATATTTATGATTGAGTGACCTCTCGAGTTCGCCTCATTCGCCTCTACTCACTCCTCAAGAATGCCACACACGCCGCGTAACCCGAGGCATGCTGTCTGTATGCAGTTTAACACGTCTGCTATGGAGGGTCAAGTTTTACAAGCTTTATTCTGTGTAAATATCGTAAGACGTTCATGAGATACGTTTGCTGTGAATTTGGCGTTTTAGTCTAAACATACCTACTTTCTTGGGTAGACTTATAATTAATTAATAACAAACTGTTCCACAGATTTTTTAATACATTTTCTCGTAATCTGTGACATGCATTCACGTATGCGATTTGACCAAAAATTGTACGCATAATACTAGCGACGTTTAAAACAACTGTATCCTAATATTCTTACTATCTTCATGCGATAAAGAGACGAAAGATTTTAGTATCAGCTGCCTGTCGAGCCGCGCGACGTTTAACACAACCATATCTTATAGTATATTACATAACGAGAGTTGTAAATAGCATATTATGCACGGTGGAAAAGTAATGCAAGTAATTCCGCAAGTGCGTAATTGCTTTACAACTCGAGTTTTGTATTACACTTTATCTACGACCACAAAAATTACCTTATTATTAAAAAAAAAGTTCAAAATAATCAGCAATGACACTTAATTTATGTGTTGTACGTAATTTGTTATTTGCAGTAGTGGTCGCAGATAAGTAGTTTTATTGTCTCCGTGCAATAACGAGACGAAAGATTTTACTATCAGCTGTCTGTCGGGTCGTGAATTGACCCCTGCGATCACCAGTTTTAAATCCTTGCAATTTTTTTTTGTGGACGAAGTAGCTGGTACATTCCGCTCTAGTAAATAATTCGCACGAATTAACAAACAATTTATTATTTACACAATTATTATTAGCGAGTTTGTTACCCTTATTTCAGACGCAATTCTAGTTATTTTAGAAATTACTAATAATTACATCGCGTAACTTCCGTTCCCAGCTGTTAAACATGCAACAAAACGAAATTGGGGTATGTGTCAAAATCGCATTGTATGCAGGCAAAAAACCAATAAAATAATAAACATAAAACTTTATAGTCCTATTATACCGCTGCGTTTATAAAGCAGTTGATTTTAGGGTAACTTTTTTAATTAATTATAAATTATTAAAAGCAATTCTTGAACTTTTTTTTCGTAATCTGTTACATCGATTCTCGTATGCGTTTTTTTATCATACAATTATCATTCAACTTGTACACATATGCGTTACATAAATGTATCAATAAGGAGGATTGCTTATAATTTTTAGGTCATCTTTATTTTTACGAAATGAAAACGATTTTTATTTATCGAAAAGGCAAAAGTTTTATATTACATAAGCCAATTATGTCAAGAAAAATTAAGGTGATCAACAAAGAAAAGGATATTTGTCCATTTCTGATTTTGCGGCGGATGAGATCGCCTTCCTTATTTTCCACCTGCGGAACAAATGACATTAATGGAAATGTCGAAATCTGTTGATTCGACCCTCTCGTTCTGACTCGAATGGGGGAATATTGGTGAGACGTGAATACAGATAATTCGATCAATACTTGCTGGAAGGTTGCAGACGGCAATCACGTAATGTTGCAGTCAATTTCCACAACTAATTTAAACACATTGAATAATATCCAGACTTTAAGTCTGAATCGTATTTCCAGGAAGACTCAAGTTTCCGACTCAATATTCACAGATTGATGATGGGAGAAATAATTTAAAATAATTTCTCGAAGGCCGGCCGAAACGAAACGTTTTACAAGCAATTTATAAAGTGTCTAGCAATTTTCCGGCAATACATCTAAAACAATTTGCTAGCTCAGTTGTTTATGGTGCCAATTTATCAAAAGCCGAATCAGTTTCCCCTTGAGATTGTTCTACGTCTGAGCATCAAATTTCCTCCCCGGATCTAGGAATTTCATCAAATTATTCCGGTAAATATGGCGCACGCAGATGCAGTACGTGTCCTAATTTTCAATAAAGGTGTATGTTACATTTAAAATTAAGTCACACGAGCGCTCTAAAGCTCCTACACGGCGTAAAATACGTCCCGTTTTAACCCCAATTAAACTTGGACGTTGCTTAATTGAGAAACATCTGTTATTAGGGGGATTAACTCTTAATTCGGTAATTAAACAAAAAGCTCTTTGCGAGCTGGAATTTATCAAGATATGTTACGCCAGTTTTAGCTGATGTGTATTTACTAGAGGCAAATAGGTTTATGTAAATAACACATCTCGATTTTTGGTTTACTATTATATTTTAATTTATATTAGTATTTACTTACTAATGGCAACAGTTTTTTGGGATGCTTAGGGAGTCTTTCTTATGGAGTATATGCCAAGGGGCACTAACATAAAAGGAGATTCCTTTGGAAACATAATTCAAAATTTAAAAACTGCTCTGGAGCGTTGATAAGGTATACAAAGTTCATCAGGTAATCAATGACTGTGAGTTTATAGAGTTAAGATATCAACCTTACAGTCTTGCGTTTTGCATCTGATGAAGCACTTAAAGAAGCTGTTGAACAATATTTTGCAGAGTTTCCGAAGGAATTTTTTTTCTGAGGGCATGTCCAATTGTCCATTGGAAAAAAGATGGAATAAGTGTATAAGTATTGAAGGCTACTTAGAAAAATAAGAAGAATAGGTTACTTAGAAAAATAAAGGGTAGATAATATAAAGATACGCTCTTGTATTAGTATGAGTTTTAAAGGGATTTTATTTATTAATACAATAATAGTTAATAAAGTAAATGCAAATATTTCTCTGAGGTCTATAAATTTTGTAACTGGAGTTTAATTGCTAATAAAACGTATCTATAAGAAGCTATGCTGTAGGTTTATATCTAGGAATCGAAAATGTAAATCGAACAGGAATAGCGCAGGTAATTTATTTTCTAAATTCAGATTTGTTTCAAGAACTTATACTCTAACCAAATTCGGCATGAATTTTAATGTCGGCGTAACAACCTAACTTAGCGATTTGCGTATTTCCCCGGGGAGTGCGCCAATCGAGAAGGTTTAACGGATTGTAATTTATACAATGTCTTTATGAATATTTTAAAGGGCATAATACGTTGTAAATACCGTGTTTGGTTTATGACAAAAAATAAATAACCGAGGAAGTTCTCACAGTTTTGGGGAATTTTTACCTCGCAAAATTGTTTTTGTTGTAAATATTGTTGAAAACTACAATTATAAATTTAATTATAGAGTTATTTATTCATATAATGGGCGTTTACTGATGATTCGGTTTAACCTTTAAAAATAAAAAAATGACATAGAAAGAAGTTAGCAAAAATAAAATGTATTTAAAGCTACATAATTGTGTTAATAACACACAATATTTCATATAAGTTAGGTATTTTATTTGAAACTTAAAACTACGCCTACATACCCTGATCGCACAGATCTGGGAAAAAGAGGAAATGTCATTGGAATGGAAATTGGGAATAATAATACCAATCGTAAAGAAAGGAAACCCGAAAATATGCAAGAACTATAAAGGTATTACCCTAGTGAATGCAGGTTACAAGACCCTAACTACCCTAATTAACAGGGGGCTAACAGAATATGTAGACGCTAAAGTGGGAGACTATCAGAGTGGTTTTAGAAGGGGAAAATCAACCATAAATGCCATTCATATGATGAACTAAACAGTAGACCTTAAACAGGCCTTCGACAGCATAAAGCGAGATATGTTAATAAGGGACATGAGGAAAATGGGCATACCGGGAAAAATAATAAGGCTACTTAAGATGATCAACAAGAGCTGTAGTTATGACGGGAGGAAAAACGTCAAAGGAATTCATAATCAGCTCGGGCGTTAGGCAGGAAGATGGTCTGTCAACTACGTTATTCAACTTAACGCTGAATGAAATAATACAGGACTGCAATTTTAAGGGGACAATTATTAATAAGTCAGTGCAAGTGATCGCCTACGCCGACGATCTAGCCATAATAGCCAGGAACAGGGACAGCCTAAAAGAAGCTTTAGAAAAACTTACTCACGAGGCAAAACTAAGAGGGCTAGAGACAAACCAAGAGAAGACAACATATATGGACATCGAAAGAACAAACGAAAAGAAGGCAGCAAGATACGTAAGGATAGAAAATCTTGAACTGGAGGAAGTGGAGGATCAGTAATCAATAATAAGAACATTAGGAATCTAGAACTACAACAGAGTATATAAGCCGACCATAGCGCGTACTATAAACATAAAGTTTTGTTGGAGAACAAAAGCATCAGTAGGAGTACAACGATGTGAATATATAAAGTGGCCTGTAGTACGTACTAGAAACGACTAGCATAACAAAAGGAGAAGAAGATAAATTGATAAACTTCGAGAGGAAGATCGTGAGGAAAATATTGGGGAAAACGAGTACCAAACACTAATAAACTTTGAAGTAAGACATATTGAAAGAAGAAGATATTGTAAGATCTGTAAAAGCTTTAAGACTGTGTTGGAATGGACATATAAAAAGAAGAGAAGATGATAACGAAATGAAAGAGGTACGCAATGGAAACCAAGAGATGGGAGACCAAGAAGAAGACCAAAGAGCCGATGGGAAGATGAAGTGGAGAGAGATATAACAACTATGGGAATCTTTCAATGGAAACAGCAAATACAGGATAGGAAGGAGTGGAAGAAAATTACTGAAGACGCAAAAACAAATACTTTGCTGTAAGGAACGGAGAGAAAAGAACGTGGAGTGACTTACCATAAGGAAATGAGTCAGTAAAACTCTAATTTAGGGCGGCTATTATTTTTTCGGGAATGTACAGCCCTTTACAAGTTATTTTGTAAGCCATACGAAAAAATGTGTAATATTTCGTTTCCTAGAAGATCGATTAAGAATTGTGAAGTGTTAAATTATTCTAAGAATATTGCTTAATGGGGGGGTTGATTGTTACTATCCCTTACAATTTAACGCTGTTAGATAATTTTTGTTGTAGGAACTAAAAGAACAAAATAATGTGTTTGTTTCTATTAAAATCTCCTGTGGTGTTCTTGAACTAAAAGCTTGTATGTACAGAGGGTTTGCGAAATATAAGAAACGGAATTTAGGGTAGTGGTATGTAATTTATAATTAATTTATGTAAATATTACTTATTTTATTTTGCACATTGCTGCAGTAAAATTTATCGATTGTAAAGGTCGGAAAAGGTTGCAAAGAAGTGATTAAAAAGATCAAATATATTTCTGACTTTGTACAAAACTTTTATTCAATAAACAAGAATTTCTTTCTCCTTTCTGTCACTCTTTTTAAAATTTTAACGATACCAACACGATCTCTGCCAGTCTACAGTCTCAAGTTACGATGACAAAACTATTCTGGCCCCACGAACTCGAACGTGGGGGGGGGGGTTATCCTAACCCACAAAACGTGCTAAAGGAAGAAACACAAATACCGGGTGGAAAGTTTCAAACCCGTCGTTTAAACATACAAATGGGTAATGGTCTTAAAAGAGAGAAAATTATGACCAATACTACCTTGCCAAAATTATTGCTAAATGTTATACGTCACTCAAATTGTATGATTTTTCAGATGAAATTTAAAAATTTTATTTTCACGAAATTATTAACACTTAGCAATAATCTTAGCACGGTAATTAATATTGGTCATAATTTTCTCTTTCCTTTAAGACCATTACCATTTTTGTATCTTTAAATGCCGAGCAGCAATCTTCATAAACTTACTTTTCAATGCAAGTTTCCTATGTTCGGGTTTGAAACTTTCCACCCGGTATAAAAGAAACTCAGTAACCAGATTTGATAAAACCTACCTCATTGACCACTATCAACGAGCCGACAGCGTTCCTATTCACGAGTGAAGGATAATTATCCGCAACAAGGCGTTGGAAATTAAAACTTCCAGGAACCTCTCACAAATGACGATGACTCAGGGCGGTCTTAACTACAAAGCAACAGCACAAGGATCGCAAAGCAAAATATTCGACCGTCGTTTGTGAGTCGTACTCGTGATCTGCCAAGAAGTACGCCAAAAACCACAAACCTCGAAAAATTACCAGTTTCCTCCCCTAACGTACGGAAATTCGGACGCCTAAACTATAGAAAAAAAAGTTACCAATGACAACTTAACAAAAGTAAAGAAGAATCCTAGAGTATAAAAATAAGAACGATCAACTGGAGAAAATATCTCAGATAGGTATATAACATACTTAACAAAAATGAAAGTACTTAAAGTAATTAAACGAAGAATTTAGGATAGAAAAATATAGGGCATGCTATTTAAAAAAATTGAGTTTTGTCAATTTGAAATTTCTGAGATTTTGTTTATTACCATGACCACCCTGTAGCGATAAAAGTACATTTAATAATGGCTTGTGATAAGCTTATGTATCAACTACATTTGTACCAAAAATCTTTTTCTTAGAGTTAAAAATAAATAAAATATGAATAAATAAACTAGTGGCTGTAAATGGCAGTTTTTAGGCATTACATTAAATATCTCAAGAACGGTTAGGTTTAGGTATAGGCAATGGTATACAGAAAATGTGTAGAATTTTAGGGGCAATCCAAATTTGGTCTCATATATAGGGCATGCCATTTGAAATAAAAAAGTTATGTCCGGCACCACTATTTTAATTCACTCTGTAGAGATGAAAATAATTTTGTGTTGTAGATCTCTTAAATTAAAAAAGAAATTGTCTTGAAAATTTTTTTGTATCTTCAGTAGTTACGGAGATATGGCTCGAGAACACACTGTTGGGACATCCTGTATACATTCAAATAAGATAACGCATATAAAAGTTTAAAATGAAAAAATATAAAGAAGTAAACGCACAATTTAAAATATTAATACGTAGAAAATTCATAAAATGAACATAGCAAATGATTCTAAACATGAACAAAAATAAAAACACAAGCAATCAATCAATACAATGAACAGTTCAACTCGAAGAGAGAAGAAACGAAATTCTGTACCATATTTAGGCTTTCGTTAATTTCCGAATTCCAAGCTGATGAATTGATTTTAGCTCACTAAAGCGTGAATATCTTCTCACAAACCAAAACTTTGGGACAGTATAGTTTTAAATGTGATAGCCACTATGTTTACGATTTACTTAAACTAGTTAAAACAAAACTAAAACACTCACGAAAAGAATTGTTTCTTCTCTACCGAATAAAATAAAACTAAAACGCAGAGAGAAGATGGAAAACTCAAACAAAGACAAAATTAAAAGAGGAGCTTACAATAGGAACTAACTCTACTATTGGGATCACCGTATTTAAATAATCAGTCTGCCACCTCAAGAGAAGTAAAGTAACATTTAAATTCAAAACAGTTTCATCCTGCCAAAGCTTCCGAACGAAATATTTTCACCGATAGAACGCGTGCAATTGTCTATAACGTTTGTTTTTCTTAGCCCGTCCACTCAGTGATGTAGGTGTCCATCCGCGATGTCAGCATTTTCCTCAAGGTTTTGCAGCTGAAATTCTTAGAAGGAACACTATAAAAGTAATATACATATTTTCTAATTTTGGTCCGGTTTCTTACACCATTGTAAATACAACTAATAATATAATCGTTACGTCAAATGGAATTGCCTCTCATTTATTTACCTGTTCTTAAAATTGCTATTTGAATAAATGCTTCTGTTAACCCTAATTGGCTAAGTGATTTTTGAATACCAAGCCATAGGAGATGGTAATGATAAGATAAATATGGAATACCTATATTCAAGCACAGATAATAGATCTCTTCAGAGAGCCAACGAGCTAGGAACGAATGCACGCTCTAAAAATAGTTTGTTAAATACTCAATAGGTGTCACTTGCATACACAAAGTCGTATCGTCACTAAATAATTGCAGTACCGCAATCAGCCGCCATTTTAGTGGAAAATTTTGGCGCGAAATTCAAATGTCTAACGCTAACAACAACACGGACATTTTAACCTTTTATTTGACAGGAAAGAAAATCACTATAAAAGTCGGCCATTTTAGTGCAAAAACGTGGCTTCCTTGTTTTATACATTAAGCATATGGGTTGCGGTACCTATTTATTTAGTGACTGTACAAAGTCGAAAACTGAACATTCGTCACAAACCATTTGCTAATTTCGAAGCTCAATTGGCTCATTTCTCGCCAGATGTCGCTTTTAAGTGACAGAGGAAAAAGTTTGAAGTGCGGCCAGGACATGATAATGTGACGTACGTGTTGTTAATTATCCTTTTAAATTTTGCGTCACATCATTTTGTCTCCAAATTGTTAATTATCTGTCTAGTCCGAAAGGAATCTCTATAATGTTTTAATTTTCAAGCTTTTCATCAATCTAAATTAATATTTAGCTGTATATATAGCACAGATAGAGGCTTCAAAACAATCCCTAGAATAAAATTATATTTCAGTACAGTGTAGTTTCTATAACGTGAACGTCCTCTAACATGAACACCTCTAAACGTGAACACCTGGTTTGAGTACTCTGCGTGTTCTAAAACGTGAACCACTTGAGGCCGGTATTATAGCATTAGTTTAAACTGCAGTTTGACAGTTAAACTTCAGATTTTAAGATATTCCCGTTTTATACCTCCCGATGACAACAGCTTCTAAGTTTAAACGTCAATCGGTGGTTGAAGAGAAGCTTAAACTTACTGTTAATATAAGTGAGGTTAGTTTGATCGAGTTTTTTTCATTTTATTGTTTAATTTGTGTTTAATTTCACACTCATTAGTCTGAAAATATTATACTGATCTGAAGTTTTACCTTTAGATTAAACTGCCATTTTAAACCTATGCTATAATACCGGCCCTTGGTGTCTTAATATTCTAAAACATGAACACTGGTATAAATGCATTTAGATTTATCAAGTTTCACAAGTCAGTAAGTTAGTTCTCAGTGCCTGCTTACAATTCGTAATTATAGCACATATGCTATTTGCATATATGCTGTTTCTCGAGGACAGCCATGGGAATCTCAGTTATTTGAAGAGACATGTAGTCGGTTAAATTGGAGCAACGTTGCGCATTTTTATGCTGGTTAATAAGTTGAAAAGAAAATTCACATATCTTTTACGGTTTTCAAGATATTCGAAGTTAACGAAAAATCGCGATTTTTGTTTTAAATTTTTTAACAAAAACCGTTAAAGATATGTATTTCTAAGTTAGATATTATTAAGGCACCTTTTTACAAGAAATTTAATTCTGCCATCGCCTTTATCATCACAACAAAAAGAAAGACAAAGATACGACATACTCTAAGCACGTATAATAAAAATATAGACATGTATTATAATATAAATATGTAATTAGCATTCCAAAACGTGAACTATTCGAAAACGTGAACACCACTGCCCTTAATTAGTTCACGTTTTCGCTACTACACTGTATTTTGCTTTGAAACACCCGATGGAATAAAAATACACTTTATAGCCACTTATTCAAAGGCAGCCCATTTGAAATTCCACTGCTCTGCAAACTATTTAATTAATTATTTTCCGGAAATGCTGAAAATATTTATTTTATGCAAATTGAATTAGGAAGGTACGTTTATCTTTTCACTGCTATCGCTAGAAAATACACTAACCGGCAAAAAAACCGGCCACCCTAAAATATATAACAAAAGCATTGATATTCTCGTTTATTTAATTTGAGATGTACTTTATATCAAAGGACCATTCATTATTAACAAAAAAACATAAAAATTACTCAAGAAAAAGACGAGATTAAACAAAATTAAGTTTAGTATGAAAAAAATAACAAAAACGGCAGTTCTAAAACTGAAAAGAAATGTCTTCAGTTAAGTTACTGGTGACGGTTAATAACGCGTATGACCTCGAATGACATCATTTAAACGTCGAGGCATCGAATCAATCAAATGTGTCAACGAATTTTGAGGTATTGCCTCAAATTCTTCGTAAAGCATTGCTCTTAAATCTTGCAGTGTGTCTGGCAAAGCCGGGCGACGACGAATGCCTTTTTGAAGTTGATCCCATAAGTGCTCAATGGGATTGAGATCAGGGCTGCATGCTGGCCAGTTAAGTCTCTGAATTCCGACCTCGTCTAAGAAGTCAGTCACTACTCGTGCCACGTGTGGTCTGGCATTGTTGTGCACTAGAATGAATCCATCTCCAATAAAGTGAGAGTAGGGCACGACAGCTTCTTGCAGAATGTCTTCCACGTATCGATGGGCATTTAAAGCCCCATTTTCCACAAAAAGAAGTTCGGTACGTGCCTCAGACGAAACACCTGCCCACACCATAACAGAGCCACCATTAAAAGATCGCCTTTCGGAAATTGTGCAGTCTGTGTACCGTTCATTTGGTCTTCTCCACACCCTTTCGCGACCGTCAGGCGAGCGTAGACAAAAGCGCGATTCATCAGTGAAGAGAACTTTACTCCATTGGTGAGGAGTCCAGTTTGAATAAAGTTGTGCAAATTCCAACCGTGCTCGACGGTGTCTTTGTAACAATTCTGGGCCTGTTGCAGGTCTCCATGACTTTAGACCTCCTTCAACAAGCCTTCTCCTTATTGTCCTCTCACTTACTTCAACTCCACGAGCTGTTTGGAGGCGATGTTGAAGTTGAACAGCCGTTGATCTCCAATCCCTTAGTGCATTGAGCACAACAAAATGGTCATCAACTGCAGTTGTTGCTCTTCTTCTTCGGGATCCTGCTATCCTAGTGCAGCTGCTAGTCTCCAAATACCGGTTCCAGGCACCCTGTACGGTGGTACGGGGTATTCCCAGTGCACGAGACACGTAATGTTGGCTACGACCATCTTCAATTAAACCAACAATACGAGCAGCAATCTCAACAGTTAACAGCATTTTTTTTCAATTGCGTAACTCTTTAACTGTCATACTCCATTTTAAAAACAATGCAAAGAAGCCTCCTTGATTTTAGGCAAATAAATCATAAAAGACAATGCATGAACTGCTCATGGGTAAACAACAAAAATTTCTTAATCTCGTTAAAAACCGATTTTATCCTTTAAAAATAAAGGTTGGAATAAATCAAACATCTTAAAGTACGGATTATGAAATTTAATCAAATTAACTTTCCATGTCGACTTGAAATATGTCTTTAGATTCGATTTTTAAATTTTTTTTGTGGTGGCCGGTTTTTTTTGCCGGTCAGTGTATTAATTTCTCAATTAAAATATTACCTTGTTTGACATTTCTTTGAAATCAGATCGTCCTATTTATTCAATAAAAAGGATATTTTAACGAAATTAGAAATTTTAATTAAAATTGTTGCACAGTTTCGTGAAGCATGTCTTCCGAAGATACAATTAGATGATTGGTGCAAAAATCATAAAAAAATGGTGGGATGGTGAAAACAGTTAATAGTTTAGGAGTATGTGAAAAAAAGGCAAGAGAAAGATGGAGAAAGACGTGAATTAGCAAATAATAGCATACTTTAATCTTGTAAGTGCAAGTGCATTACGTTTTGCTTTTCGAATCATTTTAAAACAACTAAAAATAATTGAAACGGTATAATATTGTAATGATTCGCCGACAGCAGCCGGCGTCAGTCTGTCTCTTGCGTCATTGCCGACGCGCCTTAGACCAGAAAGTTTGGGTATCTCAAGATTACGCTAGCGGTGAAATCAACCGTAGACATTCCGTCGCGTACTGGAATATTCGCGAAAAACAACACCGGCTTATAAACGCACGCGGCCGGAGAATGGAAGGCAATTCAGCGTTAGACAGTTCGGAATTAAAGTCGCGTAGATTTTTCGCTCGGCTGTTAAAAATAAACTAGATTTAAGCTTGTAAATAAATGTTAGTGTTAATTAGTTTGCTTTTAATTAGATTCGTTTATTAACTATTTCGTGTTTTGTTTTAAAATAAAAATTAATAGAACCCGTAAAATCGTTACAATATAGAGTACCTATTTCAAGCAATTTAATGTACAGTGTGTCCCCGGATGGACCTAACTACATATATTTGTAAGCTTCCTTATTTCGCATTTTAGGTAGAACAGTTATTTTTCATAAAGAGTAGTGCTTCTTCTAACAAGTCCTCTGCCACTGCCAAAATTTCGAAATAACATAGAGGATGGTTAGAAAACGAGACAACGTGAAATTTGGTTGAGAGTAAAGTACCTTTTATTTGAAAGGAAAGTAAAAGTATTACTGAAAAAAGATGTTTGTAATATTAATAGAATCTCAAATATCTAATCTGAATGTTATAACTTAAAGTTGATTTTTTTCTTCTTTATGATTAATAAGTAATAGGTGTAAATTTATCTTGGTAAGTTGCTCCATATTGATATTAGTAACCAATTATCAAATAATCAAAATGATTTAGGATATGTCAATACCAACTGTATTCTGCCATTACATTGTGTTCCAACTTATGCAACTTTGTTTCTCGATTAATTTGTAACATCGGCGCCTTGTGCGATTTATTTAGTTTTTAATTTATTTGTTTTGTCCCCTTTTACATTAATTTTAAACTTATGGCTATCACAACATAAATTTTGACTTATTGTAACTTATGTTACATGCTAAATTAAGTCGTTTGCCCTTGAAGATGATCGCCTTATGTGATCGAAATATGTTGGCCTGAATAAACGCTCTGTACTGAACATCGGTCTTCTTAGTAACCTTGACATATCTTAAATCATTTTGATTGGTATAAATTTAGTCAACGTGATTATCGCAGTTATCTATGACAACAAACGCTGTCAGAGATGAGATTCAACTCAAATGATTGATTTCATGTCAACAAATTGTCTGTCAATGTTTGAATAATGTTATTTAATCATAATGAAGACAAAAAAACAACTTTAAGATACAACGTTCAGATTAGATACTTGAGCTTCTATTGACAAACATCTTTTTCCAGTAATACTTTTACTTTTTTTTCAAATAAAAGGTACTTTACTCTTAACCAAATTTTGCGTTGTCTCGTTTTCTAACGAGCCTGTATGTTATTTCGAAATTTTGGTAGTGGCTGAGGACTTGCTAGAAGAAGCAAAACATTTTATGAAGAATGACTGTTCTTCCTAAAATGCGAAATAAGGAATTTTACTTAGTTAGGCCCATCCGGGGACACACTGTATATAATGTATATACAGGGTGTAATCAATTAAGTTTCACATACTGTAACCACTATACATAAGGAAAGAAGCGAAGTTACGACATATGTTTGGGAAAAGTGTCAATAATAATTCCGGAAAAATAAACCGTTAGTTTTTACATAAAACGTTTGAGAAACGTTGACTGAGACTTAAAGCCCCGGTTGAGCGGAGTTTACTAATATGTGCAATAAATGATAGGGCAGTAAACCCGCAGATGCAATACAAAAATTAATATTTAAGTAATAGAAATGCAAATTTTAATTACATTATAATACTAATTTATTTCCTTAATTTAAAATAAAACAGTAATCATGAATAAACCTAACAATAAATAAAAAAATAAGTAATTCAACTGAGGTTTCCTTCTAAAAGTATTATTGGAATAACAAGCATGCCGAACTCGTCGTCCCTTAATTTATGATCTTTTATTACGTTCAGACTAAACGAACAAAATTCCAAAAGATGGCGGAGGTATTATGTGTACACACGTTCACAGTGCCAATTTTTTTACGATAGTTGCAAGTGTTGTGTTGAAATTTGCTTTTTTTTTAATTATTAGGCGTAGTTTATCGTTTAATATTCTGAAAGCAAATAGTGATTTAAACAATAAACGTTGGTACTGTTAAACTCGAGCGATAAAATCGCACCTTATTACTTTATTACAGTAAATGATTTAAGAACGTTCTTCTCAAAACTTGGGGAAACCGTTAAACTACACATTTTTGTTAAGTGCAGTCAATGCATTTATTTATTTGACGGAAGCAAAAAAAAATTCACATGCGCAAAATTCTCCTGTCAACAAGTTATTCCTAATCAATGTACTTGAAACATGCAATCATCATTTTAACACGCGAAATTAACAAATTGAATCACATATGCTGGATTTCACAAACGTCACTTAACTTTAATCATCGATTAAGAATAATCATTCCTATACCTTCAACACATGTAACCATGGCAACGTTTCCTTTTAATGGATGATTAAATTTAAGTAACGTTTGTGAAATCCGCCACTAGTGTGTTATTTATTTACAAAGTATGGAATATCATGATGTAATTATTATCGATTATCTAATGAAACAGATGGACGAAGATTTCGTTATCGAATTGTGTTGCTCGCGGCACTGACCCAGTGGCTGTGAATTTGCGGAATTTATCGTTTTACGATGTGTTTATAAAAACCGCAGACGCGCTGACGAACAAACAAAGGTTTTCAAACAAAAAGCGATGCGCTCTTGTGGTATGTCAGTTTTTAATTTTTGAGCAAAACCATTGATATTTGCAGAATTAATTCCGTATGTGATGAATAAATTACAGCATTAATAACTGAAACTTATTCGAGTACCTATGTATGTATAGAAGTAAATCAATAATTATTAATTAAGTGACCATGAAGTGTTCATAAGTAATAAATATTGCTTAGTTTATTTTTTATTGATATGCATTAGAACTCTTAGAACACATTGTAATTTGTAACTTTCAACGATCTCTCAAAGTTTTTATATTAAACAAACATCTTTTGACCAAGTAGAATTAGTTCTCGAGGTGAGTAATAAATAATTTATGCCTTCAAGTATACCCGCACGTAAATATTACTCCAACATCAATTACGAATGAATTATACTTTTTCCAGGAACTGAATCGCATGAATAAAATCCTCGGATCGATAAAACTACGGATTAAATTGTCCTGGAAACTTGAGGGGGGGCCATGCATTATTTCTTTCTTGTTCACGAGCGGTGACACATTTACGGGCGCAGTTTTGTTTAATTCAGTGTGGAAATCCGGTCACAACACTTAACGCTGAAGTTGGTAATTTGGCCTGCAGCGAGTGAGCAGTTTTTGCCGAGTTTTATACTGATGACATGCTCTTACCGAGAGGGCGCGCGCTGTTTCCTCCACCGAGATCTTATTATTTGCGTGCTTCCGAGATTTATGGCGGAAAATGAAACTACGAAGTTTCCTGCTGCGTTCCTGGGAAATTATACCTTCGAATTTTCTTAAAGTTATTTATAGTTCAACACTTTGTATATTGTATTTAAGTACTTAAACCTGTCTCTGCATTCTAATCTTAGTTTAGTTTTAAGTTGCTTTTAATTCAAGTACTTCTTCTATAAATTTGTTTAAAGCATTATATGACGTTGGAAAAATATTTTGCACAAAAGTAAAATCTGATTTACATTGCGACCGCGACCCTTCGAAAAAAAAAATAAAAATGCTACCTTACCACATTTTACTTATTACTTTCCCCACTCGAATTCGAATATTGTGACATAAAACTCTGAGAAGTAATTAATTAACTTCAAACTTGCGGTCATAACTTCAAAACATAAAAGAGAGTTACTTGTAAAGTAAGTAAACTCAGAGGATGTTGTTAACGAAATGGATTAATTTAAGGGATTATAATGTATTTCATTACAACGTTAATACCTTTATTCCATTACTGAAAATATTCTTGAAGCAACAACGTATTTTATCTGCAGAATTTTTAATATCAGATTCCAGACGTGAAATTATAATATAAATTTGTTGGGCAACGGGAGCTTTCGGGGCCTAATAAAATTCTGCTACGCCTGGATGGTCTCAGATAAAAAAAAATTCATTTACTTCTTAGTTTTGTGGCAGCGTGTAGCAATTCATTTCCTCGCAAAAACTTAACGATATGTTGGCTTGCTTTCGGAGAGCAATTCTTCATTGTTTATTTGGGCACTTTCCACGAGGATACGTTCACCGTACGTACACAAACAATATATAACAAACGGTATCCGAAACATTAATCTTAAAAAGCTGTACAAACCGAAAACAGAAAACAATGCCTTTGCACTCGATAAATACGCCTAGGCATTGTGGACGAACAAAACGGAACAGCAATACAAACCTCATTATTTGTTTTTTTTCCCTGGAATTTATCTGATTTTTTTTTTGGACGAAGTACACGCAAACGGAAACTAATGGAATTCCTTGTAATTAGATTCAAATGATACGAGAGTTCGGAGGATGTGCTAAATTATAAATATATCTGATTTGGGTTCAACGATTTTACTGAAAAGCGGTACCCCAATTCGTGCAAAGGATCAGGAGAAATAATCGAATTTAATTTCAACGGATGCTATCAACTTTTAATGATATTCTTGCGTGTGGTAAATTTTTTATGAGCACGTTTTACGGGTCATCTTTCGGCCATAATATCGATCTGAAACAATCGATCTGAAACAATGTCGATTCCAATTTCTTTTTTTAATTACTAGGATCAAACGTCTGTATGTATTCCTCAAGGCTTTGAATTTATGTTAAAATTACATGTCCCAAATTTAATTATGAAAGGTGCTTTTAATAATGTGTAATTTGACAAAATACTTGCTATTGGCTACTCAAGCTTTTTCATTGTTGCAGTCAAGTAAAAAAAAAAAACTATTTACCGGAACGGAACTGCCACTTTTCTCCCCCGCGACGGCTTTTAAAGTCTTTCTTATCAATTTTGGAAGTCGTGCCTAGCGTCACGTGAACCAATTAAATTTAAATATTTCTGTCCCGTGCGAGGCTTCTAATCGAGGAGTAGTTTCCATCAGTTCCCTCGTACCACGTGTGTCCTCACCTCCAATTTGCTGAATTATCGGTTTCTTACGGCGTCAGCCTGTGATAACAACGAAAAATTTCCAGCGTAATTCTATGCCTGTGATACAATTTCACACGTCTTAAGTCTCGTCTTGAATCTTATCTCTGCAATGTAAGATTTCGGTTTCGTTTTGAAATATAAAAATTTTGCTAGGATATAATCACCGACGTTTCAATTATTACGTGGAACTTAATTTTTATGCCTTTTTTAATAGAAAAAAAGAATGAATTTCCTGACCGAATTCTGGGTCCTTACATCGTGAACACCTTAAATCTTTAAAAAGAATATCTGTGCTAATTGTAAGGTAATGCAATTTTAAGAAAATTCAAAACTAAAATAGATAGAATATGCTTTTAACTAAATTTATGAGTGGAATTAGACTAAAAAAGAACGAACAAAACATGAAACTGAAATCCTGCAAAGGATGATTGGATTCCAAGCCCAGGAACATAAAACGCTTTGATGCTGTGATTCGAAAATATTATTACTATTACTGCAAATATAGAATTGTAATGCTCAGCGTAAATATTTGAATATGCAAGCGACGTTGTTTCACATTGAAATTGTTGTTTCATATTGAAATTTGTAATTGGAATGCGAGGAAGTGTGGTCGCCTGGAGGCGCAGAAGAGATAGTTTTAGTTGGTAAATGTCTGGTACACGTTGAGTCACTAAATCTATAATTGTGTGTAGCCGCCGGGAATACACGCCCTAATTCTTATCTAGTTAAAGCTTTTCAAGAGAGCGAAGCTTTTAAGTTGATTATTATCTCCGTTCTACAGTGCGCTTTAGGTTTTCAAAACCTTCATTCAATCCCTAATCAATTGAAGACGCTTCATAAACGTAACACATTTAAGAACTAGTTTAAATCGAGGAAAAGAAATTATTTCCAGTTTACGGAAAGTGGTTTTAAGTATACCACAAAAATATGAAACATAACATCAGATATTGATGGCCAAAGGTTTAAGTGTGTAAAAGGTCGAATCGTTAGCAAGATGTGTACAGCTTCAAATTTAGGGGAGATTTAATGTTATGTCTGTGTATATCTCAGGAAAGGGGAAATGGAGTAACATAAAACGATCCAGCCTTATCTGGTTTTAGTAGAAATGTGATCTTTAAATCTTGTAACTTTTTATAACGTGGTTGGGTGCAAAGTATAACTAAAGAAAAAATATAAGTAACTTACTTTTCGTCCCCTAAAGTATGCATCTTAATAAATGTAGCAAAAAAAGGGAAATGGCGTTACATATCATCACCCCATTAAAAAAAAATTAAAGTGCAAGCAAAGACTAAAAAAACAAAAAGACAAAATTTTGCATATCATTGTCTTACAATGCTATCGCAAAACTGTTTGAATGTGAATTACTCCGGACTTAATTACATAAATCGATAACAAGTCTGCCCTGCATCTTCCATCAGCTTTTCCTCGTGTAGCAGCAGCAGTCAAGAATTGGTGTGGATAATTAGATGTTAAAGTAGGCGCCAGGGTGAACAAAATACCCTATTAATCCGAAATTGGCCTCGGCCTTGCAGTTGATCGTTCCCAACAATCATAGGAGATTTTATTTACTCACTTGTACGCTGAAGGTAGTGGCACAAATATACAAACAGCTGCAATAACAATTGCTTTAATTATGCACACAAAATAATGACAAGAACTGTTGCAAAGTTACAAACGGTTAAATCAATGCGACTAAAACTCTATAACTATTTATTTATGTAAGCGATAAATCAGATCAATCCGCCTCATTACTACTACAATAATTGTCATCATCTGATAGTGCAAAGTCTGTCGAAAATTCGCTCTTAATGGAACGCAGAGTCACGCGACAGTGATAATAAGTTATTAATTAAAGTCACGTAACCAAGAATGTGCTCATAGGTCAAGGTCGATCACGTCTTCCTATGAGTTTTCTGTACGCCGTCCGTGGCGATTATGAATCAACTCCATCAGGCATCTCCTATCTTACAATTAGTCGGATGCGTCTTGTAATTCTGTAGTACGAGACAGCGGGACACAAATGATGAGTTCCGATAGCAGCAACTCCCAAGAGTATCAGAGTAGTACCAAACGGAAAATAATTCCAAACGATAAAGTACCAAAAGTAAAAGGTATCCAAACGTAAAATCCTGAGTTAAAGAAGAGACAATATAATTAGTAACAAGACGGCGTCATGCTGTTAGCCTAACATTACCTGAATTTTTACATAAACTAGGTCCTGGCAGGGGAGTGGAAATCTTCTCTTACCTCGTTTAGCGATGCACTAGTGAAAATTCCGACCATGACTTTCTCGAAATTTCCTTAGCAGAACTCCGACTGTAATCACAACGACATAGGATCACGAAGGTCAAGGTCGATCACGTCTTTCTATGAGTCTTCTGTTCGCTGTCCGTTGCGATTATGAATCAATTGCGTCGTAGTCGGATGTGCATTCCAATTCGGTAGTAAGAGACATCGGGACACAAATGATGAGTTTCGATAGCAGCAACTTCCAAGATAAAAACCAGAGTATCAGAAGAGTACCAAACGAAAAATAATTCCAAACGAAAAAGTACCAAAAGTAAAAGCCTGAGTTAAAGAAGAAACAATATAATTCGTAACAAGATGGCGTCATGCCGTTAGCCTAACATTACCTGGTTTTTTAGTTAAACCAGGTCCTGGCAGAGGGGTGGAAATTTTCCTTTATCTCGTTTAGCGATGCACTAGCACTTTGATTATGAGTTTCTTCTTTAATTGTTCTTAGCAGAACTTCGATAATTTGTAATCACAACGACACAGCATCACGAAAGTTAAACGAGTAATGAATCGCTAAAACATGAATTTTAGTCCGACAATAAAATAATAAAGTGCGATTAACAAGAAATATTATAATTAAAATAAAAAAAAGTATATGTAAAAGGTGAAGCACATACATTTACGGCAAATTTTCAAACATTCAAAGTATTATGTTTATACAGATATATTGGTTTAGGGTTTGAAATAAAAACCAAAATTGCGGTCAGCTTATGTCGGGATCAGATTACGGCGACGCTTAACGCTAAAATGTGTTGCGTTAAAAAAAAAAAACTAATGGATGCGCGGAATACATTCCGAACGAAAACGTTTTTGTAACAAAATGGCTTATAAAACAAAATGTTCCCCCGAAGGTTTATCGAATATGTCTCAGGTGTGTACGGTGGTGAATAAATCTAGAGAAATGGGTCCGCCAGGAGGCCATCCGCAAAGGATAAAAACACGGAGAAAGATGGGCCGCCCATATTTTTCTGGCCCAACAAAGACGGAACTAATTTCAGAAAAGTACCGCGCGCGTGAACACCCTTACGCTAGCCTGACACTTAAAATTATGCAAAGTATGAAGCTGAAATTTTACACTTTTCTTTGTGAACTTGATAACGGCTCATTGTAACGGCAGGGGTATTATGTGCGGCCTGGAAGTACCCTTTGATAAGGGTACGATTACTAAGGCTATTCAGATCTGAATATAATTTTCCGTCGTCATTTAAAAATGTAATTACAGTTTTCAAAGTGTAGGGTGTAATTTTCTGCCATTGTGAATTGCCTTTCGTATTCAAAATTTTTTTTATAAATAGATATAAACGATAGCACATAAAAGCACTACCTTCTGGATCAAGTTGTGTGGCAGTTTAAAGCAGCAGCAACTTTGGTAAGTTTTGTCACGTTGTCACATTTCCTGAAACTCGCAAGTTTTTTTATATGCTTGTGGGCATATTTCCATAAATATCAAATGTTATACAATTTAGCTCGGAAAGTAGATTTCGATCAGATTACAGACGATCTCATTACGAAAAAGCACCTATACAATGGAGTAATAAAAAAAAAATTGAAATAAAAAGTAGGTAAGCATAGAAAATATAAATGTTACATACATGTACATAAAAATAAATACATAAAATACATAAAAATAAATGTTACATAAATGTACAGCGTGATTCAAAAGGGTCGCACCATCGTTTTGGTGTAAATACAGACCATTAGCAAGAGCATAAATATGTTTTTAGAATTTTTTTGCCATGAATAGTTTTTAAGATATGAATGTTTAAAAATAACGCAAATAGGCAACGCTGCACCTTGTAGATGCACTTACAAATTTGAAATCATAGGTACCCTCTTTTTCATTGACAACTGCATATGCGCGGGTTTGTCAAAACCTTTGGAAATAAAATCTGACATATATATATATATAATATATATATATATATAATAATATATATATAATGTCAATTCTTAACTGTGGTTCTTAATATCCTACTTTGTTCAGCTATTCTAAAGTTCTTAATTAAAAAAAATAATGAAAGAGTTGGTTGAGGTGTGCTTTCAAAAAGAAAAGACACGGTAAACTTAGAATTTAGAGAAATCAGAAATTAAAAGAAGCAAACATGCAGACTGCAAGAGCAAGGACAATAATGTTCACTTAAAAATGTAATGTTTTAATAAATTATTTAATTATCATGTAAAACTAACTGAAGATTAAACAAAAACAATCTAAATTCTAAACTAAAAATTAAATAGCTACAATAAATGTTCGAAATTTTGCCCATTTGCCTTAATACATTTTTCTAACCTTCTTCTGATGCTCTCTTGAACATTTCTTAACATTTGAGGCGTTATTGTATGTGAAGCATCTAGAATTCTCTGACGAAGTTCTTGCTCAGTGTTGGGGACAGTGCGATAAACAATTTGTTTAATATGTCCTCATAAAAAAATCTAGTGGAGTAATATCACAAGACCGCGAAGGCCAAGCGATATCACCTCCGCGTCCAATCCACCTTCCTGGAGAGTTTACATTTAACCACTGCCTTACAGGTCTAGCAAAATGCGCAGATGCACCGTCTAATTGCAAGCATATTGGGTTGACTAAAACCGCCAAGGGAATATTTTCTAGCTGTTCTTGAAAATCACCTCCCAAGAAATTCAAAAAGTTATGCCCATTGAGGCGATTTGGTAAAATGTACGGGCCCATCAATGTGTCGTTGATAATGCCAGCCCAGACATTGACGGAAAAACGTTGTTGAAATGGTCGTCGATGTATTACATGAGGGTTTCCTATTGCTCAATAATGATGATTGTGCATGTTAAACACACCGTCACGAGTGAAGGTACATTCATCCGTCCACAAAATCAGATTTTGAAAATTTGGATTCAAATTGATTTGATCCAGCATCCAATGGCAAAAGTTAATACGAAGAGGAAAATCAGCTTCACACAGAGCTTGCACTTTTGTATAGTGGAAGGAATGGTAATCTTCTGTTTTTAATACACGCTGAACAACATTGTAATTTACGTTTAAATTTTGTCCAATATCTCGAATGCTAACGTTAGGATTGTCTTCAACGACTTGTAGAAAAGCTTCCTTGACTTGGGGAGTTTTGGCGGAGCGTGGCCTACCTATCACTTCATGGATTACATCCAATTGACCTGTTTCCCTCACACGCTGATCAAGCCGTTGAAAAACATTTTTGTCTGGATGTCACTCTCTCCCAGAAGAAGATACATATCATAGTATTCATTTAAAGTAAACATTTTGAATTTGAATAAATTCTTCAAATCAGTCAAAAAATCCAAAGACTTCTCCTGCTTTATTACTTAATAGATATTACGTTTTACTAGCAAGGATAATTTTACAGGCGTTTATCTACACCTTTCATTAATAAAAACATAAAGTTACATTATCTAATTACTACAAAATCAACATCAGTTTCGTAACTTTGAAAGCCTATATCTTCGTAAAAAAATCACCTAGAAATTTTTAATTTACACTTTTGAGAACAAATAAAAACCACCTAAGTGATGGTGCGGTCTTTTTGAATCACGGTGTATAATAAATGACATAAATTATTCAGAATTAATTTCTGATACTTTTTTTTTTCATTTTTGGAAACGTTTAAGGAACTTGGTACTAGAGGAGCACATTTCTCTTCTTTAATCTGTTAATTGCAATTCTCTGAACTGTCTTACTAACATTAAATTTTTCCTGTATTATACTCGTAATTATAAACATGTTTCGCGTTGAGTTTCTTATGTTATTATTAGAGGCCGGATTTTTTTAATTCTTAAGGTTTCAAAGATATCTCTTCGTTTCATTAGAAATAGAGTCTAATGACTCGAAAGAGTCGAAATGAAGGGAATCTTTAAAAAATCTTTTAAAACTAAGAACTAAACAAAGGAATTTCATCTAAAATCCGGCCTCTAGTTATTATTTACGATCGCCTGTCAGTCTATTGTTGTTTCCTTTTCACAGACAGTGATTTATTATGCTTGTAAATAACTGTTGGAAGTTCGGTCAGTGAACTGATCGTTGTAATAATTCTGAAATACGATCTATTGAAACGAATAAGGCAAAGTTGAGGCATTAATTCCGCGAGTTTAAGAAAAGTCACAAGAGTATGAACCATAAATTGAATATACAAAGAAACAGATGAGAAAATATTTACTTTAGGCTGAACGTATGCTAGAACGTCCTGTAATGTATGTAACACACATATCACGAAATTTATATTTAAATGGATATTTATGACAATTAAAATTTCGTGCTAACATAACTGGCGTAAATAATTTAAAAAAATGTTTGTATGTATAGCTTTGTGATGTGCATCTATTTGACGCGTTGGTCAATAACTATTATTTAAACAAGTAATGAGCACACAAACATCGAAATTAGTTTAACTAAAATTTTTGTGCATTTTACCACATGAATGAAAGGCATTTGCATTAATATGTGACCTGATAAAATAGCGAGAATGGAAATGCCCGATCCAATTTTTCGAATTATTATCCCGATTGGCAGCTACTAAATTAGGGCTTTCACGCGAAAATTTCACATTCGATTTTTTAAACGTATTCAACATTTTGGAGTTTTATTTTTTCACTGCATCACGTACGTAGTTCATTTTTAGCTACCTGTCTGTAATTGGCACATTAAATAAAATTGCCCGGCTTGATGTCCGGCGAACACGTTCTACCTTAATTCAATTCCAACATGAATACTGTTGCTGAAAGTAATTAATAACCGTTTGCAAGGGAGAGCGGCAATGATAAATTCATTAATTCTGAAAGAGATAATTTAGAGGCTTTTTTGCTGATTGCAGAGGGAAAGACCAACTGAAAATAATTAAATTATTTTGTACTCTGAAATCGGGACTTTGATTATTCATCTGTTTATAAAATTCGAATTTGTTTAGGGCTACTTACAAATAGATGTGCAGTGCAATCAACACATTTTATAATTGAGAAAAAAATTACTGTGCTCAGAACTTTATTAAGTTCAAATTGATTACCACCAGGTCAGTAGGGAATTTTTACTTCCATCCATATTATTAAGGATAAATCTTATTGACGAAATCCTGCGACTGGAGGGACTAATGTCACAATTTCTACAACTTTGAAGCGCTGTATATAACGAAAGAATACGATATCATTCATTTAATATACGAAGGTTTGTTTTCTTAAGATCTCGTCGCCGTCATGTATCACGCTACGTTATAAGTAGGGGTGCTGATAGGATCACGATTTGCTGCTTTGCATGTTGAATGAAGAGCGGAGCGGAGAAATTTTTCTTTTGATGGCACAGATGCTAATAAATGCGATAAGGGATTCTATGAAATATTCAGCTTCGACGTGCAAGCAATTAAATTAATTGAAAAGTAATTTGAAATGTACGAAAAAGGACTATTTTAAGTATATGATGAGGAAGAAAATCCATCATTTTATCCTATGTGATCCAGTTTTATGACTTTTCAATAAAAATTAACGAATTAGTATACTCTTGTCGTTTTGTTTTGGTTTGTATTTATTTGTTTGATTATATAAGAAAAATTGCAGAAGATAGTTTCCTTTAAATTAAATAGAGGAACGAGGACAATAAAAAGCTAAAAATAGAGTTCGTTATTGCGTTCCGGAACTTTAAAGAACGTTTAAGATAATAATGTAATTGCAACGTAAAAGAACTGTTCTAGGAAAATATGGAAAGTCAATTATTATGTAAATAAGCTGACTGAATTAGTTTCTTACGAAAGAATGAAGAAAGCTGCGGCTCTTTTCCTTTAAGAATTCTTTTACTTTTAGATTAATTTTTTTATGTTCATTCAGTGTTATATTTCTTTTTTGGTTCTCACCTGCACGTCTCCTTTACAGATGGTAATTTTTAAATTAATCTACAATTCGTATCTATTTTTTTCTCAAATATGCAAGGCTTTCATTTTTGACGTATTGTATTAAATTCCTTTTGATATGATTTAATTCGTTTCAGTGTCTTCACACGTAATAGTAAAAATGTATGTAAAACAATAATGGAGCAGTAAATAAGTAAGAAAAATAATTTACAAGTATTCGAGCTTGACCCAGAAGGTGTCCCAATGAAAAGAATCACGAATTGTTATTAAGTAAACAAGTTAGATATCCGATCAACAGATCTGTTCCTCGTTTACAATTATCGCTTAAAGCATAATCCATAATTGCCCGGGAACGAAAACGAGAACGGTAACGGGAACGTTAAAAAAGTTAAATCATTTCATAATCGTACAAAAGTGTCCACAATGCATCAGTAAATACGATAACGCTAACGAAGCTCCGCAACGGAAACGTAAAAGTTGATACGTTCTCATTGCGGAGCTTTATTAGCGTTACCGTATTTACCGATGCATTGTGGACACTTGTACGATTATGAAATGATTTAACTTTTTTAGCGTTCCCGTTCCGGTTCCCGTTCTCGTTCCCGGGCAATTATGGACTAGGCCTAAAGCGATTAAAGAAATTCACTTGTTTATTATCAAATAAAAGAAAAATAAAAATAACAACACCGCGGTAACTCAACAGAGTAATTAAAAATAATTATAGCAATTCCGACTTGGTAATCAATATCCAGCGTAATGATAATCAGCTGCCAACATTGTCGGAGCGCCCTCTCACGGTGATTAGCGCCGTAAGTCGGTGAGGCGGTAATGTCGCTAAGTAACGTCGTCTTGCAGGACGAGTTTACTTTCACAGGCGGGGGAAGACCTTGTCGCGGGGCTTAAATTGTTTCAAAAGCCAATTCCGGCCGTTTCTTGCATCCATGGGATGACAATATTCTCAACTACCACTAAAAGTCTGTTCCTTGTTTCAAAGGCAGACTTTCGAAAAGCTGTTAAACTTGAAAATCACTCGGCGTGCTTTAACAAATCTCGGAGAAGATTCCGTTTCAGGTTTAATCGTAAAAGGCCATGAAAGAAACACAAAGATTTTTAATCACCAACACAAAGGTCAGCCTGCAACGAGTGTCATTGCAAGAATGACCGCGACAGCGAGAACGGCGTTCTTTCCCACTATGCGCTGAGATGGAAGTCGTTACGAATGAACTCAGATTTAGCCGGGCGACAAAGTGAAATGGAGATATACTGTAAGACTAATTAACAGCGTATGGTTTTTCTGATGTACTATTGTGCAACATTGAGAAATATGATAGAAATCACGTACGCATACTAAAGTTTGGCTTCCCGTAAAAGTACAGGCTGTTCGGAAAATATTATGAATAACTTAATCGGTTTTTTCAATCATAATAATTTATAAAATAACTGGAATTGCGTGTGAAATAAGGGTAACAAATTCGCAAATCATTGTATAAATAATTGAGGAGGTGGCTTTCGAAACGCAGAATACTGCGTGAACAATAGTTCAAAAGTGTTTTATCGAGATCATGATGAAAAACCATTTTTTTTTGAGACTTTGCATAGCAATAATAATAATAATAATAGTAATAATAATAATAATGCCAATAATAATCTCATTAAGAAAACCACATTTAGATATGTGCCTTCTACAAAAATTCAAAAATTCACAATACAAAAGCTGCAGTTTGAAAAACATTAAGATTCAAACCAAAACAAATGTATCTGTTTGGCCTTCGAAAAATGTGATTTGAGATTTCAAACCTAGTTCATTAGGTTAAGTTTCGTTTTGCGAACGTACCATCTCTAACCTTTTCAATACTGCGTTTTGAAGATCACTTCCTCAATTGTTTCTTAATTTCTATGGATTATTTAAATGCTAGAGCTGATGTATCAGCTGCTTCGTCCACAAAAGAAATCGCATGGATTTAAATCTGGTCAATGCATGACCCGACAGGCAGCTAATAATAAAGTCTTTCGTCTCGTTATCGCATAGAGGCAATAAAACTATTAGGATGCAGTTGTTTTAAACGCCGCTAGTATTAGGAACAGTTTGTATAATTATAAATTTACTCAAAAAAGTAGGTATGTTTAGACTAGAATGCCTAATTCACAGCCTACGTATGTCATAAACGTTTTACGATATATGTATACCCAGAATAAAGCTTGTAAAACTTGACCTTCCATAGCAGGCGTGTTAAACTGCATACAGACAGCATGCCTCGGGATGCCCCCAGGTCGATCCGAATACCATCGGTGCTCCGTATAGACGTAATATTTAACACAGCCTTAATTAAAATGTCTTCCACATCATGACTTTTCATACTGTTAAAGATTTGAAAATGGTAGTTTACCGAAATATGTCATCTGGACAATAACTTCTTTGATGATTAGAAAATAAACAGCTTTTACATGACGACGTTTTTTAATAGTGACTTAAGGCAAATACTTTTCCAAATTTTTTTTATTTCGATAGTCACTAACATCATGGATAATCCATTACATAATATTTTATAACCAAAATTGTTTATTGACAACTTCGAATCAACTGATCAACGGCGAACACTCTCATACACCCTCGTGCTGAATTTTTACGAGAGCGCGACGAAGCAATTCGCTTCCTGTCAAGTCTGTGCACAGCTTTAACTAGCTGACGAAATAATGCGAATAAGTGCGCTAAAAACACAGCATATGGAGTTACAAACGCGTCTTGAATTTCTTAGACTTTTAATAGATTTGTATTAATAATTCATAACACAAAACGAAATTATAATAATTAGCAATCGAAATAGATTACGGATGAGTTTACTGACTATCATGTTTTAAATTCTGGTGCGGAAGGACATGTTTCTTGTGAAGAAAAAAACTTTATTTACAATCAATTTAAATTGAAATGAAAAAAAAAATACTAGGAATCCTTTACAACACGGTGTTTTTCGTTTTTGTGATTTATTTGTTTACCTGTCAAAGCAGGTCTTAAAAGCGGGGCCGTTGTGATCCTTTGCATGGAATAATCTGCTTCAGGTGATTTGCATGCATTTGTCAAGTAAATATTTTGTAGTTCGTATTTTACGGCGTCGGGGGTTGACCTAAAACGAAGTTGACGTGAAATTCCACTAAAGCTCAAGTTCACGATCAATGCTACGCCGCCGTGCGTAGCATAAAACTTTTATGAAGGCATTTATTTCGTTCATCTACTCCTCTATTTTTGACCAGAGGCGCAGCGTCGTTTTGGGGCTAATTTTTGACTAATTATTTCTCGAAAGCTAAAGTAGAAAAAATCTTTTTAACATTTTTCCCATACTCTCGGAGATCGCTTCTTATCGTGGTTTCATTTTGTCGGGTTAATTAACAGTCACCCTGTAAAATAAATTCCTTCATTATTATTTTAGGAAAAAATTATAACAGAAGTTCTCACAATATAATAGCCGAAAAATTTTTTGGCTGTGAGGTTACATAATTAAAAATTCGTACATCTGTTTCAGTATGTATATTCCGGCTATACCGGAATTCATATATCATTCCGTACTTTTTGAATGATCGAGAGTCGCATCTGTTACCAAAAAAAACTGACATCGAAATATTACTTGCCTACAAGCGTGTAGGTTACGGTTCAACATTCGATCGATACTTCCATCATTGTTTTTTCTAAGCTGGAGATGGTGAAATGTTGCTGAAATAAATATTTTTTTCCGAACAATATAAAACTGAGTAGAAGGACTTTATGATCAAGAACTGTTATGGGATCTACCTTAATTGATATATAATTGTTCCTAGTCTCCTTAAAAGTATAATTTTCTATTTGTTTTTATTAACCTATTCAGAAATCAAAACAGAACTAATTTAGCCTGAAAACTGAATTTCCACAAATATTACATTACATCATATTCATAAAAGTTTATAAATATTCATAATTATTAGCGTCCAATGCGGCTCAACTTTTGCAGGGAATAAAATTAAAGTAGGGTGCATAAATTGCCGGGTTATTCAGCACCTATTATGTATCTATATGATTGAAGAGATAAAATTTACTGGACATGAGAAAACAACCCTATTTAATATACTGCGATTGGTTGAAATTTGAGATACTAATCTACTAATGGGGTAAAGTAAACTAATCTGCACGAGGAAGATTTAAATATTACTTGTGATAACGTTATTAAATAATGACGACCTCTGTACATACCTGAAACCCTTAATCTATTTGATGAAGTAAAACTTCTTCGGAAGCAATTTATTATTCTGCTGTACAAAGGAATTAATAAAAAGAAAACTCTTAATTAGGTTGGATAAATAGAATTTATAAGTACTGTATGGGAACCACAAGTAAATTTCAGTTTCTTTTATGTCGATAATTTTTTTTATAGATAGAAAAATTGGACAAACCAACTGATATGCAGAATAAAAGAGGTCAACGCTTTCCAAATTAGTTTTTTTATTCCAAACGTTTTGTATTAAAGTCTTTCATTTCACTAATTAACTAACTACCAAAACTGACGAAAATTTTATTTCTTGATAGCTTTGAGTGATTCCACAACTTGCGAGTAATGCAGCCGTTACTGCTCCAAAGTAAATACGTAAATAAATAACTAGATAAATATTTACTGGCTCGCTCTAACGAAGAGTATACAACTTCCGTTTGTAAATTCCCTCAGCAAATGTGTAACTTTATTTGTATGTATCATCGCATGGTTTCTCAATTTGTTTAATAGTCCGAGTTACATAAGTCCCAGATTTGCGATGCAGTATTCCACTATCATTCTTGTAATCCGAACAAAACAGCAACAAAACTCACCTGTCGTATCATAAAAAATTCAGCAGGCACCAAAAACAGTATCTATAAATATATCCTAAGTCTTTCAAAATGAACGTGAACTTGAAATAATGTCGATGCCACCGTAAGTTCGACCGGTGAATCCCCTGAGATTTATTCATTATTCATCGTAAGTAACGGTCTTTTAAATTGCATTTTTCGACATGACTGAATTGGAGCGTTAGATGTGGAGGTGCTTTGATGAATATTTCTAGCGATACACGGAAAATAGAATGCCGACGTTTGAAATTAAAACACAAGTTCAAGGTTTTATAACAAAATAATTGTTAAATATACATATTGCTAGTTATTCGTTATTGAGAAATTAATTTGTTTATTTTTCAGTAACGTACGTATTCGTGTATAAACATGGAATCCTTTCAGGTTCAGGGAGTAACCTATTTCTTTTGTTTTAATGTAATAAAATCTATGAGCGCTTTTGGGTTCTTTGTACGCTCGTAAATAATTTCTTATGCTCATAAATAAATTAAAAATAACTCTGTTCAAGTTAAAATTCTATATTAACGATTTCTTTAAATGCAACAAAAGTGACTCGTTGTTTGTTTAAATTAATTTAATATACAATAGATTCCCCATATTTGTTAAATATGTACCTACATACATATATCATTAAACAGTTGAAAACAAACGAAGGCGTAACTATTATTGTTGTTTTAAAAAGCAAAAATGTTTACTTATAACAATTAAATAAATAATCTGTTCAGTGCCTTACGGTTTTCTACTTCAACTAATGTTTATTATCACTTCACCCCGTGTAATTTAATTGATTCGCGTTCATTAAATTACAGTGTCAATAGAAACGTTCAAAACCGTGTATTTTGCTTGACTCTACCCCAAGTAAACGCCGTTCATATTTATAAGCTGTCTTTAAAAAAAACGTAACATTGATAACTGCATCATGATTGAATTATGAAACAAATGTTTTGTTTAAGGATTTCATGTTGTTTATTTTTCTTTTTCTATACAATAAGTTATATATACGATAAATAAAACAAAACAAATAAAATAAACAAAATTTAAATTTATTATTATCATATTATTATCATATTATCTATTTTACTTACGTTATTTCCGAATGTAACAAAATAAACTGGCTGTGAGTAAATGCAGTAGCCTTCATGTAAATATCCTGCAGAAACGTTGTTGCAAAGAAATCCAAGAGATTATAAAAACAAACAGTGGCGGTATGTGCGTGAGCAAAGAGATATCAACACTAATTCCTATTTGCACTTGAAATGTACGACTTGAACACGTTCAGATTGCATGACCGGAAAATAAGGGATAAATAAAAAAAAAAATGAAAAGAAGAAATATCCACAGTTGCACATGCACAGAGTGTTTCAACGATGATGCACCAAACTTAGGGGATACTTTTCTGATATTATTTGGAACAAAACATCTTAATACAATTTCGCAATCTGTGCAAGTTGAAATTTGCATTATTTTGAGTCGATGTTTTTGGAAATGCTGTAGCAATTTAAATTTCTGCTGCCGTGAAACAAGACGAGCGATTTGTCACACAGCTGCAAGAAGGCAAGAAATATCTATCGTAAGCGCAAGAATTTATGAGCGGCTTTTAATTCTGCCCTTGACAGAAAGAGGTGTTAAAGGTGACAACGTTGAAAGAATGTGCATTTAGAGCTATTCTGATAAACGTTAGATAATGCGGATTTCGTTGATGATCGATCAGGAAACCTTTCCGCATAGAGACCTGATGTTAATCCCACCTTTCCTCGACATTCTTCGTATAAAATATGCATGTCTGCGTTTTCTCGAAACGTGAAATCGCCCATCGCAAACACGTATGACAACACATACACAAACACGCTTACATACACTAATAAACTGTTAAAAATGAATGTTACAAACTACAACAAATTCACAGAAATTATGCTTCGTTTCCAACGTTACCCTTTATTAAAATCTAAAAATCATTCAGTAACTAGAACGGACTAATGAAGCGATTCTGCTCATATCTGTAGCAACCGTAAGATCTGTAAGCCTGTAAGTCAATTATTAAAAGGTGGAATTTTGAAGTTGTCAGTATGATATGATTTCTTGTAAGCCTATAAAATAATACCACAAAGACTTACAAGTAATCCTACAGACCTCGAAGAAATCATACCTTCCACAGAACTTCAAAATTCAATATTTTAATAACTGAGTTACAGGTTTACAGATCTTACGGTTGCTACAGATACGAACAGAATCGCTCCATAAATGTGTTTCATCACATCATCTGAGACGACATTTTATGAGGCAATAAAATAACAAACCGATTCTTTTGACGAAGGCAGGTTAACGATTCTGTTCAATACAGTCTTTTTCTTTTGGTTTTCCCCTTTTGTCAATTATGTTTCCGAATTTGTCAAATGATTTTCCAATCCGCAGGCCTACTATACTTTGAACGGATTGGAAAGTCATTTGACAAATTAGGAAACACATTTGACAAAAGGGGAAAAGCAATAGAAAAAGACTGTAAATTAAAATATTTCAAGATAAAAACATTATTCGAAATTTCATTATTTTAAAGTTATGTTTACACTTACAAATGCAAACTGAAAATGACAGTTCAGTCCAAACAAAACGTCAACTAGATGTAAACAAAGAACAAAAAGCAAATAGTGTAAAATGCACTTTTAGTTTAAGTAAAATTAAAAAATAAAATAAATAAAAATAAAATAGTTTTTAAGTAAGTAAAATAGTTTAAAAGTAAAATAGTTTTTAGTAAAATTTCAAATGTTGACGTACTCATTCTGGTATAATTTTTAAATCCACAATAATCTTCGATTCATTGAAAACTAAGCTTGATGCTCCTCGGCCCTCATCTCTTCGCATTAACTATTTTCTTGACCACTTTGCCCTGGTTTTGCGACTCCTTTTCCGCATTTTATTACAATTTTGTTTTCTTTGTATTTTCAGTAACAAAAGAGTTGCAGAAATAGCGATAGACAGTTGCAGTAATAAAATCTTATTGTATTTCATGGTCAATAATAAATATTTCAAGATAACAAATACACTTACAAATATAAACTGGTACATGTATGTGTAAATGACAGTTCAGTCTAATTAAAAAATCAAATAGATGTAAAGCAAGAACTGTTTGTTTCTTTTGATTCGATCAGACAGAAATATCAAACACAAAAATCAAATACAAAAATCTAATAATGTAAAGTGGACTTTATACGAAACTTTTATTTCTTTTGTGAATATCTACCGACATACCGAGTTTCACTGAAACAGCCTGTATATAATTTTAATTCTCTAATCAATTTTATATTTCATGGCATTGCGTTTAACTGTTAATTACCATGTAAAAAAGTTATTTATAATAAGGACGTGGTTCGGCTCCTTTAAATAAATTGTTCATAAGAAACAATTTAAATATATGTACAATATTAACTTTGTCGTGCTACCTTTTTATAACATCATCCAAAAGTATTCGTAAAATTTAAAACCGAAAGCCTCAATTCCATACCAAAGCACTTACGAGGGATGAAAATATAATCCTAAGAGTAGAGGTCCAAGATAAATTCTTTCGCCTCCTTGTTAAGGATCCTTCTTCCCCTTTGATCCTTTATACCTTCCTAACACACCTAACTTATATTTGTTGCTTATTCAATCAGAGCTGCGACACTTTTTTGAATTGACTGATGGAATTCGTCGGGCAATTTAAAATTTAAAATTCAGACGAGCTTTACACTTATGAAAGCGCCCCCGCGTCCCGCTTGCCTTTAATTTGGCTTCGGGCGACTTTTGTTCGACATGAATTATTTATTCAGCTTTTGTGAAAATATGCACACCCGTACACGTACGTGTGTATCTGACAATATAATTTACGCACGCAAAGTTTTTAATTTTTGTTTTATTAAGTGTTTTCCTTTGGGAACGTAATGGAATGCAATATCATTTTGTTTTGAATAAAAAACTTGTTTATTATACCTGTAAAACATACAGAGTGGAAACCGATTTATGACACGTTTACGTGATGGTTAAGATAAAGAAGGAAATATATTGTATGAAACATGTTAATGAGTGCAAATATACTTCTTTGTATTGAACAGTATGGATTTATTGTATAAGTAATTCAATGTTAGCAAATGATCAATATCATTGAGGAGAACAGAAGGAGGAGAAAAATTTGGACATAACAAACTTAAATTGAAATATTTTTTAACATTTGTACTTAATAAGTCATTATCATTATCAACCATAATATTATTAGTAATATGTATAAACCAGAAACGATTAGATATGTAGAGTGCCAGTAAGTTTATCAAGGGTAGCAGGGTGAGCTCAGAGGATAAAGAGGTCACTAGGTCACGAGAGGGGCCTTATCCCAGACTACCTACACTCCACGTTGCATGCTTCGTGATTTAGAGACACGTCATTTACGACTGCAAGCGCAGGTCGCACGGAATTTGCAGTTTCTGCAACAAGTAATTTCGTTTTGCAAAAATCGAAGAGACTCCGGGGGCCTCCGCCGGAAATCAACCGGTTGCACGCGTCGGGTCGGCGCTTTACGCATTAGGGGAATTGACGCAGTAATTACGCAGTCGGTTCGGCTTTGATGTAACTAAATTTTGTTGTGTTTGTGAACTTCTGCCGGAGTAACTAATGGTGAACATCTTAATTGGGTACGAGGCAGGTGAGGCCACAGATTTACAAGCAACATTCGCTTTAGATTTTGCAAGCTTAGAAATGCAAATTAGATTCGTTCAAGATAAACAATTTCTCTTTTTAATATTTTATAGCAACAAATTATCAAAGCAACCTTGGATTCGATTGACAGAATAATCTCGTGGAAAAACAAACAAAAAATAAGATAAAAGAAATGGTTCAAGTAATTTGATAAAATAAATACAAGTTCTTTTTTCTTAAGGAATTCTAAAAACAGCCGCGTACTTTTCTTTTAATTTTGAATTTTCAGGATCACTCTATTAATCAGTAAATCGGTATCTAATTCGATCCCTTAAACAAAATCGGAAAACGGATAATGCTTCCCAGATCTTCTTGACAAACAGGTATTTAAATCCCTCGTCAAAATAAAAGAAGGCTAAGAAGAGCTGCGAAAGCTCTCGTTTTAAATCTCTTTCTAAAAGCTCTGTGGAAGGAAGATTTATTTTCCGACAGAGCTTTGAAGGTGCTTATGTTTGTTTCTTATGTTCGAGCAATTAAAATTGAGTTTGATTTTGAAAAACTAAGCTGACTGTACAGGGTGTTTGCAAAACGATAACCAAACCAGAACAATACAATACAATAACGTTTATTAACCATTAATACAATATTCGTGTTATATGTACAGATATAATACAGTAACACAGAGTAATGTTTAGGGCATGTCAATTTTGCAGAATCCTAAAATCATAAAATATAATAGAAATATACAATTACAAAAAAGAAAATAAAAATAAAAATATTCAGTAACGAAAGTGAAACGTTACAGACTGAATATACATATATAAGACCAGCACAGACATAATTGAAATACAGAATTTGTATAAACACACAATCACAGCGCGGCTCACTAATTACCAATGGTTCGAGAATGTAGTATAAACTCATCTATAGAATATGGTGCCATCAGCTTTAAATTGTTATACAGAGTTTTTTTAATTTTGCCAGAGTGTACCCCTTTATATTAGATTGTTGTAAGTTTTTGATTGTAAGGTTGCGTCTAAAGGAACTACAGGAACAGCTATTACTAGGATTTATTTCAAAAAGCTTTCAGATTTGTTATTATTTTCATTATTTTAATATCTTGGTAAGGGTGGACATGCAGATGTCTAAAATATTCTTCGTGTAAGTATAGATAAAGGCCTTACACGAAAGTGAATTGAAAAGTTTTTGGAATGACGACGAAATTAACTTATAACGTTATAAGTTATACTTTATTTTTCAGTATAAGGTTTCTGAGGGTATTAAGGCCCACCGTAACTTAATTTCAAAAATGAGCACATAAATTAATAAAACCATAGAAAAACTATAGAAAAACTACATCACCACAAATAACGCATAACCAACTTTCCTTATTGGAACTTGTGGAGAGGTGAAACTACAACTTGGTTGAGGCTCTAAAATGGTCTTTTGACGAGATTTGAAAATGCTAGATTTTGAATTGGAATTCGAGGGTAATAAGGCTCACAAAGTATATGGCTTGTCTTATTACCCTCAGTGAGTATAATTTAGTTTGAGGTTAAATTGAATAGCAAAAATTAGGTTAAACAGTTAAACTATAAGATAATGTACGTAAAATTAATTGAAATAGAACTTACCTTAATCAAAATTAACACTCTATCATCTTTTTTTATAAATAATTCATTGTTGAAATTGACGAAATTTTATAATTTTAATTGTTTTCAAACAAACATCCTCTACTGAAGAAAAAAAATGGTTGTTGTAAAGCTTTATCTTCATTATTGCTAAAGGTAGTTCCGATAACATTATAACAATGATTATTAACTCTTAAAAATAACAGTAAAATAGGTGGGCCTTATTACCAACGTAGTCCTTATTACCCTCGGGGACCTTAATCCTTTCGAAGCTTAACATACTTGGTCCAACTTCCTCTAGCTCCACAACTCCTTTCCGGAAGATTTTCATTGAGGTCCCCAAAATAACAGTATCGATTAGTTCTTCGTTCGACCGAAACCTCTTTCCGTTCAGGAATATTTTGAGTTTCGGGAAAATGTGAAAGTCCGAAGGAACCAAATTAGACGAATACGTTGGATCCGGAAGGATTTCATAGTTTAATCCTGAGCGATTGCACTTAAATGGGCAGTTTTTAGTGAATATGTTTTTCCTGAGACACTCTTTGTTTCTGAAAATGTTTTTCCTGAATTGCTGCTTCAGTTTGTCCAAAAGTGTTGTGATGATCAATTACCAATTCTTTTTGTGTCTCCAGGAAAAAAACTGACGCCATTATTTTCCTAACCGATTAAGGTCCAGTTAATGCCAGTTTAAAATTAAGCTGAAGCTGAAACCCACAACTATGATTATTTCAACAATTGTTAAGAGTTTTAGCTTTGGGTTAAAGTTCAACTGTTGTACCAGTTGTACAATAACTGGGCCTGAATGATCTTTGCCTTCAACGCTTGTAATTCACTGTCTTGTTGAACTTTTTTTCTGGTATGTGGTGATAATTCAGGGTCTTATCCAAGGTAACGAATCGTTCAGTGAAATCAGGTGTAAACATTTTCAAACAATTAGCTGAAGTTTGGGCTCGTATGCGTTTTGCTGTGGCTTGGGAAAATGTGGCATCTTGTAGAATAAGTTTTTTAAACCCAATTCATTATTTAAATTTAAACTATTCGTTCATAAAAGGTGTTTATGGCTTCCTCAATTGTATTCATTCTTATTTGACGATTTGCCAAAACCATGTCCTGGACTTTATCCACAATTTCTGTTGTAGCAATCGTCTTTGGATGTCCTGAATCCTGCTTATCGTTTATATAAGTTAAGATTAATAGTATTCTTTTTTGATTTTGTTAATTTTATTCTCGACTATTTTAAAAGATTTCCAAATCGAGTAGGATATGAGTGATTTTCATTTACAGTGGTAAAATAATTTTTATGTTCGTGCTAACGTATGTAACTAACGTACTGTAAGCAAAAACAGCAGGAACTGTTAAAATGCCCATCTGTATAAAATATTGTTTACAATGAGCGTCGTATTTTAATCGACACAAAGCTTTCACTGCCATTGTTTGGAGTCGAAATATTATTATTGAATCTGCAGAGGCACCCCAAAGCCTTACACCATATAGAACATGTGAGTGAAATAAGGCGTAGTAAGCCATTATGTTGTATTCTAAGGAGATCAGTTTTGATAATTCTCTTAGTATAAAAATCGCGGAGGATAACTTGGAGCTAATGGATTTAATATGTGCATACCAGGTTAAATTATCGTTTAGACTTATGCCTAAGAGGTTAACAACGGCGTTTGAAGTTATATCATGATTCGTTGAGAAAACCATTATTTGTGTTTTGTTCTTATTCAAGCTAAGTGAGTTTCTGAGAAACCATTGCTTTGCACTATCTTTCATGTCTTGTACCTTCTGTAACAGCGCATTAATATTGTTATCAGAACAAAATATATTTGTGTCATCGGCGTAAAGTATGGATTGTATAGGCTCCATGAACTTACTTAGGTCATTTATATACAATAAAAAGAGAACAGGTCCCAACACAGATCCTTGCGGAACACCGTACTGGACCCGTACTTCCCTTGATAGTTTGCCATTAATTTTAGTGCACTGACTTATATCTATTAAATAACTTCTAAAAAAGTTTAGTGTTGAACCGCGAATACCACAATAAGTTAATTTATTTATTAATAATTCGTGCGGAACGCAGTCAAAGTCAAGTCGCAAGCAACTAGTGCTGTGTGTTTGCCTTCTTCAAAACCCTCAACTATGTTCCTCACGAGCTCTTCAACTGCCTGTACACAACTATGTCTAGGTCTAAACCCGTATTGGTTTTTATTCAGTACATAAATTTTTCTAAGAAATTTATTAATCTGTTTTTAATTAAAATTTCCAAAACCTTTCCTAAAACTGGCACAAGTGAAATAGGTCGGTAATTATTTTTATCTTCTGGATTTCCCTTTTTAAGTACAGGAACAACCACCGAAATTTTAAAAGCTGATGGGAAAATATCCTGCTCGAAGCATAAATTGTATAAGTGAGATAATATAGGAGTTATAAGTTCAGAGAAATTTTTTAGGAATTTACTGTTAATGCCGTAAAAGTCTTTCGAGTTTGAATTTTTAAGTGATTGAATTATATTAGGAGTACTAATTTCTATAACAGTTGTAGGTTGAATAAAAAAAGAACGATCTAAAGCTGAAACTACACTAAATCGATTATTTTCTGTTTCATATAACAAAGGTAAATTTTTTACGATATTTTCGGCAACATTTGCAAAATAAAAATTTAATTCTTCGTTATCAATAGGAATGGTCTGTTTTTGGAGAACTTTGCCTCTCTCAAGGTTATTAAATTCCAACATGCTTTAGTTCTGTTTTTGTGGTACATTAAGTAATTGTTGTTCGCATTCTTTTTTGCAGTTTTTATATTGCTTTTATATATCTTTTTAAAATTATTATAAATAATTTTATCAGAGTCTAAGTTACTACTACTAGTTACTACAACTAACCGATTCATTGGTAAATCTTGTACCAGAGTCAATTGTTGGTTTTAGTCCAAATGTTTTAATCAAAAGTAGTAAATTTGTTAGCTTATTTGATTCGCGCATAAAGTTAATATTGAAGTCTCCTAATATAACGAAGTTAAAATTTGTGTTGTTTTTGTAGAGAAGTTCTAAAACTTGTTCAAATATATTAAGAAAGGTGTTCATGTTACCCTTACATGATCTGTACAGCGTCAGGACAATTGTGTGAACTTGAGGTACTTAATTTATTTATATATTTTTTGGCGGGATGTGGATTGTCTTTATTCCAAATTCATTAGCTTAAAGAATTGTATATTTCAAATGAAACACCATCCTGTATATTTTATGCTATTAGAATTTATTTTGTAAGTTACATTAAGACCAAATAAATATCCACCTATAATTCTGTTGCGAGGATCTTTATTTGACTTTTTTAAAAATAAATTCTGCATAAGTACGGTGAAAAAGGAACACGTATTTTTGAGTATCCTTTGTAAGTCGACAGTCCAGATCACCACATCACTTTGAGTACTGCAGCTCAAACAATACAGATAACGACATTTCTTTTTCCGCGAGGCTCTAACAAAGAGAAAATCTTTCAACAAGTTAAAGCTTTGTTTATAAATCGCTTTTGCCTTTACCGTCGTCGTAAACTAAAGCACTCCGAACAAAAACATTCCGCCGAGTTACAGCCCACAAGTTCGAGCTTTGGCGAGTGTAATTATTTTGTCAGAGACAGGGCCTTTAAGGAAAACGTAAACGTTGGAGCTTTCATTCAGTTCGTGGGTTAGGGGAAAAAAAAACAAGATGAGTTTCAATATCAATAAAAATTTCAGTTTAATGGAAGGTGTCAACTTGAAGTGAAATAATACTGAATTGTTCACCCTCAACACGCATCGCAGTTTTTTTTTAGATGTATGTATGTCATCAAGGTAATGTATTTTAATAAAGTTAATGTGGGTATCAGTCATGCTGTCGAGAGCGTCAGGGCTTTTGGCGTCAGCTTATTTTATTACTACTGAACAAGTAGTACGACGTTAAGTACATAGTAGATCATAGTTTGCGATATATAATCCTCTATAAAAATGATGAGCCTTAACATTACTGCAAGTACGGATCACACATTGAAAATGATGAGAAAAATTCCTAATTTGCTAGTTATCAATGCGAAACTAACTCATGAAGGCAAAAAGAACGAGATACGAGATAGTCAAAGAACAAGTCAATTAGGAAGTCAGAGAAAAGTAAAAAACATGATAAAAACATGAAGAAACAGAGTCAGTTTAAGAAAAAGGATGATATAAAAATAAGAAAGTAGACATGAAAAGAAAACCAACGATACTGGGAGGAATTTTGGAAAGATGCTGGAAAAAACGATTAACGTGAAGAAAACAAAGGAAGTTCAAGGCATAAAAAGTGGAAACAAAGCTTCAGTATCAAAAATATCGAAAATTTGTGTTAGAAATTTGGAGAGAATACATAAATTAAAAAAAGCCGCTACCGAAGCAAGTAAGTACATAATGAAATGAGAGAAAAAAAAAGAAAGGACGAGACCAATCTTGAGAAAGTCGAAGAGGAAAGTTTTAAAGACTATAAGAATTTAAGAAAGACAATCGAAATTACGAAACAACTAACAATTTGAATGAAATGACCATTTACTAGAATAGAATGAACCTAAACGGACTCAAAGTAAATGACATAAGGAAGAGTGAAAGCGAAAGGACGAGACCAACTTTGAGAAAATAGAAGAGGAAGAAATAGGGAAAGTTTTAAGGACTATAAGAATTTAAGAAAGACAACCGAAATTACAAAGCAACTAACAGACAAAATAGTGAGAAAACAATTTGAACGAAACGACCATTTACTAGAATAGAATGAACATAAGGAGGTTCTACGAAAAGTAAATGACATAAGGAAGAGTGAAAAGAGAAAAGAAGCACATCGAAGAGGATATGGAATCATAGAAATTGGCAAAGGAAGAAATGAAACAAATGTTTGTACAGATTGAGAGTAAAGATTGTACCTACCTGATAAAATTTGGCCACACAAAATCGGGTTTTATTTTTGTTACAAACAGTAGTTTACAATTTACCTCTTCTCTAATGTGACATTTACTCAGTAATCAAAATATCACCAAAACGAGAAGACGTACGAAAGAAATATTTTTTAACTCATTTCAAATCTGCAAGTGACGCACTGAAGTATAGCAGAAAAAGGTTAAATGAAGTTGGATCAGAAAAGGTTTGAAGAACTATGGACAGCTGCCTGTTAGTGGATCTGAATGTCTAAAAGCTAACAAAAATGTAGTAGGACAATTTAAAATAAATCCAAACCTATCGGTACAGAGCTCCCAAAGAAAATTGGTACGTTGCCATTCAAAGAGTCAAAAAGAGAGTTGAATATATAGAACGTTTTCAAAGCGACAAACAAAATTTCACTTTATGATCAGATCCTGGTAAAACAATCCAGCCTTGTGATGGACCGTGAAATTTATGTTGTTGCTTTAATCAACTAATTATTTGAACAGCAATAAATAAATTTAAGAAGAAGTTTCTCCAAAAATATAAGGCATGGCAAGTTATCTGTTCTTTTGTAAAAACAAATCAGAGTGTCATTGCCACCAGGAATTCATGTTAAGGAGTGGCTCGAGAAATGTCTTCTGCCATTTATAAGAAAGCACAATATTTCTATAGTTTTTTGGCAAGACTTGGGCAAAAATATCGTATTTAAAAGTAACAAAGTCATAGTTGTACCAAAATCGCCCTGAAATACAGAATCTTGCTCAAATTAAACTCATAGGGTTCTGGTGAAGCATCAATTGAAGAAAATTAAAGGAGAAGCAAAATATGTAGAAGATGACAGTAGAAGTACACTTAGTCTCCGGAAAGAAAATTTGGTCGGTTAATTTTAGCCTAGTTTTTGTAATTTATAATGATATAGTCTCTAGAATAAGAACAACAAAACGAATAATCAAATAAATAACATAAACGCATTCACTTATTGAAACCTTTCTAGTTTGTTGAATATTATTCAAATCTCTTTCGTTCCTTTCTGTTTGAATACGTCCGTTTGGAAATACTGGCAATTTATTTTTATCCTTTTCCTGACCTAAAGCACTTATCGAATTCCTATTTACAGTCACGGAAACGCCAGTGATAATAGTTATCGCTTTTGCAGTTTAATTTTATTGGCTGTCCTTCGCGATTAACTATTGGAAAGAGACAAGTGTCTCGGGCATTATTTATCGGAACAAATCCCCGTTATTTTCATATTATATGTATAAAATTATGCAAAACGAAAACTCGGGGAACACGCAAATGACCTAACACATTTAAAAGTTTAATTTATAAAGCTGCAAACATTAATGATTCGAACAAAACAGTGAAACAAAGTTATATTGTTATAGTCTGCATAATAACATCCTAAGATTTGCATGCAGAAAGTGTTAAATTTCGAATGCTGTCAGTATATCCTACAATTATCTAATATACATAATTTTGATTTAATTATGTAATTTTCATCTGATTGCGTTTTTAATTATTATTTAAAGTAAATCGAAGTTAACTTAATCTATAAAAGGCAAACATGAACGACACGCAGAATTAATGCCGCAAAAGAAAATTTTTACATGCAAATGGCGCCCTACTTAATGATTTAATCAATTGAGGTTTTGCTTTTAATCGTGGTCAACAGCAAAAATAAATTTCGTTTGTCTAGGATGGCGGTCTGAACTCGGAAAGAAGGGTTTTTCCCTTACCTTCTCAGTTTTATTTCGACAATTTACTACCGAAGACGTTGACTGATGTCAATAATAAATGGGAAGGATCTCTTACGGAAAGCAGCGGATGGGTATAAACTGAATACGCTTTCCGTGTTTTGACAATTTACGATCAACCCTTGTTATTCCCTTTTCAATAATCTGAAACACTTAGGCGAGCACGCTTTATCGATTCTATGCCGCGAATAATACTTGGGGAATGACACCTTTTAAAGAATCCGAGATTAGAGCTTCCGCATCTCAAACTAAATTTTCATTTCATCAGTTACAGAAAAAAAAAAAACAAAATTTACTTTTTAAGTAGGTATATTATATGCAAGTTTTGAAAAAAAAAATGGTGGTTGGAATTAGCTATCGATTTAATAAAACAAATTTGTACAAGTCCGTACAACGCAAAGACAAATTAACCACCACTTTAAAAAACTGCATTATTTATGGGGTATTGATTGATGGTGCATCCAATCTTCACAGGCATGTGCGTTTTCTCACGACGAAACGTATTGCTTCGCATATTTATGGGGGATACATGTTTGGGGGCTACTATCCTGTTTCACATTTGTGCAAAGTTTATTTTCAGAACACACAGATATGAAATCATAAATAACTCTGGGATTCAATTGCGTGGAGTGCCGTATGTACGAGAAAGCGCACGTCGCAAAAATATTGTTTTTTACCAGAGAATTTTAAATAAACCCATATGTACGGATACGTGGGGATTTTTAGGTTGCGAGTGGAGTTTCTGCTTAAATCAACCCATGATTATTCATAATCACTTATATTAAAAGGATTAAACCTGAACAACTTACTACAAAAGAATTATTCTTCGAACTCACATAGACAGAATAAACACCGACTTAATTCAGTTTAATAAATATTAAGTGAAACATAATAAAGTTAAAAGCGTTGCCTATTTAATATTGTATGCATTTTACAAGCTTAAACTGAAACAAACAATTATCTCTTCGAAGACACTACGTTTTATAAAACAGAAACGTTTTGTAAAGTTAAATGCATGGCTTTTAACTTTTTGTGGCGTGCTATCTATACGGTTCAAAAAGTAAAAAGTCTAATTTAAAAGATAATTAAAACGATAAGTTGATTTATGCATGGAGACTTGCACGAACAATTTTCGTTTGAATAAACGGTTGAATGTTTTAAAGATATTCGAATTCAGTAATTATAAATCAGCGAGTACGTTATTTTGGAGATATTAATCATTCTCGGTAACAAACGGTGATAAATAAAATTATACAGGGCGTAATCGATTAAGTTTCACTTATATTTTCTAGACCTCTGAATCACATATTTATTTAATTTAATTTTACGACATTCTATATTTTCTTCCGTTTGGAAAAAACTTACATTGTTATAAAAAAAGGTGATCCATCTGAAGCGAGCAATTACAGACCAATTTCCATTTTATGCAACTTCTCCAAGATATTTGAATCTATTTTATATAAACACATTTATTTGTCAGTGAAGAATTTTATTGCACCATATCAACACGGATTTATACAGGGTCGTTCTACAGTAACCAATCTTTGTTTCACACAATTGGTATAGACAGGACAGGACAGGTTGATGAGATTTATTTAGATTTTCAAAAAAGCATTTGATCAGATTGATCTCTACGCTGTTCTAGATAAATTATCTGCATTCGGTTTTTCGCCAACACTTTCAGATCTTCTTAAGTCATACCCCCTGAGCCGCGAACAATGTGTTAGATTAACTTGAAGGCTTCCGCGGCCGTCGTCCATGTTTGAATTGGCTTCCGGTTGGAACCGCGTCACGTTGACTTCTAATGCCGACGTTTCGTTCTTCATTGCAGAAGAACTTCTTCAGGGCTGCTGCTGCTGGTGGTGTTGCTGCTGTCAACGACTAACCCGAAGCAGCAGCAACACCACCAGCAGCAGCAGCCCTGAAGAAGTTCTTCTGCAATGAAGAACGAAACGTCGGCAGTAGAAGTCAACGTGACGCGGTTCCAACCGGAAGCCAATTCAAACAATGTGTTAGATACTGTAATTATATACCGTTTCCAAAAAGCTATCTTCAGGAGTATCTCAAGGCTCAAATTTAGGGCCTATATTATGTTTAGTCTTCATCAATGACATTGTTAATGCTGCACAATGCGAAAAATTATTGTTTGCTGGTAATATGAAATTGTACTCTTCGAATACTTCACTATAAGAAAGTATTAACTCAGTAATAAAATGGTATCAGCAATACCGCCTATCTTTGAATGTCACTACGAAAAAACATACAGCAATCTCATACGCCTACAGTATTTTTAATATAATTTTGAAGTCAACCAATACTATTAAGGATCTGGGTATGATTTTTGATTCGAAACTTGCTTTTGTGGATCATATTTTACTATAGTTGTTAGTGGTTTCAAGGTTTATGGTTTTCTTTATCGTAATTGTAAGGAATTCAGCATCAACACTCTTTCTGTCTTGCTTCTTTCCTTAAGGCATCTGACTTCCTTCCCGATATACGCCTAAAACATACTCAATAAAGAATCAATATAACAGAATTAATATTCATTGTATTAATTCAGATTTTTTTATACGTATAGTAAACATCATATTCTACACGGGGCTGCAGCTGAAATATTGAAAATAATAGTTTAAAAGCTAATAATTTAATTTTAAAATGTATATTTGTAGCAAAATTTGACAGGAATTCAATATTTTTTTTCTAAATGAATTGGATCTTTTCATAAATAATGACGACAGCCCCGTGTCATATAATCCTTTTACAAAAGGTTTACGTTTTTTCCTAAAAGAAAAACTATAAAACATTTCCTACAAACGTATTATTTGCAAGCTATGATTTTCATTTAACTTGATTCTCAAACGGAAACATAGATGTCCTCTGAAACTCACATTTCTAGCAAAATATCTGATTGGTGGTTACGACAAAGACCAACCCCTTACATTTTATGAGTGATTTATTAAAGCAGACCCTAAATAAAGGAATGCGATCCATCAAATATTCTCGGGAATTTTAAATTTGGTGGATGGGTTGTGACAACGGGCTAAGCGTTGATGAGCACTAGTTTCAATAGAGATAACCCGATAAAGTAGATCGTGGTTGCGTTTAAAAGTGTACTATGTTTAAAGTGATGTTAATTTTGAAATAATTACGGTACTGTTTTATATGCGAGAAAACAACTTAAACAAACCTAATAAAGCAATTTACGATACTGCTAAATCTCAAATTATAGAGCATGCATTGAAAGTTATAAATGACATTAAATAGTACATTTAAAAAAATTAAAAGAATTAAATCTAAAACATATTTTCCTTTAAAATATCGATTTTTTGAATCGACATTAAACTTCCGATTTTCGGTACATATCGATACGCGTATGTACGAATCGATTCACTAAATAATTTCGGCGATTTAATTGACATTAAACATACCCAAGAAATTTGCAACTTTTTTTTCAAGAATTGTTTTTGTCATGAAATAAAATCTGTACTTTACAAGATGGCCCAATAAATTATTATTATTATTATATTTTAAATCGATCTTTTTTAATATCGATATTTTTTAAGAAGTATCAGAGTCAAATCGATTCGACACGATTTGAAAATTCGATTTTTTTAAATTTTGGTGCATCCCTAAACATAACCTAACTTTTTATATCCATTTAACTAACGCTTTTCTACAAAATGGATAATAAAAGGCAATTAATGAATTAAAACATTTATTTTATTACATAAATTATTTGGTAATAGAGACCATAAGCGAATCGAAAAGTTATAGTTTCAACGGGCATATGCGTAAGCCGTAAGATATACTTTGACGGATCGCATTCCTTTATTTAAGGCATACTGTTTATTTATAAACTCTTTAAAAGTATGTATGTAAGTGCCATCCTATGTCAAAAGGCAAATCTTGACAATTTTAGGGAAAAAGCGTAAAAGAGAATTTTTGTCGCAAAAAAGACGTACTTTTCACATCCCACTTGTAAGTAGAGTGTGAAAAATGCACCCGTCGTCGTAAACACAAGACTTCTTGAAACAGATGAGAGAGACACAAAATATATTAAAAATCGTGAGTGAGAGAGATACGATTATAGGCCCAAAATGCTCTACACAGAGAAAAATATGTAGTGAAAAGTAACACAATTGTAGCTGACATGAAGCCAGTAACAAATTGTATGAAATATTATCACAATTTTAGTAAAATTACAAACAAGATATTATCATGTTAAACAACTGTGTCAATATTTCATGCAATTTGTTACTGGCTTCATTTCAGCTACAATCGTGTTACTTTTCACTACCTATTTTTCTCTGTGTAAGAAGTGTAATTTGCGAAGGTGTCAACACAGGAATACAATTGACATTTCTCGAATGTGAAACGACTGTGTGCGCCTATGGGCCAATTGTATAAAACGAGTTAATCAGTCGATCAAGTTAATTGTGTGGTTAAGCAATATCATTGGAGGGAAGCTTAAGTTTGATCGAGTAGTTAACTTGTTTTATACAACTGGCCCTATGATATACAGCGACCATTTTGAGTAACCAATTTGGACGAGAAACTACTGTTAGTGTAGCTCTCCTGTTATTCTTAACTCGTTAGTCAACGCTGAATGCAGACTGCACATAGTAATTATCAATGGAAGCTTTATTAAATTATTATTTACAAATTTATTTCATTTGCCATGGTTACCGTGCGTTGTTAGTAATGACACTAGTGATTTTGAATTGTCAGATTGAATTAAATTGTTCTTTTGACTTATTGTAAAATAATGTATACAACCGCCGAAAAAGTCGAAATGTGCACATTATTCTCAAATGTAGCTTCGTTGAGAGAGGTCTCTGTATTATTTGCCGCCAAATTTCCGGATAGACAAATTTCCAGCTAAATACATGCAATGAAATTAACCTTCCTTAATACCTTCTATGTGCAGTTTTTAAATGATTCAGCATTGAAAATTGAGTAGTAACCATAGCAACGTAATGTTAAAACCCCTATGTGCAATTTTATACTATGTGTTTTTTTTAAAAATGCCATAAGGGGTGGCTGTGGAAAAGAAAATTCATGTCTTAGCTCCATTCATGTACTTTAAATTGTCAGTTTTGGCATGTGTTAGATGCCAAGCTACGACCTGAGTTTTAATTTTCACGGCCAACCTTTACAGTATTTTTAAAAAAATACACCGTATAACTCAGAAATATATATCTGATCACGTAATTTTCGTCTATGTGCAGCGTTACAAGATTCTCACTGTATATCATATCCACATTGAACACAATGAAACTCTGCAAAGAACATACCCCAAGTTCTTAACTTCTCTCCCTGAATCCTGATGATACTTATCCGATCGGAGGTCATGATCACACTTTGCTTCTTTCTAGATTTCACTTCGAGTCACTTCAAACTAGAAGAATTTCAGGTGCAATCAAATTTCTTTACAATTTGTTACATAATCAAGCCGATTGTCCTTGGCTATTAAGCAAAATTAATTTTGTAGTATATACCTAGGATTTTTTCGCGTTCGCGTTTTACGTTTTATTGTGAAAATAACATTGTACCGCTCTCCCATTTCTATAATATGCCAGCAAGCCAGCATTTTAATAACATCTCGAGACTTTGTGACATTAATGCAGATAATTTATATTTCATTTTAAATATTAATAAGGATCATTAACTCATTTCTCATGTACATTTGTTCTGTTTAGTAACTGAACTTTGTTTAGTTTCTTCATGTTATTTTATGTAACTTATATAGTTATATTTTATTTCTCTCTTTCATGCACAGTGCTTTACTTTAATATTTTCCTGTATCTGGGTATTGTACCTGTTCGAAAATAAAGAATTTATTATTATTATTAACACTGTAAGTGCTTCATTACATAAGAGAATTAATTCTGCAAATATTAATGAACTAGTTTTTGATTGAAAAGTCCTGCTCGTGCAGTGCGAAGCCAGTGCTTCTCAAACGTTTTTTGTGAACAATAAGCGTAGATTTCTAGAAGTTATTATCAACCCTTTCCCCATACGTCATAACTTCGCTTCTTTTCTTTTGCATGAATAGTAGTGAAACTTATTCGACCAATAGTTTCTTGTATTAACTCTCCGACATAGAGTCTTGCAAAATTCATTTCCAACATTTTAACTGCTAGTTTGTCTAATAAATATGAATATAACATTAAAGATTCTTTCACTTTTGTTGAAAAAATTCAAAACTTCAATTTGCCAGAAGATCATCAACTCATTTCCTTGGATGTGGTATCGTTATTTACAAATATTCCTATGGAATTAGCTTTAGACATAATTTCTAATTGCTGGAACGATATAAAAAATGAATGTAATATTCCAAAGAATGATTTCCTTAATATTATCAAATTTATTTATAGTAATTGCTACTTTACATTTCAAGATAAAATATACCTTCAAATACAAGCCACTCCTATGGGTTCTCCTTTAAGCCCAATAATAGCACAAATTGTCATGGATTTTGTTCTTGAACAATGCATTCCTAAATTAACTTTTCAACTTCCTTTTATATTTAAATATGTTGATGATTTGATCTGTGCTGTCCCTACAAATAAAATTGATGAAATATTAAATACATTTAATAATATTAATAATAAAATTCAATTTACCCTTGAAACTGAAAACAATAATTCAGTTCCCTTTTTAGATACTAAATCAATCAGAGCTCCTAACAATACCATCATTTTAGATTGGTACCATAAGCCCACCTTCTCAGGAAGATTTATCAACTTCTATTCAAACCATTATTTAAAACATAAATTAGATACCATTATTGCCATGAAGAATCGTGTTTATAGAATTTGCCATGAATCTCTAAAAACTAAAAATTTTCATAAACTTATTGACATTTTTGTAAATAATGGCTATCCTCAGCATCTTGTTAAAAAATTAATTTTTAATCAAAGAAATCCTAATGCTACATAAAATAGAAACAATAATGTAATTGTAAATTCCATATATAGAAAATTACCTTTCATAAAATCAGTCACTCCAAGAATAGTTTCATTATTTAAGAACACTCCAATTAAAATAGCCTATTATAATTCTAAAACAATTAGACAAATATTTAGTAATATAAAAAATCCAACTCCTCTTTTACTTAACTCCAATGTTATATATAAAATCAATTGTGATTCTTGTAATAAATGTTACAAAGGCCAAACTAGTCAATGGTTAAAGAACAGAGTCTCCCAACACAAAAGTGACTGTAGAATTGGAAAAAGGTCCTGTGCTCTTGCCATTCACTCAATTGATGATAACCACTGTTCAATAATATTAAAATTTTAGAAAAAGAAATGTTTTATAAAACTAAATTATTTTTGGAAATGTCATGCATTCAGAAGCATAATGACGTAACTGTCAATTTCAGATCCTACACTGACGATCTTAATAATATATATTTCAATCTAATCACCTAGAGTTCTTTTATTTATACACAATTTTTGTTATAAATAACACATCAAATTTTAAGTTAAAAATTTTCAAAATGTATTAATTTCTTTATTATTATAGTAAGTATTATATATAATATTGTATCATATTATAATTAGTCGTCAAATTGTAGTATTTTAATGGTCCTGAAGAAGTAATAAAATATTACGAAATATCGACCAGTATAATCGGTATATAAAAAGTATATAAAAAGTTTTGAAGCCGTTAATACCCGTTCTCTAAATATAGTTAAGAAGTTACTAAGATACACGGCAATATCCTCTACTTTTATCTTATTCGATACACACTGTATCGTGCAATCAAGTTCTTGTTGTACTTACGTATAAATTATATTATTATATATTATATTATTATATGTAAATTAAAGTGCTGTTTCAGGTAGTGAATTATTTATTGCTTTCGCACTTTACAAATGAAAGAAAATTTATTTTATATAACTTATTTTCCATTTGTGATTAATAAAATCGATTAAGTTGGAAATTGTAGATTCGTTGGCCTTTAAACTTTGGAGAAAAAGCAGATGGTTAAAATTGTGAAAGGTAAAAAAAATATACAAATAATGGTGGTAGGTACTTTATAAAGGAGTAGAAGGTATCAATATCAGTTTCCGCACGCGAAATATCCGTACATTGCATTTTGATTTGGCTGGTCGCGTGTCCGCGTACCATTCGGAGTCCTTTTCTTATCGGTAATAACTATCATGTATTGACTTTCATTATTTTAAACAACTTGGCGCAATTTTAAAAACCTCAAGGTCACGGAAGAATTTTTTTCAGATGAGATCCACTTCTGATTCTGTTTATATAAAAAAAATCAATCAACTCGTTTAAATTAAAATCAGATCTGATCAGATAATCGCGACACCGCACGACTATTTTCTGACTGTAAATTGTGTCGTGGATAGCAAATAGCAACGTTTACCATTTGCTATGGCAAATGCTATGGATTATGTGGCATGTTTGCAATTACGCGCTATTTTTGTGTAAGTCTTCAAGATTCTAGTGTATTCTAGACTCGCATCGAATGATGGTAGAATTTGATGGAATGTTCTATCTTTTTCCGCCGGTATTTTAGAATAGCGTGAATTACTATACACTGCGTTCGTAAAGTATGGAATAAATTAATTTTCTACGAAATAAACGATTTTTAAGTAAAATCCTGAGACAGGTCGATTTTTAATTAAAAAATGACACTATTTTAGCGGAATCTTGTGTCTTTCCCTCCAATCCCCTCCCAATGACAGTTGCCCCTTTAAAATTTTTAAATGGAATGGGGGGTCATGTGATACTTCATTTGAAAGGGCTTTTCATTCTCTATTCAGTAATATAAGAATATTTTTCAAATTCCTATTTTTTCTATTTTTTTTAAATCAACTAACAAAGTTTTAAAATGAAATAATTTAAATGAAATGTTCGAACTGCCCCTTTTAGTTGACTTGAATTAAGTTGATTTCATAATTCATGGAAGCTGATGTTAATAAGTAAAAAAAGACACCAATTTTTTGACATGTGCGGTATCAATAAATTAATGAAAGTTTTTCATTTAATTTTATTGAATATTGACCTCCCATCATATTTCAGAGGACACCCAAGTAAATGTTCTCTTGAGTTTAGAAGAACAACTCCAACAATGAGGTTGCGTTAGATTTAGAGGTTTCTGAAACATCGGTTTGGAAATATTTAAAAAAGCTATGATGAATCGATGCAACAACGATCCACAGTTTGTAAGACGAATACTTTACTCAGACGAAGTGACATTTATGCTACATGGACATGTGAACCGAGAAAACTATAGGTACTGGACCCGTGAATCCTCACTGGAGAGATCCTTACTCAATTTCCAAAACTGAACGTCTGGGCGGGAATAATACATGGGAGAATTGTGAGTCCATATTTTTTCGATGCGCCTCTTACGGGGAAAGATATTTAGAATTTTTGGAAAATGACCTTATACCGGCACTTGCTACCCTTTTCCCCAATGATCAAATAACAGCTTATGATTTCAACAAGACGGAGCACCGCCGCATTATGCGCGATGCGTTATTTGGATGACGTTTTCCCCAATAGATGGATTGGTCGAAGGGGGGCAATTGAGTGGCCGGCTAGACCTCCTGATCTAACACCTCTCGATTTCTTTTTATGGGGATTTCTAAAAAGTAAAGTCTACAGAACTAAACCAAACAGTCTTTAATAATAATAATGGTGGTTTATTACTCAACAGTTACAACAACCAGTTACAGAGTAATTTACATAGGACATTACATACAGAAAATCAACATAAAACCTAACAATACAACATAAATTAATAATGAAAAATAAATAAAATAAAAATAAAAAATAAATAAATTAATAATAAAAAGCCCTCTTTGTTATTTACATTTAATATTTAATACCAAAAGATCGGGACCGATCAGTGCAGACACCAAGAATAGACCATAGTGCAGCAACGCAGAATTATACAGAGATGAACTTTTTTAATGTTTCCGCTATTTGTCGTTTGAATGATAATAACGATGTATTATAAATGTCAATTTGGGAGCCATATTTATTGTAGTTACTGCAAAAAACGTAAACCGGATCTTTCTTCAAATAGTTCGTTACAACTAATGATGTGTAGAAAAGTTCTGTACTTCTAGTATTTCTCTGTGGAATTTTTATACAAATATTTCCTAGCATGAAGGGATCGTCTACAAATCCATTTAAAAGCCTGAATAGAAAGCACTATCCTGTAATTAACCGTCTACAGTGCAGCGACATTACATCATATGTTTGAATTAATTCGGAGTATGACAGGTTTTTACAAAAAATATTTTAATCTAAGTAATACTTAAGTTTCAAATATTTAAATTGTATTCTCTCAATTCGCAGCCTATTTTGAAGATAGTAAGGTGCCCAGATTATTGAACAATATTCCAATCTTGAACGCACGTATTAATTATAGAGCACGTCTAAAGCCCTAGAAGATTTGAATTGCTTAACATTCCTAAATATAAAACCTAACAGCTGATAAGCTTTTTTTATAATCTGATTAATGTGTTCATTAAAGGAAAGATGCGTATCAAACATTACACCAAGATCAGTAGTAACTGTTACTTTTTTAAGTTCTTCGTTATTCATTATATATTTGTAGTTAACAGTGTTCTTAGTGTAAGAGTAAGAAATTGTTCTACATTTTTTCACATTGAAGTGAAGATAGTTTTTCTGAGATAGTTTCTAGTTTTCTCATATATACTGTTCAGGTCTGTTTGAATTTTTACACAATCATCTTCACCTTTAACTGTGGAGAAAATTTTTATGTCATCCGCAAAAAGTAGGATTTGGCAATATTTTAATTCCTGAACAATATCATTTACATAAAGTAAAAATAAGAGTGGTCCCAGATTGCTACCCTGCGGTACCCCAGACGTTGGATAAAATAATTTGGATTTGTACCCATTAACTGAAACAAACAACGATCTATTGCCTAAGTAATTACTTATTAATGCCAGTATTGACGATCCTAAACCTATATTCGCAAGCTTTAGTAAAAGCACATTATGATTAATTTTGTCAAATGCTTTTGTGAAATCAGTGTATATCGCATCTACTTGCAATTTTTTATTGTAAGCTTTATAAACGTACTGCACAAAACTGCAGAGATTCGTTACGGTAGATCTCTGTGGCATAAATCCGTGTTGATTTATAGATACAACATTTCTTATGCCATTGAAGAGGTTGTTATAAACTATCGTCTCCAAAATTTTGGCAGGAGTTGAGAGAATAGCCACTGGTCGATAATTACAGATTAAATTTCTATGGCCTGATTTGTATACCGGACACACGCGTGCACACTTCCAAACTTCCGGAAAACAGGAATATTTTAAGCATAAGTTATAAATATGGTGGAGTGGCGCTGCCAATGTAGAGGCACATCCTTTGTATATATACCCCGGAATCTGGTCCAGGAGAAAATTTATTTAACTTATTTAGGATTATTTCGATATCATGGACGGACCCTGTATCAATTGTAGTAGTAAAATTAACTTCGCGTTCGGTGTGAAAAGAATTGTTAAGTATTTTATGGTTTCTTTCATATACGGAATTAAAATATTCTGCGAAAGCGTTAGTTACGGCTTCACCCGCATCATATGTACAATCATTCCATTTCATAGTTGAAGGTATCCGCGAACTTTGCTTTCTAGCGTTTATATACTGCCAAAAATAGTTCGGATCTTCAACTATGGTATACGCTTCTTTAATATTATGCTTAATTTCGCGGCGCAGTGAATCATACGTATTTTTTATTGCTGGACTACCAGAACGTTTTAACCTAATACGAATTTTATTTTTCTTCTTAATTTTTATTATTATATGTTTATCAAACCACACTGGAAACCTGCCGTCTGATATGCTCTCTGGAACGCATTCCGCTATGATGGCATTCAATCTACTGTAGAATGAATCCACTACTGCGTCCACATCCGGTGATGTCTGCATCGTCCAGTCCTGATCTTTAATCATTAGGTACAGTTTATGGAAGTCTGCCCTTTTGAAGTTATACTTAGGTATTTTATTAATTGGCAATTAATAGTTTCATGTACTTGCGCAGTTATGCATATTGGAGGATGATGTGTGTCTTTCTTTACAATTGAAAAGTCTGGCTCTGTGACAACACACTGAGTATTAGTTAGGACCAAATCTAAAACGTACTTATTACGATTACAAACAAAATTCATCTGATTTAAATTTAAGAATGCTGCAAAATTTTCAACTTCCTGAGCTAAAACACATGTAGAGTTAACTTTATATGGATAGAAATTTCTTATGTTGAAATCTCCGATGACCATAATTTTGTCACTGTATAAAGCAGACTTCTCAATTAACCTATCCACGAGAGAAGTATATACACCTACATCTAAATTTGGTGGAATATATAAAGGCAATACGAACACACTACCTCTCCATACTTTAAAAAGTACATGATCAATTCTACTGTCAATTCCTGTTAATTCTACTTCCGCTATACAATAATCACTCTTTATTGCTGCCAGAACACCCCCTCCCGTTTTTTTCCGCATTAACTTCAAATTCCTGTCCTTCCTAATTACATCATACTGCTCATCAAATAACTCCAAATTACTTACCGAGGGCTGTAACCAAATTTCCGTGAATGAAATCATATTTATCATACTCATGATCTAAAGTATTTAAGTATACGTCATTCAGTTTCGTATTAATGCCGTTTACATTTTGATAGTAAATAGTCATGGATTTCACAGAAACTTGATGATTACTTTCCTTAATGCTAAAAACAATTAATATTTTGCGAAGGCTGTTTATTAGTACATTGAAAATTTATGGCACCGCTTTCGTCTTGAAGAACTAAAAGGCAGAATAAGAAATGAAATACGAGGAATCAGTCCGGAAATAATCGACAATGTTTTGCATGAATTTGAATTTCGTCTTGGTTATTGTCAAGAGGTATGAGGAGGACATTTTGAACAGCTTCTTTGATATTGGTGTTATTACTTTTACTTCTACGTTGATTACATACACTAGTGTCTACAGTTTCTACTCGTTTTCATAAAGAATTAAAAAAAAATTAAAAAAATTTGGAATTAATCAAATTAACCTGGAAATGAAATGTTTTAGATGAACGTCATCAACGTTTGTACTATTGTCATGAATCAAATGGTTCCCAGTTCGAACGTTTCATTTAAATTATTTCATTTTAAAATTTTGTTTGTTGATTTTAAAATGTATTATTCTTTATAGAAAAAATAGGAATTTAAAAAAGTTCTTATACTACTGAATAGAGAATGAAAAGCCCTTTCAAATGAGGTATCACATGACCTGCCATTCTATTTAAAATTTTTAAAGGTGCAGTTGTCACTCGGAGGGGGTTCGTGAGGGATATACAAAATTCCGCTAAAATAGTGTCATTTTTTAATAAAAAATCGACCTGTTTCAGGATTTTACATAAAAATCGTTTATTTCGTAGAAAATGAATTTATTCCATACTTTACGAACGCAGTGTATAAGCCCGAGGCAGCAGGATATTTAAATCAGTTTTATTTAGAAAGCGATGTGTGTAGCAAGCGAATTAGTAGAACGATTAAGTTATAGAAGTGTTATTTGTTAGACAAGTGTGCAGCTCGATATTATATGTGATTTCATTGTGTTATACATATGATCGTAAAGTATTTTTAAAATAACATTATCTACACATATAAAAAAAATAAAAAAACCTTGAAAGTATGTATTAAAGTAATGAAGGTACTTAAAGATTTAGCCATTTGTAATCCTTCAATGCAATTTTATATCCTTGAGAGTACCACCAACCCGCGCATATTTCATCGGGGAAGACATTAACTGCGCCCGAGGGATGAGGAATTGTTAGTAGCTGCATGCACATTGCGCATTAAATCTAGGTTATGCAAATATTTTTCTTGTTGCACACACAAATTACCAATTACATTAGTGGATGCGGCGTTCGCTGTTTGTCGGAGTTAAATTCGATGCCGGTGTTTAACAATAGCGGAGGTGCTTTTAGTTTTCTTTTCGAAACGAAGCGAAATTGCTGCGGTAATTGAGTTTTACATTGTACACGTACACATCCTGCAAAACATTTAGTGGATAAATAAAAAATATATACAATTACCGAATAAAAGGTTTTACGAGCAACAATTCAATTTCGAAAAGTATTTTGAAATAAATAAAGAACCCGACCTTTAATCTGTGTTCAGTAATTAAATTTTGAAGATTTGAAATTTCTGAAGAAAAGGAGCTGTTCTTTTTTTTCAATTTTCGAATAGCTCTACATAATTTATTAGATCTACGCTAAAATGATTTGCTTAAGACTTTCTGGTTACAGAAATTACTCGCTATTCGTTAGTTAAATTAAATTTATTCAAACAATTGGTCCTTGGCAACTCTGTAAATCAATAGTAATTCAAATCCGTCCGCAGTTATTCAGCGAAAGATTTAATTATTCCGAGCGACCAAATTCTATTTTCAACCGCAGTATGTTCCAATTGCTGACATTAAACGTGGAAAGCTCACTGCAGACGTTAAAAGTTTCAACCTGCTCGTTACTGTTGACCTATTAAGGGCACAGAATAATTCAGAAGCCAAATATAGTGATTGGAATGATTTATATAGCAAAAGCCAAAAGAGCAAATAATTTACTTTGCGTTTATATATTTATGAAGGAAAGATTGAATAATTTACGCTTTATTAGGGAGAGATAATATTTTTAAGTGCATTATGGTTTGAAATTGACATTTTTTGGAAGTTTGAATTGGCTTCCTGTTGGAATCGCGTCACATTGCCTTTAACTGCCGACGTTTTGTTCTTCATTGCAGAAGAACTCCTTCAGGGCTGCTGCTGCTGGTGTTAATCGACTAACAAGAAGCAGCAGTAACACAAAATAAACAATCAAAAAATTACAGTTCTCTAAGAATATGCAAAAGCATGCATGTGCTTAGCCAGTTATAATATGAATATTAACATTCGAATAGAATGAACTTGTAAGCATCTTATTGATTCGGAAGGTTACTGCCATTCAGAACTACCAATTATCACCACATATGACCCGAGGCTTCTAGAGAATGAAATGACGTTGCAGTAATAATCGCATTGTACTATCTGTCTGAGAATGCACAATGAATCATAATAACATAATTTGCATGATAATCTTATATTCATTTTAATTAGATTTCGCACGGTAATAAGTCTTACGAGCCAATAAACTTGTAATAAAGGAAAATTATAAATCATATTATCACTTATAATTTCTCGTCTAATGTAAAATATGTATTCGTCCGAAAAGCAATAAAATTATACGAAAATGAACCCTGAAATATTTTCATTCTTATAACAACTACTATACAATAATGTAACTGCAGTCCGTTTATTTTCTATCTACCTACTGTAAAGTATGGAACGGAATCGAAATAAAGTTAAGTGGATAGTGGCAGTAATAATTGGTAAAAGAACATTATGCATTTATGAGCAGTTTAATAAAAACTAAATTAAATGCTTATATTGTATTCTGTGGTCCATTTTCCCAATTTTTTTCCGTTAGCATTAGACTTTTTTTTTGATTTTCTGAAGTAGTTTGTCTTTTAATTGATATTAGTATGAGTAAATAAAAATTTTTTTTTGTTGTATTTTTGTAGTCATTGGCGCTTCAAGCTATATGAGGTGCTTTCCTTTTACCACAAATCTTACCTCAGATCAGATAAACGTCATTTCTGTTAGCACGAACAAGTGAGTTTGAATTGAGATTTCGATCTCCCACCTTGCAGCTCGAACACTCCCTCCCATAGTTGCTACGTTGAAATATCCATTCCATCTTACTTGTTCGTACTAACGGAAATTACGTTTAAGTGATCTGAGGTAAGAGCGAGTTATCGCAACCATCACGTTAACTTACCGTAAACGTTAAGATCATGTGATCCAATGGAAAATGAATGGGGCCACGTAATTTTAACGTTTACGGTAAGTTAACGTGATGGTTGCGATAACTCGCTAAGATTTGTGGCAAAAGGAACGCAGCTATTGTGTATGAAAATTCATGAAAACACATAGCTAGAGGCCGGATTTTAGGTGAAATCACTTTGCCTATTTCTTAAGGTTTTAAAGATTTGTTTAAAGACATCGCTTCATTTTATTGGAAATAGAGTCAAATGGCTCGAAAGAGTCGGCACGAAGAGACATCTCTAAAGAAGTCTTTAAAACCTTAAGAACTAAGAAAAAACATTTCACCTAAAATCCGGCCTCTACTCGTAGCTTAAAAAGAATTTAAATGTGAACTTAGAATAATATTCTCAAATGAATAAAACTATTTTTCAAAAGTATATCGAAATTTGCAAAAAAAAGAAAGGGAACATAGAGTAGTTGTGAAAGAAGCGACAACTGAATAAAAACTGAAATGTCCGTTTTTATAAACATATGTCAAGAAAGACGTCGAGAGCGAAAAAATTTGAAAAAAGATCAAACAATTGTAAAACAAAAGACAATCTATAATTTTTACATTTGAAAAAGCATATTGCCGAAATTTGAAAAAAAAATGAGAAAAGCTCGAGTAAAGTTGTTTTCATAAGAGAAGAGCCCTGCGTCATATATAAAACGCGTCTGGTGTTGCATCATCAGACTTAAGAAGACTTAAGACTTGGACAATTTGGAGTATACAAAATAATTCTTTTAAACTAAAAATTAAATTAAATTATCCAAATCTCAAGGTAAGATAGGTGGTAGTTAAATGCCTCTGCTTTTAAATCTAAACCTTGATTTTAAAACGAAAATTAACACAACTTTAAATTGCCTATAATAAAATACCTAACTACTTAAGTTACAAAGAAAAAAAAATATATACAGGATGTCTCAGAAAAATTGTTCCTAACTTTCAGAAGTAGTAAAGGGCGAGTAATTAAGCAACTTTTACGAATAAAGTTGTGTCCGGAAGTGTTTCCACGTCAAGTTAAAACGAAATAACGAAAATGAGGGACTAGAAATAATCTCGATATAAGAAGTAATTTTTCTATTTATTTCAGGTAGCTATAATTGTAATTCAGTTCAATTTGTTAAGGAAACTTGAAAAATTATAAGAAATGTTCAAAGTCAATGTCCAGCGTCAATTCGTCTACACTGTTCAGCAAAAAGTTCTTCAAAATATTTAACAGATTTGCATTTATTGTCATATAATTTCTTATAAGATTTACATAAAGAGTGTTCCTAAGTACGGTTCTTAACTTCAGGGTGCAATTACTTGCGATATTTTAATAAAAAGCTTCTATGTAAACATGTGTCCGGAAATGCTTATATTCCGAGGTACAGAGTGTAAAAGTAAAACTTCAAAGAGTTTTTTTTATTGTTTTTATTATTTTCTAACGTTCCTAACAATGCACAACAAAAAATGTCTCTTGTATTCTTTTACCCAATACTAACCAATTATTACAATAAGTATTATTAGAAAAATGGCCAGGTATTACAATCACAAAAATATTCAATTTCTACACTAATCAGAGCAAATGTCGAAAATGACCACCTGAAAATGACCACTTTGAAGTTTTACTTTTACACCCTGTATCTCGGAATATAAGCGTTTCCGGACACATGTTTATATAAAAGTTTTGTATTAAAATATCGCAAGTAATTACACCCTGAAGTTACGGATTGTACTTAGGAGACATACTGTATATGATATGAGAATGACCGCTGGAAAAGAGAAGTCCTAAGTTTTGGAGGATAAATGAAAGTATTATATCTAGTTGACAAGTTGTGAACTTCACATCTGAACTTAATCTTATTATACAAATAAACAGGTTCACAGGTTTCTAAGATTTTATGTTATATACACAAAGTCTGCAATTGTCTACGATTCTCCATTGTTAACCATCTGATTTGTATTAATTTATATGATATTCCTTCTTATGTTCGAATGCCATATAAAGGGTCTACCAATAAGAACTTTGTTTTTAAATTTTAAACGAAACACACATTTTGTATGAAAATTCTGTAATTCTTTATTGAAATATGTTGTAGAGACTTTACCATTTATGAATAAAAAACAATATCAGGCAAATGTCCACCACGATTACGTTTGCAGACGCCGATCCTTTTAACAAAATTTTAGAACACATTTCTGCATAATTGTGGCTCTATTTCACGGATGACGTTTTCGATATTGGTTTTGAGCTCTTGAATTGTTTGCGAATTATTCTCGTAAACATTATCTTTCACGTAGATCCACAAGGCATTAAATCACAGGATCGTTGTGGCGAGTTGACATCTCCTCTTCGCGAAATTAGGCGTCCATTAAATTTGGTTTTCAATAAATCCATTGTTTCTTGGGCTGTGTGGCATGTAACTTTTCGGTTGAACGGCCTACACGAGCACGTATTGTTGTGGTTATGTTTGCTACTGAACCGGTGGACTCAAATTTTCGCACTAAATTCGCAATTGCCACATAATGGATTTGAATTATTTTAATACGATTTTAGAGCGAAATTGAAGACATTATAACAAATGGTATACCTTCCGCCGTGCATATGTCAAAAACTGAATAACAGAACTCTCAACATAACCTATTTCAACCCTAATGAAAAACAAAGTTCTTATTGGTAGATCCTTTGCATACCTTAAATAAGCGTTTTGAACTTTCTGTATACGCTTAGCTGTAAAGCTATCTATGGATGGATGATATGTATATGTATTCGTACGCAATAGTTAAATTGTGAGATTACAAAAACTTCGCACAATTGCTTCTTAATTTCAACCGAAAAGTGAGATATCCTAGGAATAAAGTTTCTTCAAATGTATATAAGCATTTTTATGTATTTTGTTATTTGAAACTTATAACGGAAATTGTTGTCTAATATAAGGCCTAAACTTTTTGCTTTGTTAACAACGGGAATTTTTTAATCATTAATTTTTACGTTAATTAAATTATTTATACCAAATACTAGAACCTGAGATTTTTCTGGATTAATTTTTAAATAATGCTGTAAAGATAACGTGTCTATGGCATCTAGATCAGAATTAATTTGTGAAACTGCATTTTCTAAATCCTGTAACTTAAAAGAATTAAATAATTGAGTGTCATCAGCATAGATATGCATTTTACAGTACCCAACATGATTGATGAAAGTGGATGTGTAGATAAAAAACAATAGAGGTCCCAAAACCGAACCTTGTGGCACACTATGTCTTAATGGAAGATTACGTGATTGAATGTTATTAAGGACAACAGACTAACTTCGATTTCTATATAATTGTTTAATAGTAAGTTCGCTTTAGGACCTAGACCAATAAAATGAAGAATTGAAGATAATATATTATGATCTACAGTATCGAATGCCTTACTTTAGTCAGGAAGAGTTAGGATAGTAATATTTTCTTTATCACGAGCCGTAAGAATGTCGTCGGTGACTCTTAACAACGCAGTCGTACATACAACTGTGAACCGTTCTAAATCCCGATTGAAATAATGGAAGTATGTTGTTCTTGGTGACGTAATCGCTTAATTGTTCATGAATTAATTACTCAAAAATTTTCGACAGTGCTGATAGAACACTTATGGGTCGAAGATCTTTATAATCGACAGGCTGATTTATCTTTGGCAAAGGTTGAACAAAAGCAAGTTTCCAACATAAAGGTATAATAACATTATCAGTAATGCATGTGTTAATAATGTGTGTTAAATACGGCAGTTTAATAGGGCAACATAATTTAAGCATCGTAATGTTTATTTCATCACAACCAGTTGCAAGTGACTTGATACCATTTAGGTATAACTTTCAATATTTCCCAATTATCTACTATACGAAATTTAAAATAGTTGTTATTTAGTCTTTCGAGGTATAAGTTATTGTTAACAGTGGGAACATGATTTATAAGGTTAGATACACTATTAACAAAAAATTCATTTATAGCATTCACATTTGCCAAATGAGCAGGTACTTCTTTGATTTTAGACTTCCCTAATTTTAGTTACTACTGAAATAATTAATAAAATTGTCTTTGATTTCAACAATTAACTCCCTTGTCATACTGTTTTTCAATGTTTCATATTTTGTTGTTTATTATTTTTAAAGACCCTACCCTACATATCACAGCAATATGTGCAGCATGAGATTTAATTTATTAATTAAACTCAAATAACATGCCAATTTTTCTCTCCTACAGCCCCAACAGAAATAAATTACTTTCAGTTCGTCGTAATTACGGAAACGTAAATTATACATGCATTTGAAAACTAATTTTTCATAAATTAAGAAACTAAATTTGGCTTCGCAGAGAATGCAAAGTGGATTGCTCCGAACTAGCAAACTGGGTGATTATTTTCGCGCGTTTTCTAGGGCAGTAGCTGATTGCAATTATAAACGTACATTTGCGTCGTTTCTAAAAAAAGTAGAAACGACCTTCAGGATCGATTTTTATTCATTTTCCGCCTGGCATAACACTTTAACGGTTCGTGTATCCCTACGCCTTCGCAAATCTGGATACAATCAATACGGTTTAATTACTTCTAATTGCTTGGGAGTTCAAACGTGTATTTTATTCCTGGCCTTAATTAAATAATTACAATTTTATGATGTAGATGCACGATCACGGGAAAATAATAGTTTGATATGACGATTATATTTTCTTTTTGGTACTTATAGTTCTACTGTCTTTAAGATGTCGATTAAAAGATATTGTTTTATATTATTTTCCATTATTGATCTACATTCAAAAAATTACCAGGTCATAATTAATTATGATATAAGATTTTTGTCCATGAGGTGCTTTTACATGACGCAACTTAACACGACATACGACTTCACTTTTGGTACATGTATGTACTATGTAAGAGATAGAATGCACCGTGTTTCAAATTCATACTCATTCCTTTAGGTTTTCTGCATTTCTCTAGTTTGTTGGGAATGCCGAAGAATAACAAAAAGTCGATTGCAGCTACGAGACAATATGGAATAAATAATTCGTATTGGGTTCCTTTTTAGAACGATATTTTGAAAATTAAGCTATCCAATTCCAAATGCGTGCCCCTGAAAGTCAATCGATGAAGTTCATAACTTATTCAACGAATTAAAATGACGTACGAGACGCTAAGGAGTTTGATGGTCACAATATTGACCGTTGATATCATTAGCGCACAATTAGGGTATCGAACATGCGATACGCTTTCGATGGTAAATTCCGTTTGCCCTTGTCATTTACTTTCAGAAGTTTGAACGCACAAACGTAGTAAAAAAATGCAGAGCACTAGATGATGGGGCACCTGGAGTAAAGCGCATGACAGTGTCATTAATAATGCAAAGAAGTTTCATGTAAAAGGAACAGGACTTACAGGTGATGATTTATGTATTAATAGTCAAGCTTGAACTTGCGGACGGTGGAAAATGTAGAAGAGCATTTGCTTGAAAGTTTCTTTGTAACGTTGGAAAGTATGAAAGGATTAAAAAAGAACAGTGAAAACCGGCAACGGTTTTAGCATTTGATGTAAGCTCTGAGAATATCGCTTCAGAAAAGATCCAGCATATACTGAAACAGAAATATAATATCCAACATTAGCAGAAAAACATACGAGTGGTTAAGGGAAATTACTTGACATTTTCTCATAATATTAATAATTTTCAATTATTGTACAGAAAACGAATCCAATCATTGTCATGTTTCTTGTCTTCAATCCGTCAGTGGAAGGCTGCTTGATACAAAATTAAAACCGCTTTTTATGTTGCAAAAACAAATAAAATAAACTAGTTTTCGATATGGTAAGAGGATTCGTTTATTTTGTACACACGTATCCAATATTTGTCAAACATTCGTGTTAGCTTAAGCTCTGTCGATATTTTAGAGAGATACAGAATGAGCGCAAGTTATGTTTACTGAGGGCGAACCCTGTCTAATAAACAATGTGCTCGTTGTGAGCTAAGGCTATATAAACTCGCTTGTATTTTATTTGTGGAAGTAGATTTTATTTACGGAAAGCACCATCACGAATAGCTTTAATTTAACGTTTTTTTTTGTTTTCTTACTTCAACGACGGTGCGAATATGTAAATTAATGCTTAACAATAAGTGAAACTGTCTGTGTGAAATTATTCTGTGCAAGTCTATTGTCTTATGAACTGCAGTTTCAGAGAGAAGAGTTAAACATGCAAATGCATATTGTTATGTCGTGAGATTATTGTATGCAAAACTACTGACGTTTCATAGCATAAACCCTTTCGGTAGCAAGAATGCAAATTATATATCTGTCTTTTGTCCGTTAAATCTGAAAACAATTGCTGACTTTAATTATTTAACGACGCGATACATTTTGTTTTTCGTAATAATATTTTGGGTAATAATTGATAAAACACTACTGAATGGTGGCGGCTTCCTCATCTAGTACATGTACAATCGCGTACAGTTAAAAGAGAACGCTCGAAAAGGTATTAGTGGTGGAGGCGCCGGGTACGCGTTTATGAATCATCAATTGTGTTTATTTGGTGATTTAGAAAGACACATCTGCTTGAGTTCTTCAACTAACAACCGTTTCGCGATAAGACACAACAGGAATTTGTGTATGTACAGGTGGATCAATTTCGATGTCTCTTATGGACATCTCTGTAACTATAAGAGATAGAAAAAAACTAGTGGCCAAGTCTCGATCTCTTTTTTAAAGATAAAGGCAATAGTGTAAACAAAAATTGGCTATCTTCTTTTTTTTTCGAGTTATAAGCCAAAATTGAGATTTTCGACTTCTCGTCAATCAGTCATATCTCGTTTATTTTTGCAGATATTAAAAAACTGTTTTAACATTATTAGGACACTTTTTTGAATAAAATTCAGTGGTGTAGTTCGTTTCTTGATATTTAATAAAATTTTCGAGTTATAGCATAAAGTTATATTTTTTTAAATGGAAATCATAGTAGGCAATGTCATCATTAAACAGAGATTTTTTTTCTATTTTTAAAAATGTATACTTTGTTGGGTTTATTTCTTACTGTTAATAAAATAAAACGCCTTTTTATTATATTTGTTACATTCTTTACTTAGTAGGCTAGTTTCAACAAAAGCCGACAATTTTCTTTTGTTTTTATTAAATATTAACAAAGATTTTATGATTGGGTAGCACAAGAGTGAGAGGTATTGCGATGAAAGTAAGAGATAGAAAGCTAGCGCCGATAGAGCTGGGTTGGATTACAACATGAGTTGGCTGCGTATTTTAGGGTGTCAGTGTTTAAATTGTGATTTTATTTTGATATTATTTTCTGGGTTTTAAGTCATTTATTGTGATATATCAAGTGTTGTGTTTATTACCTACTTACATTTCTGTATTCTTTAACTTTTTATACAATAATTTCTTATTTTTAAGATGTTTTTAATTTATACATATATATAATTTAGTTCATTATCCCATGAAATGCATATTTGATCGAAAAAAATGCGTTTTAAACTTAAATATTAAATGAAGTTATATAATTTCAAATTTGACCCAAACCACATGGTATCGGTATTGTTGTAATCTTTGTGACTCTTAGAGGATGCTCGTTCTAATCTTTCTTTCTCTTTATGCGGCTGCAACTGTCAAAATACTTGAACAAGAGTTGATACTTATTCTAATTCCTGGATTACACGAGGAATTAGAACCTCTAGTCGTACGAAACGCGAACTATCCCTGTTGTTTAAAATTTTTCCAAATAATGTCATAAAAAATTATTATAATAAATACTGTCATATTCTAAAATCTTGTGTAAAATTAGCCAAACGACTACACACAAATTCAATTATTGCTCGATCAGATAATAAATCCAACACTGTCTGGCAACTAATAAAAGCTGAAACAGGCAACAAAACAAAAAATACAGTAGACCCCTTTATAATTAGTAATAAATTTAACACTTATTTTTCTGAGCTACCACATAAATTTTTAAAAGATCTTCCGCTACAAAGGGAACACTTTAGACAATTGCTTCAAGTAGACAATACAGAATCGATGTTTTTCAGTCCGGTTGATAGTCATGAAATTAATAGAATAATAATTTCCCTTAAAAATTCCTATTCCATGGGAGCAGATGAAATACCAATACCGGTACTTAAATTCGTAGCTGATATAATATCAGAGCCCATCGCAGACATTATAAACTGTTGTTTTCAGTGTGGCAAATTTCCAACATATTTAAAACTCTCCAAAATAGTACCAATCCATAAAAAAGATGCCAAAAATAATGTAACAAACTATAGGCCAATTTCTATTCCATGTTCATTAGCTAATATAATAGAAAAAGCAATTCACAAGAAAATGCTTAATTTCTTTGAAAAACATTCCTTACAGTCAAACCAACAACACGAATTTAGGTCTGAAAAGTCAACAAGTACTGCATTACAACAAATTTTAAAATGGGTATATAACAAATTAAATAATAATCATATAGCCGCGGTGGTGTGCTGTGATCTATCAAAGGCTTTTGACATGGTAGATCACAGCATACTACTTGAAAAGCTAGAATTCTTTCGGCGTAAGGGGAGTAGCACTAAACTTTTTACTTTCTTATCTTGAAAATCGGGAGCAAGTAGTGGAAATTAAATATTCTGATGAATCAGGTACTAATCGAAACGTTTTTTCTAATAGAGCGACTACCGAACATGGAGTACCGCAAGGTTCCGTTCTTGGGCCTTTGCTCTTTAACATATATGTCAATGACCTCTCCCAGAATATAACAGGCGATGTTGTTGTGTACGCAGATGATACATACATTTGCGTTCATTCAATGGATTTTGATAGCTTACGTACCAAAATTATAAATGTTCTTCAAGAAGTTAAAAAATGATTTAAATCAAATCGTCTTATGATTAATATAGACAAAACTAACATTATTATCTTTTCAAATGAAACGCTGAATAATTTTACTTTCTCTTACGGAGAACATAGCCTCATACCAGTTAAAGAATGTAAAATGCTAGGCATTACAATAAATTGCCAATTGTCCTGGCACAGTCAAGTAGAATCTCTTACCCCTCGGTTAGCTAGATCAGTTTTTGCTATTAGAAGAATAAATAAAATGTGTGATATTAAATATGTTAAAATGACGTATTTTGGATATTTTGAATCCATACTACGCTCTGGCATAACGATTTGGGGACAATCCATGCATTTTTATGAAATATTAAAGCTACAAAAGAGACTAATCAGAACAATTGCAAAATTGAATATTAGAGACAGCTGTAGAGAGGCATTTAAAAAATTACGCATAATGACTGTAGTCAATTTATACCTATATGAAACCATTTTGTTAATCTTTAAGAACAGAAGCACTTTTTTATTAAATAATGATGTGCATAATTATAACACGAGACACCTTTATTATCTGCGCGCAAAACAACCTCGTCACAGGTTATATTCTTCATGCTTTCTATTTAACGAAATCAAATTTTTTCATAAATTACCAACCGACATTCAAGCAGTACACTCCGGAGTTCTGTTCAGGTCCAAGATTAGAGAATATTTTCTACAGTCTGTATATTACACTGTTGAAGAATACATGAACTCGTAATTTACGAATTTTATACTTACAGCTAACAGTAAGAGTATGGTTATTATGGAGCATGGTTTTGTCATCAAAAAGTTAACTTTATTTTTATTTATGTAATTTGTGTCGTTTATTGACTATTGTAATAAATATTGTCATACTTTGTATATATGTAACTGTGATATTTTATTTATATGTAACTTGTTGTGTTGACTACAGTATTGACTGCTGAGATATTTTATGTGATTCGATGCTACTGGCAAAAGAATAAATATCTATCTATCTATCTATCTTAATAAAAACAAACAAAAAAATTGTAGGTTTTTGTTGAAACCAGCCTACTAAGAATAGAATGCACCCAAGAATAATAAAAATTCTATTAATTGTAACAAATAAACCGAACAAAGTATATATTTTTGAAAACAGAAAAACAATTTCTATTTAACGGTGGCATTGCCTACTGTGATGAACTTTGTGTTATAACTCGAAAATTTTATTCAATATTAAGAAACCAACTACACTGAATTGTATTCAAAAAAGTGTCCTAATAATGTTAAAGCAGTTTTTTAATATCTGTAAAAATAAACGAGATATGCGCGATTGACGAAAACTCGAAAATCTCAAATTTGGCTTATAACTCGAAAACAAAAGAAGATATCCAATTTTTGTTTACACAATTGACTTTATCTCTAAAAAGGAGATCGAGACTTGGCCACTAGTTTTTTCTATCTCTTATAGTTACAGAGGTGCCCATAAGAGACATCGAAATTGATCCACCCTGTACAAGCATATGACCTTCCTCCAAGTCTTTCAGGCAGATTTGTAAATGTAATGTATGTTTGCCTGATTCTTCAACGATGCCTTGTACCATAGAATCTGATTTTAATCCTTCAACAAGGCAAGCAGATATTTTTGGTTCAATAGAAATAAGCAAGTACTGGAAACATCATTGTATTAATATACAAAGAAAAATCACAAATTCCATAAATCAGTTTTGATTTGCCTGCCACTTGTTATGTTAGATTATTATGTTAAAATTTCAATGAAACGGGTTTACTCGCCATTACATAACTTCAGAGCTGTTTGTGTTGCATAATAAAACGCAAACTCTTTTTAAAAATAAATATCTTTCAAACCAACCTGTGCCTTTTGTGCGATATTCTCTCTTGAATTATTTTCTAAATTACGCAAATTTATTGGGAAAGAGTTTAAGAGTGAAAGCCCACTCTAACTTTTAATGTAACTTGCGAGGATGGGGGGTATACAGTAATAAACTAAACCGCTTTTTTTATTTACCTCGGGTAAAGGGTAAATCGAACACAAACAAAATGAGATAATTTTTTTCCGAAAATAGTCCGAACTCATGCATTTATTATGTGTTGTGAAGAATCGGCAGAGCCTCGTTACTTCGTTTATATCAATAATGCACATAGTGTTTTAAGCATCGCATCAGATGGCTTTCTACGCAAGTCTGCGGGCAATTTATATTGGCAATGTTTTACCTTTACAAATTTACCAACATTATCTATGTTATGCTTTTGGTTTCTTTTTGGTAAGTAGAGTTTTATTCAATAAAGGCAGATAAGCACAATAAATGATCTCGTTCATTAGTTTTCTGACAAGCTGTTGTGAAAATTGATTTCTTAAAAATATCTGTACATACCGATTGTTTCACTGAAACTTGAAAAACGATATTATAAAATAAAATATAAAAACCAAAAGTTCGCTTGATTACTATATATTCTATACAGGGTGTAAATCTAAACGTTTCATGTACATAAAAACTAACGGTATATTTCTCCTGAATTATTATTGACATTTTTCCAAAACGTACATATGTCATAACTTCGCTTCTTTTCTTGTGTATTAATAGTAGTTACAGTAGGTATGTGAAAATGTATTTTATTTTTCACACTCTATAAGTTCGTGTCCTGAAAGTTTAAAAGTTGTTGTGATTATCTTGACACCACATTTCTAAAACGCGAACATCTCAGGTGCAGAAGTGAGTTGTTTATTAAAAAAAGAAAACGTGAAGTGTAAAACTTTCGCGTTGTAATAAAACATCACCTCCTTGGAGCCACCACAAAAACTTCGAAAACAGACCGCAATCATAATTGAGTTTTATTGCAATCTGAAACAGTTTGGAATTATGGTTTCTTCGTGAAATAATTAATGAGAGAAAGTTTGATAATTAAATCTTCGTTCGGCCGCTTTTTGCACCGGCTCGAGCGACTGACTGTGTAGGTTCGGCCTTAAATATTAACGTCACTAATGAATACGGAACTACTGTGAAAACTTAACAGTAATTTACACTCCGGGGATTTGACGCGAGTCAAGAGGACACAATATTAGAAGCGTGCTTTGTCTTTATGATTTTATTATTATTGCAGATGTAATGACTCTAAACTTCAAACGCAGTGCTGTGCTTTGTTTCAACAAGCTTGGGGAATAAAGACATTTCATATTTTACAATTAACAAATCCTTGTAGGCTATAAAAAAGAAGCTTTATAAAACAATGGCGTTTGTAAAATGTTATTAAAACATTATTCTACACTAATTGTAAATGCAACGATTCTTATTAGCTGGCGGTTAGTTAATTTCATTTGCTTGTTAATTTTATATAAGTACAGTGCGACTTTAATGATTGAAGATGATTTGAATTTACCGCCATATTAAATTTGTATTACGTTGGCAATAACCAGTTCTGTCATCTTTGTTATTTTTCTTCTGATATCAGAGTAGTGGCGAAAACCAAACAAACTAAATAACGTGTCGCATCTAAATAATCAATTCATCGTAGCCACATTTAAAAGGTGAAATACACTAAAAACTATGGCGCCAAATTCAAACTATCCCCAATCATTAATCACACTGTACTTTGTATACATGATATCTAAATTAAAACAAAATGATAAAAAGAATAAACTTGTTTTCATTTAAGATTTGTCTGCATGATTAACACTACTATTTAATACAATTTTTTTTTCTGCGCAATAGTGGAAACACAAATTACACCGTGAAGTGACAGAAATCATTTCCAACGAATAAAACTACCTAATTTAGCCAGCAGTTCCTAAAAGGTAATAAAAGAAATTGCCGTCATACGTTACGCCCGGCAAGCTCGTTTAAGTCTATTTGTTCAGGACAAAAATTAACCTTAACTTATATCCATTCTTTTCATATTAGTGCGAATTTAACGCGAATGACTGAAATTTACATAAATTCCATTCCACACCATTAAATTCAGCGAATGTAATTCAATTAGAATTATATAGAAAGAAATTTTTCGCGTCACGTTCTATTTAACTGAAAAAAGCTCTTGCTTAATTTAAATGGAGTTGAAGCGAGCGAAAATAATTCAATTAGAATCAAATTTTTCGCGTAATATTTTAATTATTTGGGTACTCGATTCATTACAGGTTTTGCTTTTCCAATTTAATTCATTTCTATTGTATGGCAAATGACTGCTTTGTATAGTTTCGTCCGAGATCAAACAGTGCTATTGAATGACGAATACAAGGGTTTAGAATGTAGATTTGATATCCCTCGACAGGAAACTATCCATTACGGTCACCATTCACGACTGATATGTCTAATATTGTATTTACGAACACACACCATCAAGGTTGTTCTTAATGTCGGTGATGTCGAGAGAATGCGTCGCTTGAACCGTCAATTGCTTGCGTCGAATTTCTTCTAAATTTCAACATGTGCGGAAAAATGTGAATTTAAATGAAAGCCTCGCGAAAGTTTTAATTAGAACTGCTGCGGAACGTTGTGGTATGATACAGACTTGAAAGTTTCGTTCTGCGTGCTCCCGGCAATTAGCACGAAAAGTGTGAGATAAAGCAGCAAATCTAATTGGAATTGATAATGTGAGTGGTTGTGTTAATTAATTAAATCTGAGTAGATGGCTTACATAAAGGAACACTTACACCGAGAGTTAAAATGGAAATTCTGATTCATTCGCTAAGGTGAAAAAAAAAAAGAAATTGTTTGACGTCAAGCAGTCAGTCCACTATTAAAATAATTTATGTAAAGTAATACATAGATGTTATTTCCCATTCTAAAGTAGCAAACTTTGAACTTTAAATGGGGGTCCACAACCTATAGTTCGCATGTTATCAAATTTATTTGGCTCGTGGACTTATCCATTGCCGTAAAGACTCGTGCTTTAAATTTCACGTTCAAGTTTCTTTGCAAAATTTCAGTTTCGATCAGCTATAAAATTATAAAATGGAACGTCACAGTGGTTGGCTCGATGGATGTTTTGAATAAAATATATTTCTATTTAATTCGGGAAGTCATTCGTTACAGTAAAATTAATTTTCCCAGTTAAATCCTATTCATTCTGAAATTCTGATTCATTCGCTAAGGTGAAAAAAAAAGAAATTGTTTGACGTCAAGCAGTCAGTCCACTATTAAAATAATTTATGTAAAGTAATACATAGATGTTATTTCCCATTCTAAAGTAGCAAACTTTGAACTTTAAATGGGGGTCCACAACCTATAGTTCGCATGTTATCAAATTTATTTGGCTCGTGAACTTATCCATTGCCGTAAAGACTCGTGCTTTAAATTTCACGTTCAAGTTTCTTTGCAAAATTTCAGTTTCGATCAGCTATAAAATTATAAAATGGAACGTCACAGTGGTTGGCTCGATGGATGTTTTGAATAAAATATATTTCTATTTAATTCGGGAAGTCATTCGTTACAGTAAAATTAATTTTCCCAGTTAAATCCTATTCATTCTGAAATTCTGATTTATTCGCTAAGGTGAAAAAAAAAGAAATTGTTTGACGTCAAGCAGTCAGTCCACTATTAAAATAATTTATGTAAAGTAATACATAGATGTTATTTCCCATTCTAAAGTAGCAAACTTTGAACTTTAAATGGGGGTCCACAACCTATAGTTCGCATGTTATCAAATTTATTTGGCTCGTGGACTTATCCATTGCCGTAAAGACTCGTGCTTTAAATTTCACGTTCAAGTTTCTTTGCAAAATTTCAGTTTCGATCAGCTATAAAATTATAAAATGGAACGTCACAGTGGTTGGCTCGATGGATGTTTTGAATAAAATATATTTCTATTTAATTCGGGAAGTCATTCGTTACAGTAAAATTAATTTTCCCAGTTAAATCCTTTGTTTTGATAACAAATAAATCATTCAATTTAATGTCGCGTTTTATCACCAGCGTAAATTATACGATCAAAATACATTATTTTGGCATTATTTTACAATACAATTTTAGTTAATTATTTAAATAGTTAAGTTCAATAATTATTTCTTGCTTATCGAAAATAATTTACTTTTTACTTTTAACATTTACTTTTCCTTTTGTAAATCGAATGTGATTAATCATTTTAGTTCAATCGATGAAACAATTTTTCTTAGCACATAAAGTCTAATAAAATTAAATAATAACAACACTCTGACATTATACCAGGTAAATAAAATAAAAGAATTATAAAAATCTATGTACAGTTCCGGACAGAAAATTTCGGATGTCACTGTCATTCCACTGACGTAAAAGTTAAGAAATTCCTATATGTATACGTCAAATGAGTGACAGTGACATCAGAAATTTTCTGTCCGCAACTGTACAATAATAACAAAATATTTTTCCTGCCGTTACACTCTGTCTATACACTAACTAATTTTTTTGAACTTGCTCGATAATTGTCTTAATGTTAGTTAATTAATTTTAACAATTCTGGTATTTTGTTATTTTCATAGCAAGAAAGTAACGGTAGTTTGCTAAGTTGAGCTTTTGCCATCACTGAAATGAGACTCGTAACACATTTAACCATTAATAGTTCAAAATATTTTGATGTAATGATAAAGTTTAAAACTAATAATGTACAGCGTGACTGTTAATTAACTCGACAAAATGAAACCAAGATAAGAAGCGATGTCTGAGTATGGGAAAAATGTTAAAAAATTCTTTCTACTTTAGTTTTCGAGAAATAATTAATCAAAAATTAGTCCTAAAACGACGATCCGCCACCGGTTAAAAAATAGAGAAGCAGATAAAGGAAGTAAAAGTTTTATGGCAGGCACGGCGGCGAAGCATCGATTATGAACTTGACCTTTAAGTAAAATTTCATGTCAACTCCGTTTTAGGTCAACGCCCGATACCGCGAAATATGACGGACAAAATATTTACTTGACAAATGCATGCAAATCACCTGAAACGGATTATTCCATGCAAAGGATCACAACGACCCCACTATTAACACCTGCTTTGACAAGTAAACAAATAAATCACTAAAACGAAAAACAATTTGAATCTCCATGTTGAAAAGAATTCTTAGTATTTTTCTTTCATTTTAATTTAAATTGAATTTACAACATGATAATCAGTAAACTCATTCGTAATCTGTCTCGATTGTTAATTATTACAATTTTGTTTTGTGTGTGACGAATTATTAACACAAATCTATTAAAAGTTTAACAAATTCAAGACGCGTTTAGAATTCCATATCCTGTGTTTTTAGGACACTTATTTCCATTATTTCGTCAGCTGGTTAAAGCTGTACACAGACTTGATAAAGGACGCGAATTGCCTCGCCGTTGTCTCGTAAAAATTCCGCACGAGGATGTATGAGAATGTTCGCCGCTGATCCAGTTGTTCGAAGTCGTCAGTAAACAAATTCGGATGTAAAATATTACGTCTATACTGAGCACCGACAGCATTCGGATAGACCTAAAATCGTACGCCACGCATCCCGAGCCTGTGTGTATGCAGTTTAACACGTCGGTCAAGTTTTACAAGCTTTATTCTGAGTAAATATCGTAAAACGTTTATGACATATGTACGCTGTCAATTTGGCGTTTTAGTCTACTGTGAAAATAGTAACGAAAAAAGAAGGTAGTATAATTGAAATAACGAAATTGTTTGAAATTATAACAACCCAGAATACAAATATTCTTAAGAAAACGGATGAATTTCTCACGGAAAATCAAAAATTTAAGAAAGAAATCATGGAATTCAAACATGGTAGTACTGTATACGGCAGAAATAGTAAAACAATTAAGGACGACACTAGTGATGATGCTAGTGGAAATATTTTGGAAAAATTGGAGAATAAACGGATAAACGAAATGTCTGAGAAAACAAGTAAAATAATACCTAAGTAACAACACATTAGCAGAGACAACAAGATAACACAGGAACAGAGAAACTTT